>CM077263.1:2746069-2953569 GCA_039654775.1 Spinibarbus caldwelli | reverse complement strand
GCAGCGGCGGCGTGTCCAGAGTGAAGACGAGCCGCCAGAGCGCGATGGCGATGGAGCGCTGCAGAGAGCGCTGGCCCTGCTCGGCGTCCAGCCCGAACTGGAAGGTGAAGCGGTAGAGATCTTTGAAACTCTCTTCTCCACGGGACTCCTCTAGCAGCATGGAGAACCGAGAGCAGATCCCCGGGATGCTGTCGGCCTGGATCGCCTTACAGCCGTCCACAAACTCCCTCCTGAGATGCACAAATGCAAAACATATTAGGCTGGGATTTTAAAGTTGACATTTGCAACCCATTTTACTTCTGTAATGTGGCAGATTTACAGTGGAAACCATATTCATATTCTTTTTCAGAATTGAATTAAGTAATATCAATATTAAAGGGGTCATGAACTGAGAAACCAAAATTCTCTTGATGTTTTGACATATAAGAGGTCACTGTACTATAAAAACATCCTGTGAGTTTCAGAACTCAAAACTTTCTCCTTATTCTAAAGACAGCTTATACTGAAGGCAGTTTGCCAAAATGACAGCTTGTGGAATGTTCTACTCTATGATGTAATAGTGTGGATAAGCACTGCCTCCGCGGAAGATGATCAACGCCTGCTTCTACATCACTGCCTGTTTAGCTCCACCCACCGATTCCACATCACTGCCTGTTTAGCCCCGCCCACCAATTAGTGCATGCAGTGTTTACGAAAGAGCCGAACGCGCAGGTCTACGCAGAAACCAAAGGATAAAAATGGCTCCGAATACAACAAGACGATGTGCAGTGCCAAGTTGTGGAAAGAGCAGTGTTTGCATTGCTGTTCTTCTGATCCCAAGTTCCCAACGTTAGGAAAGAGTGAATGAACTTTATTTTTTAATGAAGATCCAGACCACGTCAGTAAGAACTCGGTCCTTTGTTCACTTCATTTTACCACGGATTCGTTTACAAACAAGGGACAATTCGGCATGGGATTTTCAAAAAAATTTTAAACTAAAAGATGACGCTGTGCCAGCTATATTGGATCCGACAGTAATGTCGCAACACAAGTGTGAGTAACTGTTTTCATTGTGTGGTCACTATTGCTTTGTCTGTTATTACAGATTGTTTGATATGTATTGAGTTATTTATGCGTTTTTGACAAATCACAGCAGCGTCCATCTATGAGGAATATACGCTGTCAAACATACACAACTATTAACCAATCATAGCGGTGGGCATTTACTTCTGAGTCTACGATTCGCCACGCCTATTCAAACAGGGCGTTCTGATGAGGGGGGTTAAAAACAGGACAGAACATAGCTTATTACTTCTAAATTATGATTTTTTTTATGTAAAAAATCTTGATAACATTATAAGTGGACCTTAGAGAACAGTACAAAAAAAACAAAAACAAAGTCAGTTCATGACCCCTTCAACAGTGTTGAGGAACTTTTAAAAGTAATGCAACACAATATTGCGTTACTCCCTAAAAAAGTAACTAATTGCATTAGTTATTTTTATGGAAAGTAGTGTTACTTTATTATTACTTTTTCTCATTTGACCTGGGCTTGCTTGTTTGTTTTTAATATAAAAGTCTATTTTTAGCAAATGTAAAAGCGCTTTCACACCAAAAGTGAAATGAATACGTCTCAGGCTGAAGAAGGAAATGTAAATTCACATCTGTCCAGTAAAGGGCGCAGGTCAAAAATTGAGGAATACTAAATCTGTTTTTGTGATAGTGAGATGAGTAAACATTCACATTTAGTCTAGAACTACAGTAAGCATCATGTTTACAAGGCGCACACAACACCTCACCGTTTTCTCTCAACATGGGGACAGGAGAGCTGACAGTCAATAAAAGGGAAATCAAAGTAACTGGCATTACTTATTTGAAAAATTAACTTGTAAATTAAAAAGTAATGCATTACTTTACTAGTTACTTGAAAAAAAAGTTATGTGATTACATAACTTGCCTTACTTGTAATGCGTTACCTCTAACACTGAACATTAAGGCCAAAAAAATGTTGGGGAAAAAACCCACTGCCAAACACACGACTGTGAACGGCGTCATTGCAACACTAAGAAAAGATGAAGCAATCTTTGCGAGTTTCTGTCTGTTTCTGGAGGAACTGCAGTGACTAATGATCTCTCACTCCACCGCAATTCAACAAGAACATTGGGAAAACATCCATTTTTTAATTTGTTTTCTTCAACTGAACTTTTACTTTTTCCATCTTTTCCCTCTGACCCTTATAATATCCACAATGCTGTGCTGTAGTAGAACTCTATTCAGAATGCAATATTAGTGTATAGCTTGTGGTACAATAATTCAATTTTGACTGTTGAATGATGAAAGAACTGTTACATATGATGATTCATGTCACTTCCAGGTCTTCTCTTGTACATTAAATGAAAGATCAAGCTCTGTGCATTGCATTCTGGGATACAGTAATCAACTGCACAGTATAAATACTGAATGACACTCTTAATAGCATAAAAACATATAGCACACACAAACAAAAAATGTGCTTCACCTGCCATCTTGGATGGATTTTCTTATGAAGCAGTGCATTCTCAAAGTTTTTTTTAAAGAAATTAATCCTTTTATTCATGAAGGATGCATTAAAATGATCAAAAGTATCAGTAAAGACATTTATAATGTTACAAAAAAAATTCTATTTCAAATAAATGCTGTTCTTTTCAATTTTCTATTCATTAAAGAATCTTGAAAATGAAAACATTTCACAGTTTCCACAAAGATATGAAGCTGCACTGATATGAAACTGTTTTAAACATTGATAATAATCAGAAATGTTTCTTGAGCAGCAAATCAGTATATCAGAATGATTTCTGAAGGATCATGTGACACTGAAAACTGGAGTAATGATGCTGAAAATTCAGCTTTGATCACAAGAATAAATTACACTTTAAAATATATTCAAATAGAAAACAGTTCTTTAAAATTCTAATAATATTTCACAATTTTTACTGTATTTTTTATTAAAATAAATGCAGCCTTGGTGAGCCAATGACACTTCTTTCAAAAACATTTGAAAAATCTCAATTTCAAACTCACCTTGTAAACTTGCACATGGTAGCAGCCTGGAACTTCCACGCCAGCACCAGCACTTTGAACTCGGCCGGATCGACGCACAGATCGTTGCAGAAGCGCTCCATCCCCTCCTCCAGGATGGCATCTTCATGCTCGTCCTTATAACACAAGAACAACTCGTCGATCCGAGCGAGCGACACTCCTTCCCCGTCCTGCGCGCTCTGCTCCCGCCGCACGTCCGCGGAGACGGCCGGAGCTGTGGTGCCCTCCACTGTCACCTCTGACACTTTGGTGCCATTGTATATGACATCAGTGGAGGACTTGGCCACTTCCTCCTTGTGCGCACCGCCTGTACCGCCACTGCTGCCTTTTTTACCATGCGATTTCCCAGCATCCTTTTCGCCACTTTTACTGCCCAATGAGGATGTGGGGTTTTTACATTTAGTCACACACTGCCCCATGTCTCTCTCGCTCTCGTTCCCGTATTGGTCGTCCCGTCCGCGTCCTCTCTTGGAGGTCTTCCTTCAGGTCCAGACGGCCCCTGCTAGACGCCGCTGCTCTGGCTGACAGACAGCAGTCACCATGCCCTAAAGATTCAAAGATTCATTATAGAGAATCAAACAGAGAGCCACTTTAAAGTATCACTGAAATAAGAAGTATCAATTATGCCTCATGTTAATTTAGCTGAGTGTAAATGTCAAAGAAAGAACGTGAAGACTCTGGTTTTCACAACCCTTTTCATCCCACTTCCAAAGAACAATGACGATCAGATGAATCTATATTGCACGTATAATGTTCCTCTTTTTGAGGCCACAAACACAAAGTTCCCTAGATGAACCTGAGCTTCATTTCCTTCCACAAAGGTTTGCCGTATCTCACTGCGGTTAACGCTCCCTATTCTTGGACTGTTTTCTTAACTTGTGATTTTTTTTTTGTGAATTCTGCATTTTTTTGGAAAAGCATCATCTTGTATGAATCTTATCCGGCCAAACAAAGAAAACCAGTAATACAATGTGTGGCAAATTGCACCCTGCCCATGAATCAGAGGCAGGGCAGGACGTTAACTAACCAGTGTGGTGAAATCTATTCATTGTGGTTGCTGAA
The DNA here is from genome assembly GCA_039654775.1 of Spinibarbus caldwelli. Taxonomy (NCBI): domain Eukaryota; kingdom Metazoa; phylum Chordata; class Actinopteri; order Cypriniformes; family Cyprinidae; genus Spinibarbus; species Spinibarbus caldwelli. Next base: position 2,949,450 of record CM077263.1, on the reverse strand, counting down.
CTAGTAATCAGTGTATGGCGGCATGTGTAGTGATTCTCGCCGCCGCTCCTCCCGCATTCTGATTGGTTGCATAATGACATGAACTCAGAAATGCTTCGACCATGACTGGAGCAAACGTACTGAAAAACTGTGTTACTAGGCTGGGGCGAGTTGCACAGACCTGGCTGAACGTCAAGGGATCCTATCTGAAGTTCTCAGAATAACACATTTATAATGAGCCGTTTGTGTCTTCAGAGGAATGAGAACAATGCGTGTCCATAATTCATCATCTGGGTTTCTTTGTTTCTGGCCTTTGTTTATGTGTTCAATATGAAATAAAACAGATTTATTTTTCTCTCAAGCACAGAAGAGCCATGAGACAGTTTTTACTTATGAGCAGTGAGCACCATTGTGTTATGGCTTTGAAACATATAAATTTTAAAAAATCATTTAATTGCAACAATAAACTACAAAATGTATCAAATATGAATTATTGTCGTAATCAGACATGTGAGGAATCCAGTACAAAGACTTGACGGTGTGCTGTATTGTCAACTTACAATCTTTGCCTAACAATGTCCTTTAGCTGTGACAATATTACAATTATATATTAGAAATACTACAATTATATTATATAATTAGAATAGGAAATATATATCTAATTTACTTTAATTACAATTACAAGAGAGATTATTTACAAAGTTATAAAGTAAATCATTAATAATAATAATAATAATAATAATAATAATAATAATGTAAATATAATAATGTAATATAATATAATGATAACATATATTTGTTTTTATTTATTTTATAAAGACTTAGAGAGAGCATTTTTGACAGAGTGCTTACAAAATTATACACTATAATATTTACATCATATTAATAATTATTGATTATAATTTTTATTTTTGTAATTACATTTATTTTTATTTATTTTACATGGAACATACATGTATGACAGATTATTTACAAAATTACAGAGTATTATAGAATACTTCAAAATCAACATTCATTATTTATTGTAATTAATTTTATTTTTAAATTTATTTTATACAGAATTTACATAGAGAGAGAGCATTTTAAGAAGGATATTTACAAAATTACAAAGTTTTACCCTTTACCCTTAATTATTCATGTTAATTATTTATCATTATATTTATTTTTTTTAATTTATTTAATTCAGAATAAATGTAGACGAGACTAAAAGTAGAAAATATTCTTGAAGTAGAATATTCACACAACAGAATGCAAATATAAGCACTGCAAACAAGCAGAAAATTTTATGAGAATACATACAATATTATAAAGTAGACTATTTACTTTATATGAATAACTATTAATTATAATTGTATTTTTATTTATTATTGTTTTTTATATACAAATAAATAAATAAATGTATATATATATATATATATATATATATATATATATATATATATACACACACACACACACACACACACACACACACCAGACATAATTTTTGATATTTTTTTTTTTTTTACTAGTGAGTGCAGGACACTATAGTTCATTTATGTAAGTGAGGATAGCAAAAAATAAAGTAAACTGTGACATATTATACCCAAAAATTCTTCATACAGTGGACTACCAGTAAACTTGATAAAAAAAATTTGGGACCAAAAATTTGATTTGACACTTTGACCTGACCATGTTTTGTTACATACCTTTCTATCAAAGTTATCTGACATTATCAAGATGAATTTGTTCTGACAAAATTTAACTCTTGAGTTCTTGTCATATTTTATTACCATTTTCTAAACTATAGTTAATAAATTGTGACAATGTGAGAAATGTTGAAGGTGTCTTATATATATATATATATATATATATATATATGTGTGTGTGTATGTATATATGTGTGTGTGTGTGTGTGTGTGTGTGTGTGTGTGACCATCGACCACAAAACCAGTCATAAGGGTCAATTTTTTGAAATTGAGATTCATATATCATCTGAAAGCTGAATAAATAATCTTTCCATTGATATATGGTTTTTTAGGATCGGACAATATTTGGCCTAGATACAACTATTTGAAAATCTGGAATCTGAGGGTGCAAAAAAAATCAAAATACTGAGAAAATCGCCTTTAAAGTTGTCCAAATTAAGTTCTTAGCAATGCATATTACTAATCAAAAATTAAGTTTTGATGTATTTATGGTAGGATATTTACAAAATACCTTCATGGAACATGATCTTTACTTAATATCCTAATGATTTTTGGCATAAAAGAAAAATCGATAATTTTGACCCATACACTGTATTTTTGGCTATTGCTACAATTATACCTGTGCTACTTAAGACTGGTTTTGTGCTCCAGGGTCACATATAACAACTAAAGGACATTGCTTTACTTAACATGCAGCGGTCTTGAGCTGCTGCTCCACAATAAAAAATATTACAAACAGAAATGTTCATTAGATCATTATTTCATTAATCAAAATTAAGTGTCGCCCTTATGCTAGTAGTTCTAGTGGTGCCATGTAAGTAAACCTTAACAGTTGGTCTCTATGGATGCTGCGCAGTGACATACACCAGAACGCTGTATCGACCAATCAGCATGCAGCAGCGGAATGATGCGCTTTATAATGAGCGGAGAGGTGGGCAGCTGGGATCAGAACGGGCTCAGAGCGAACGCATCGCCATGGATCAGGACACACACGTGTTGTGTAGTAGTACGGGACACACTGACTCACCCAAATCCCTGAGCACTGAACCGACGTGTCATCTGAGGAAACTCCATGGAGACGGCCGGAACATCCGCTAGCCTGAGCCCAAGCAAAAGCCAGAGAGCCATTAGAAAATGACATAACACACACCACAATCTGAAGCATCTACACAACACACCTCAGACCTCCGACACACTTTCACAAGACTGGAAACTAACTAACCAACCAACCCACAACACAATACCCACGAGGTAACCTAAATAAAACAGGGTAGATCGGAGCTGGGTTACATTAGAGGTGTTGGATTGCTGGTGTGACCGATGCCACGATTAAATGACATATATAACCTGACAGGGGTCATCGTCACAGCAACGCACACCTGATGGGGATGTGGCCAGCAGCTGTGGTCAAAGGTCAAGAGCGAGAACAAATTCACATTTGTAGGTCGATAATCAACACTAATTTACTTCCATTAAGTGCTGCATTTACCAGTATTACATGACAAACTTGATTGGATGGTGAAAACTAGCTATTACATACAAGAAATGTTAGTTGTATAGTCATTTTATATTTGGTTATGTACTACATGATAAATAATAGTACTGAATGATTTGCATATTCAGTATTTACATGCCACTCCAAAGCACTTAAAATACATATCAATAACCTATCCAAAAATATACTAATACTACAGTCAGATACCCTAAAGCAGAGGTTTTCTATTTTTTAGAAATATCAAAAATCATTATCCTGCAAGTTTGTACTATGAAAAAATATCATAAATGTTCAAAACATTATTTGGAAAATACCTAGTTTCTATTAAGCTATATTTTATGTTTTTTTTTCTACTCATATTATTTATTACAACCATAATACTATAGTACTGTGAAATTTAATTTACTCATTTATTTAATATTTTAATCTAATTTTTATTTATATATTTTAATCTTATATTTTTAAATTATTTATTCATTTATTTTTTATTTTAATCTAATTTTTATTAATTTCAATCTAACTTTATTATTTCCATCTGATTTTTATTTATACATAATTTTTTATTGGTTTATAATTTATTTATTTTAATTAAATTTTTATTTATTAGAATCCAATCTCTAATTTTAATTTAATTTTATTTATTTATAATCAATTCATATATAAATTTTCATTTACATATTAAAAAAAATTACATTTTTACACAGTTTTTCTCTAAACTTTCCCACAGATCCCCCAGCACTATTTTGTGGCCCCCGGCACCCAGTCTGAAAACCTACGCCATAAGATACTTCAAAGAATACCATGGTTAAGCCACTGTAAAACTTGGTAACACCAAGGTACTTCTTTGTTAGTGAGAATAACTCATGTTTAATGTCAATTCATGCCAGTTTTTACTATATTGAATGTCACTTTTAAATAAATTATTTGAATATAAACGACATTATGATATAGTCAGTTATAACAGTTTACATTTCACTTGATATAGACTATTATTTATGATATAGACAGATGCTTACACACAGATGCTGTCTGTCTAGTCAGCATTTTTTCGGGCATCACAGGCAAAGGCAGCATTTTGAGTATCTAAATTATACATACACCCTTTTTAGGCCATCTATTTTATATATATGCAGCATTTTTAGTCTTCATAGGAGATATTTGATTCCGATAATGCTGTCTATGTAAGCAGCTCACTAGATTTGAGCCACAGCCAAGAGTCTCTATCAGTATAAATGAGAAACTTTTCCTTTAAATTACGATTAACTGGCCATCTATATACCAAAAACACCAAATATCCTAAATAGATAAGCTCTAGAATCATACTGGTAGTTCTGATCTATTAATATGTGACTGTGTGTGAGTACTGAAACAGTGAATGTGACAGTTAAAGTCTTTTAAAGAGCTGATATCATGTTAGCAGCTTAGCTGGTTAGCTTCAGATGAGGGTGTTTAAATTATACCCACTAAACTTCATTTAAACTCTAAAATGTGTAGATTCTGGACTGAAAGGCAGCAGAGATGTGAACTGAAGGTGTTTTGTGCTGATTTACCTGTGGAAAGATGATGAAATGGATCAGAATCAGCGCATCCCTGCTGTCATGCTAAAGCTAAAGCTAATCCCACCCTCCAGCCGAACCGGGTCGGTTCTGAATCTCTGTTATAGCAGGAGAAGAGCTTCTCTTTGTGTGCTTCTGATGCTCTTTGGGTCAATAGATGATCATAGTTGACAGTTCCCCCGCATCACTTCCTACAAACCCAAACCCGAACCGAACCTGCGCTGATTCGGACCGGCTCCGGTAAAACTTCCGCCTTTACCAGCTCTCACACTCCTCTGGATCGCTGCTGGGGGTCTGAGAGGATCGTGATGGACTGGATACGGCCGCACGGAACCACAGAGACGCGGATCGGCCGCTGATTGATCGCAGTTTCTCTTTTTGTTTGGGTTCGAGAAAGTCTGCGCAAAAGCCGCGCAGAAATAGCTCCCCCAAACATCCCGCGGATCTCAGACTGCGCGACATGAGAGCGTTGAGGACTAGTTCGAAACAAAACTCTCCGCAGTTCGAGACGTCATCACTCGCGAGCACGTGGACGCTGGAGTGCGGAAGTGCGGAGATGCTCACATAAGCTGTGTTGATCTAATCACGCACAGGTAATATGTATTTCATCAGGAAGTAGAGCTGACGAGCAGCTAGATTCCTACTGAATAAAGCGAAAAGACATAATTATACTGTATGTCAGATATATTGCAAACCGTGCGAATCTCTTACTGACATATATCTAGTTCAGCTACCTAACAATAACACAGAGGTCACGCAAGATCTGTCACACACGTGCAATGCTGCAGGTTTCTGTTTGTATCACCTTTTTTGTATGTGCATGATTATTTTATAGTGAATAATAATGATTATTTCAACATAGTTATGCAGGAAGATAATTAAGGATTAAAAATAATGTGATTTATATATTATGTTGCATAATTATGTTAAAAGTCATTTTCCACACACACACACACACACATATATATATATATATATATATATATATATATATATAGATAGATGTATATGAATTTATACTTTATTACTAATATATATTCATTATATATATATTCATATTTATTATTATGCTGCATAATTTTAGAAATAATCATATATATTCATTATTTTACATTGTCAATTATCACACGTAATTGTTGAAATAATCATGTAGTATATTATTCTTTACATACAAAGACAGATATTTAATTGTTAATTATGCTCCAGAACTGTTGAAATAATCATTTTTCTGTGTTCATATGATATATATATATATATATAAAATCATTATATTTTGCTTTGCATTATATTTTTGTTTTGTTTTCTAATTGAATACATTTTCCATGTACATAATTATGAGCATTACAAATTAAGAGAAAGGGAATGTGAATGTTCGGAAAATCTAAAATTCCTTTTGGAATTCTAGAGAGCTGATCAAAGGTGGACTGATGCAGCTGTCAATGTACTGTCAACACAGAATGTCATATTCATATATATGCTGTATTGTTGTGTTTGGTGTTTACAGGTGGTCCAGATGTCTCGTTCAGATGTGCTGTCTCTCTACAGGAGGGTCCTGCGCGTCGCACGCAGCTGGACAGCGCAATCTGCTCTTCCACACGACACTGACACCGAGAGGAAATATATCGCTCAGGAGGCTCGAACCCTCTTCAGACAGAACCAGCAGGTGTGGACTGACCTCAGATCAGCGGATGAGCTGCTATAGATCTCTTATCTGTCACGTTTTCTTATATCTTTCTTATATCTCTGTTGCAGATAACAGACCCAGAATCAATCAAGAGATGCATTGAAGAGTGTGAAGCTCGGATAGAGATAGGTGTGCATCTTTCATCAAATAGTTGCTGTAATTTAATTAATGTCCTTTTTCATTAATTATTTTCAGATGTTTGGTGTTATCAAATTGCAGATGAGCAGCTTAAAATGATTGTTTTCTGTTTTTCATGTCAGGACTGCATTATAGGAACCCCTATCCTAGACCAGTAAGTATCTCTACGTATTATCATAAGTACTAATAATAATCTCACTATATTTGTAATGATCTCATGAAGAAATGTCCATCACATTTCTTGCAAATTGCTAAGGATAAATTTAGAACTAAGATATAAACTTGGAAATCTGAAAACAAAAAGATAAAACTGAGAGAATTATCAGATAAAAAGTTGCAATTACCTTTAAATTTTTATTCCATGGCAGAAACAAAGAAAACAGAATTGTGAGATATAAACTTAGAATTCAGAAATAATAGTCAGAATTGTAAGATACAGAATAGTTAAATTCACAGTTTGCAATGACCTTTGTTCTATGCAAGAAACAAGCTTCCAAAGATGTGTTTTTAACTTTAATTAAAGAAATAGTTAATTCAAAAAGTCTTAATGATCCTAAAAAGGCTTTGTTGTCTGTTCTTTTGAGTTTGGGGTGAAATCTTACTTGATACAGGACTTGTTGTTTGCTGTTCCTGTGAGATTCACACAGAAATATTTCATGTATCTTCTCTCTCAGATGTATCTTCCTCCGATGGGTCTGGCCACTCAGAAAGGCAGAAAGCTGCGAGCTCAGCAGAGACTGAGGAAACAAGCCAAACCGGTGTACCTGCAGTCTCACGATGAGACCTGACACAGACTGTACAGACACCACTATACTGATCCTAAAGTGTTCAGAAGAACCTGGGAACATTATAAAGTCAATGCATTCATGTTATTTCTAGCTAAAATGACAGCATTTTGAAACAGATCATAGTGAAGTTCCTCTCACTGCCATTGTAAAGCATGATGAATATTATAGGGATAGTTCATCATTTACTCTCCCTCATCTTGTTTCTTTCTTCTGTTCTTTTGAGGAATGTGGGTAACCAAAGAGCTGCTGGTCCCCATTGACTTCCCCAGTATGGAATAAAAAAATACTATGGAAGTCAGTGATGAGCAGAAACTGTTTGGTTACCCACATTCTTCAAAATATCTTCTTCTGCAGATTAAAGGTTTGGAACAACATGAGGGCAAGTAAATGATGGCAGAGTTAAAATTTTTGGGTGAACTATCCCTTTAATGTGAGCTGTTTTGATTGATGTTAAAGGTGTATTTATTATATTTGTCATATAATGCATTGTATAAAGGTCTCAGTTAATGTTGCATTCAAAGTATCTAGCTGTATTTCAATTAAAGTTTATTTCTCATGTCATTCATTTCACTTTTTGAATTTACACCTACAAATGGTTTGTCTCTGCACATTTAATTGGCATAGATGTTATGTTAACATGCATCTTAGTTTTATTATTCTATTCATTTAAATTAGACTTAACAACGATAGTGCTGTAGTTTTGTATTTGATCAGTTTTTGGCGTGTTAAAATGTAAACATATAAATGCAAACTCTGGTAATCTCAGTTGTCTAGTTGGCACAGGCAGGCGACCCTGCGGTTGACCCAGTGTTTCTGCGGTTTGTCCGAGGGCAGCTTGATGGACAGCACGTAGTTTGTGGAGTGACCAGTAGTGGAAAGATTCCCACGCCTGGCGCTGGTCTTGTACACGGGGCAGATGTAAACGCTCTCGTGCAGGAAGCTGGTGCTCTCTCCGGGCTTCAGGCAGATTATGGGCAGCGTGTCGAAGAGAACTTTAGGAACAGACTCACCGATAACCATGTGCTCTCGATCACAACGTGCTCCCTCAAGAAAAAGCCCACGGACGTACACGCCGTCCTTAGGTTTCTGCTCCATATGAGTTTCCTGTTTACAGACCTAAAGAAATGCACATTATTATTTACATAATGACTGTTTTTAAAAGAAATTAATACTTTTATTAAGCAAGGATGCGTTCAATTGATTAAAAGGTGACAGTAAAACATTTAGAATGTTACAATAGATTTCTATTTCAAATAAATGCTGTTCTTTTGAACTTTCTATTCATCAAAGAATCCTGAAAAATAAAATGCATCAGTTTCCACAAAGATATGAAGCAGCAGAACTGTTTTCAACAATGATGATAATCAGAAATTTTTCTTGAGTAGCAAATCAGCATTTTAGAATGATTACTGAAGGATCATGTGACACTGAAGACTGGAGTAATGATGCTGAAAATTCAGCTTTGATCACAGCAATCAATTACGTTTTACAATATATTGCAATAGAAAACATTTTTAAATGCTTATAATATTTCACAATTACTGTTTTTACCGTGTATTTGGTCAAATAAATGCAGCCTTAGTGAGCATTAACATTTAAAATGAATCAGTTTCTGTATGCTCTCATTGGCACACAAACCTCAAACTCAAAGCCGATGTAGTCAATGGGGATGGTGTACTTGCGAGCGAAATTCTGAGACACACCAGTGAGGAATGACTGAGTGAAATAAAACGCAGATATCCAGAACACAGACTGAGGGCCATTATCAATCCAGTCCTAACACACACACACACACACACACACACACACACAAAGATGGGTTAAAAATGAAAAACTTATTGGTTCGCACTGCAAAACTGTCCTATGTAGTGGACAACTGGTTTTAATAATATCAGAGCACACACTGGCTGACCCAGTGTCCTATTTAAGCCTAGTGCACACTATAAGACAGAAGCATTTTGCCCTATACATACCTAAAAAGACAGTGTTCTGTCATGTTAATAATGATATTATTAATTGCATTAATTGCAAACTAGGCAGAGTATAGTTAACAAACTAAAAAAAAAAAACATTGTTACTAAATTTTAAACTGAAATGAAATAAAATGTATAAAAAAAACACTCATTTCAATTTAGCTAGATGGCAAGGCAACATTTCTCATTCATTTAGTTTAACTAAATGTACTACATTAAGTAAAACTAAAAATGAAATAAAAATTAATGGAAACTATATAGACATATTAAAAAAATAATAATAAAAATGACTAAAAATACTAAAACTTCAATTAAAATTAAAACCGGAAAACAACATTAATTCAAAATTGAATAAAAACTAATTCAAAATATTAATAAAAACTCTAGTAGTATCTCAGTGTTACTGTATTAAAATTGAAATTACTTGGACCAGTTGGTAACATTTAAGGTTTTTTGCAAATATTAAAGGACCATGAGATTCTGTCCTGTCTTGAGTGGATTTGTCTTTAGCCACAGCTACTTGTGTTCACCTGTAGGAACTGCAGTCTGGCGAGGAAGTCGGACACGTAGCTTCCGAGGGGCTTGAGGGAAGGGTAGGACTTTGCGGCCCACATGGCTGGCACCTTCCCAACGAGAAGACTGTTGAAGACATTTTCCAGCTCGGCTGACATCACAACCTGCCCTCAAAGTGCCTTCTGGGTGTTTATCAGGCTGCTACGCACCACCTTTGACAGCCTGTATATTTACATTTATGAATTTGGCAGACGCTTTTATCCAATCAACTAGTATTGCATTCAATGGATAAATGTTATCAGTTCATGCATTCCCTGGGAATCGAACCGATGACCTTGGCATTGCTAGCTCTACTGTTTGAGCTGCAAGAACATTATGATGTATTATATCTAAATGGATGTAGGGAACAAATAAATGTAGTACCTATTGAAGCGAATGAGTTCCTGCCGTAAGACGGTGTTCATCGACTCCTCATACAGGAGTGGGTATTTATTGGTCACCATCTCAATGTCAAAATCAGGAGGGAGTTTGGCCAGCATTCCCTCAGCCAGCTCATCCACTATTTCCTGCAGACACAGTCAAACCTGCTGTCAGAAAGACCAGGTACACAAAACTGCCAATCATTTGTCATTAATGATTTGCATCCTCCCACCTGTGGTGATTTGGCTCTGCCGCTAGTTTGTCTTGGCAGAGTCAGCAGCACTCCGTCTAACAGCTGATTGGTCTCCTGGTTGTCTTTGGTGATATTAGCATTGCTGTGGAGGCCGAAAACCTCAGGTTCAGCAGTGATGGGCAGGTTGTGGATGTAGTCCATGTAACTCTACATACAAAAGAGATTATGCATTTTAATATTTTGATTCAAATGCAAGTGTGGACGAGATTTGCAAGCTACATCAGAGAGCAAGATTTTCAGTGAATAACAATGAAATTTGGGACTGTTTTGTGCATAATTTTAAAACAAATCTGTAAAATTTACAATTTATATTACCCCCAAGCTTAGTGTCAGTAAATTAAATACATAAATGCATAAATGCATTAAAAATACATAAAATGAAATGAATGAAAAAATGCATAAATAAAGAAAAGCATAAATAAATGATTACATAATATGAATGAATGACAGAAACAGCATAAATAAACAAATTAAAAATACATAAATGCATAAATAAATGCATGTATACATACGTGAATTATATGACTTAAGAAAACATTTAGTAGACTACAGACTACTTTTATGATACATTAATGGCACATTTGTTTTTTGTTTTTTTGCCCTTAACAGTCCCAGTCACTGCCTGTTCTGCTAAACATCTTCACAGAAGAAAGAGGTCACAAGTCATACAGTTTTTGAACATGAGGGTGAGTACATGACAGAATTGTAATTTTTGGGTGAACCATCTCTTTAAACATCAGTGAAATCCATGTAGTTTGTCAATGTCAAATGCTTCTCTTTTAATTCATAAATATGTGTAGACAATGTTTGTGTGTACCTGGTATGGATCGTGTGACGGCACGCAGTACAGATCTCCCTCACACACACAATACTGGTCCTGTTCAATGAGCTCCCAGCTGTAGAAGATGGAGAGGAGAGACGTCAGCAGTCTCCGGTCCTTATCGTCAGTCACCCTCCCATCATAATTACACTCTCCTACAGAGAACGTGAGTGCAGAAGGGTTGAAGAAATGACGTCTAACTAAAACATTAAAAGAACTAGATTTTTATACTATGTGGTTATTAAGGAGAAGAGTGGCTGTTAGCACATTGCTATGTGGTTTCTAGGGCTTTCTGGGTGGTTGCTTGCTTAATCTCCTTGTGCTCAACTGTCAGGTATGTGAGGGCCTCCAGCGGAACCTCCTCATACTCGTCCAGGAACATCTGGATCTGACAAATGCTGATTCTCAGGTTAGACTCATTAAACTCATATGGAATATTCCATTTACATTTATGCATTTAGCAGACGCTTTTATCCAAAGCGACTTACATTGCGTTCAAGTTACAGTTTCTTACATTTTTTATCAGCTCTTGCTTTCCCTGGGAATCGAACCCATGATCTTGGCGTTGCTAGCGCCATGCTCTACTATTTGAGCTACAGGAAAGCTTTCCAATCTGCAGAGATAATAACTGCTGGAGAAGACAAAACTCATCTCAGACAGGAAATTTCAGTTTCAATTTCTTCTATGACTTTTTTTGGTTGTGCATATAAATATTGCTTTTTTTGCATGCTCTATACGACGGTTGGATACTGATGATCACTCTTCCTAATAATTCCCAGATCATCAGTATATATAAATAGAAATGAGTTATATAAGTTATGTTAGACTAGATGTATGTATATTTTCTGAAGAAAATGTGAGTGGTGCTTGCTGTGGCAAAACTCTTTGCAGTTACTAGGGTCTATTTTATCACATTTTAAAAATTATCTAGGAGTTTTATTACATTTTAACACTTAGTTAATCTCTATTAGCATGTAGCTATTCACTGCTAGCATATGTAGCATTTTGGAAGTACGGTTTGCTAGCATGAGTCAAAAGAACCTAGTCCCATGTCTATACGATGTTCTGATACAGAGATATAGGTCTTGCTAAATGGTTGCTAGGGCACTGTTTGGTTGCTAGGGAGTGGCTTGTCAGCTGAGCATGTTTAGGCCTACGTCTCATATCACCTGCTGAAATGTTCCTATTAACACATTTCCCTTCCAAATGTGCATTCTGAATAAATAAATTTATTTCTCAACTAACCTGCTGCAGTCAAGTTCATCTTCTTATTAACAATGTTTTTCTCTTACTGATCATATTTCATACCCGTTTAAATTTTTTTTAAATGAATTTGACCGATAAACACCCTTACAAAAATTAACCATGTTTTTTTATTTCATTTTATTTTTTCCGCGTACTGATTTCCATTTGTATCGCCACAGTTTTGCTACACATACCAAGGTTAATTTTCATAAGAGCAGTTTTAAAATAGATGAATCAATGTGCGGACATTGCCTTAAAGAAATTTAACATTGTTGAACATTTTGGCTAATTAATCTTAAACAGTGTAACGCGTTGACAGCGTGACTTTGAAAATTAATTAAGAATTTTGGCATAAATATGTGAATTACATACAGTGAAATGACTGTGAATGAAAAATGACAGAATAATAAAAAAAATTAATACAAATGTATAAATATGTTAATTGTGATCTTATTCATCAGGTCTCGCACACACTGCAGCACTGTGTGGTGAAATCATTACGCACGTTTACGAGCCACGTCTTTCTCAGATCGGCTTACATTGGATTAAAACTATAAATTCCGTTGAGTTTGGAAAATTCTGTACACACTAATCATCATAATACCTGTTCGCCTGTCTCTGAAAATGTCTGGATTTTGAAATCATCAGGCAGATGCTCATTTTAACAGGCTTTTATTCAACTAGGTGCTTACAGCACATTGAAAAATATACATAACCGGAAGAATCGATACACTGCTTCGACAAGCGCTTCCGGTGTTCAATTCCGGTGCGATAAAGGTCCATTTCGTCTGGCTCTTGTGCCCCAGGGGTAGAACTTATATCCCATTGCAAGGTATGTTCTCACACAGCTTGCCAGCCTCTTCAAATGTCATGACCCACATTTCTAAGACATTCTCGCTCAGAGCTACGGCCCATCAAATTTGGTCGCAATATTAAGTATATGGGATTTTTCGCCTGATTTTTCAACCGCTGTGTGAACATCGTACTTCTGATCGCTTAGAAAATTCATAGCACACCTCTTCTCCATAAACCGAACAATTTGATGCCTCTTTCATGGGTCTAAGCCTAAATTTGAATGGAAGAAAAATAATAATAATCCCACTTCGCAAGCACCACTAACAAGCTTGCTTTCATAATAGTGTTTATAGTTTTCAGGAGAATCAATCTATGAGCTTACAACTGCCTCAGCCTATTAAACTGCCATTTGATTGCTGTACTATAATGTCAGTTTAGAAAAGATTAGATCAGTTAGATTGATGATAGTATGCCAAAGTATCACAGCAGCTTGTTCTCTAGAGATGGAGGCTGAATCAAATGAACGTTGACAGACAGGAAAGCAAACTGCATTACAGATTCATATCTGACCGAGTGGGCCGAACGTTCTCCTCTCCTGGACCAGTGTTGAAGAAACAAAGGCCGAACAGCAGCTTCTGCCAGATTTCCTGCTTAGCAGAGCTGCTGAAGGAGGCAGGGTCTGAGATGGGGTCGCTGAGGTAAGAACGTAGTAAATTTGCCCTCAGTCCTTTGCGAGGCTCATTCGTCATCTTCACCCCATTCTGCAAAACACTCACTGGAAACTTATCTGTTCAACCACAACCTAAAACACAAGGGGTTTGGGGTTTGGTTATTCTGACAGATTTATTTATTTATTGTAAGTACAATTGTAAGTGTACATTATGATAGCGTTAATTTTATTGAATTTATGTTTATGTTAATTTACTCTTTTTTTACACTGAGAATATGCATCTTACTGCCGCCCATGCCCAAGTCATCTGTAAACTTCAGTAGTCCGAAGTAAGACAAAGAGCGAAAGGAACATTATTTAATTGTAAATCTTTCTCGCTGGAACAATCATATATTGTGATTCTATGTCTCATAATATTACATAGATTGCCCAGATTTTACATTGGTCTTCAAGCTGCAACCCAACATTTGAGTATCAAACAAAAGTGTACTTAAAATCAACTACAGAAGTATTTTAATATTAAAAATATAATAAACAAGTAGAATAACATTAAAATTACTAAAATATTAATTACTACAGCCAATAATTCACACCACAAAACACACGGTCGGAAAGTATGTCATATTTTTGCCATTTGCTACCATTTTAGTTTTTCTTTTGCAGTTTCAATTAATATTGAAATATTAGAAATATGAATATTATATCTGCATTTATTTTGAAGAGAGAATCGTAATCCGTAAAATTATGATACTGGGCAACATAAAATATGTATAGGATGTGTATTATCAACTGAAACTACTGGTATTAACAAACATTTTCATTACTTGAAATAAAATAAACTGAAATAAAATTAGATATAAAAAACGTAAACTTGTTTTATTTCAACAAGTTCCCAAGGCAACATCTCTTATGTTTGTTTAGTTTAACTAGAAGTACTAAAATAACAAAATCTAACTAAATCTAACTATATATATTTTTTTTAAAGAAAATGTAAAACATAAAAATTCAAAATATTAATAAAAACTATAATAGTATATTAATGATATATAATAAGGTATTAGAGCTTAGCCTTATTTTCAAAACAAAATGACAAATCATCAGAAGGAAACATATTACGTTATAAAAAGCATTTAAAAGAAATATCTTTCTATTTTACCTGCTGTAGGGTCTGATCCTGGAGAAAGTACGAAGATAAGTGGCGAACAGCAGTTGGAGTCACTGTAGCTCTCCGCCAGATCGAAGGTCGGCGGCTTGATGCATGTGCGGCTCATGCTGTCCACAATGAACTGTTGTACTGCCAGCACAAGTTTATCCGGTCTGAAGCAGCGCAGCACTACCATGTGATCCATGCCCACTACTGCACTCCGCTTCCCAGGTAACTCCTCGTCCTATGGATGACCTGAATCGTAAATCTGCTTCCACTGTGCAATATTCTCCCGCACATGTTCAAACAATCCTTCCAGGCAAGGAAGTTGGGAAGCCACTTCGGACCATGATTTATCCGAAAGCCACTCCGGGGCCGGGTTGGGGTGTGGATTTTCCAGAGCAACACCTCCGGTTAGAAGGAAGCGCCAGATGAGGTCGTTGACATGACCTTTGCCCTGCATAATGCCGACGGTCAAAGAACAGCAGCTTGTCCTTCTCAAACAGAGAGTGGCACACGTTATAGTAAACCCGCATGATGAAGTGATCCAAGATGTTGGATCTGTAGGTCATCGCTAGGCTCACTGTGAGCGATGGACTGCAGGTATAGATTGATGAACCATGTGAGAGAGTATTGGTACATGGGATCGATGTTTGCCAGATCCGAAATGCAGAAGAACAGAATGGACGAGTGTTCTGCTATTGGCCGGTAACCCATTCGAGTTTCGTCAATCTCGTTTTCAGTCACGTTGGCAATTTTCTGCTTCTCGGAAATCTCCTCTGACAATATTTTAGATGACGACAGAACCTTAATAACAGTTTTGTCTTCTTCTTCAGAAGAAAGAACCTCCAGGATTTTGTTCTCAAGCTCTTTTAGCTGCTTATGGTTGGCTGCGCTTTTGAGAATCAGCTGGTTTTTCTTCTCCTCAAGTTCTGGCTTCTCTTTAGTGGCGACGATCCCCAGAAGCTGATCTTCCAAACCCAACGGTGTGATCATGAAGTTCAAAAGACACACTTTCACCGCCACCTCTGGCAAAAAATGTGGATTCCTCAATCCTGTTGTGATGTAGAACCGGAAATCACTTGAATACTCCACAGTGTTCTCGCCAAGTTTCATATACTCCACGCCCTACTGCTTAATAGTCTGTTTTAGGAGAACCGGCTCTAAAATTGCATCCAGCTCTTCACCGACGTTCTCCAGGAGGACTGGAGTGCCAAACTGGATGGCGTTCTCGAGGGTATGGACGTAGTTGCTATCTGAGAGCCTGATGACGGACAGTTTGTAGGCCTTGTTCATGTTTTTGATCCACTTATTGGCTTGGCCCTGAGGGTCGATCATGAGTGGGTAACGGCGAGAGTTTGAGACAATAATTCCATTATCGGTGGAAAACGAGTCCACTGGTAATCCAGCGATCTGCCACGATCGGGTCAGCACCTGGTTTCCGAGAGTGTTGCTAAGTATGAAATCCTTCGAACATGGTATGTTTTTCTCACTGCACAGCTTGTGCCACTCTCGCTGACACTCCACGCGGTAATCAACACTGAACGCGCCAAGATACGACACCGTAGCTGAAGACAAAAGCACATCACCAGTCAGGTTGGTGTATTTGATGCCGAGGAGCCGTGCCGCCTCCGTCCACCTGTCTTTTTCTCCTCCCAGACCACCGATTCGTTTTTCAGCTCGTATTAGCTTTTGCGAACAGAGCTCTATGTTTGCTTCTAGGTCTTTTTTCTTCTGTATCATCCCGTCGAACGTGTCATTGAGCACCTGTAGACGATCCTCTACCTCCTTCAGCTCAGCACGTTTTACAGATAACTTCTGCATCTGCACAGCTAACTCCTCTTCTGCTTCCTCTAATCTCTCTTTCTTGGGGGCAACAACTTTCGCCACATATTCGTACACTTCCATGGTACGCACCCATTTGCAAGATGAAGACACACTTTTGATTACTGAAGGCTGAAAATCTGGGTGGTCTATGAACTTTTCTCTGATTTTCTTAATGTTCGCTGCAGGTATGTTGTCTTTATCGAATGTCTTAAGGCTCTCAAGGAACTTCATGTCACCTAGAAGCTTCTTAGACAGTCCCCAGAAGTCCTCAATCATCTTTCCTGTGTAAATAAAGTCAAGCAAATGTCATGTTTAAGAATACAGTGTGTGATATATTTCACCTGTGTTTCTCATGTGTGACACATTCTTATGCCTGATCCACCAGGGTCTTGTTTCCTTTCTGGTTTAATGCCTTTCATGACATAGATGGACTCCATAACCAGTTTGACAGGACCAGGAGGATTCTGCATTGTCTTTAAGACAGTAATATCAGCTGGCTTCAGCATGTCTAGAGCAGCGAGAGCTGCTTCCAGTGCTGGCATCGCTTCTGCAAGGTCTCCCTCACATTCATCCTATCCGACAATAAATTAATTAAAACTTCACAATCATAGCTTTAACAAAGTTTCCTAATAGCCCAAAATCTTTAACTACTAACAGCTTTCCAAATCTCCTCAACTGAAGCAGTGCAACTAGTCCACCAACACAATTCCAGCCTTGTAAATTCCTACATATCTATATATGTTTTTTTGTTTACTTGTTTATGTGTTTTCTAATAAAACCTAGTAAATATAATGATTCTGAATTGAAGGAAAAACCAGCAACCTGAGAAAATTTGTATTATTGTTTTCATGTGCATAGCTAAAACTTTAGGTCAGAAACTTACTGTAAACAAGTATGTACATATAAATGTTAATACTGGGCCAACACTGCATGCAGTCCTTTTGTACATACTAAAAGTATATGTTTACTACCGTACTCGAGTGGACATTGGAGGTGGCAACGCTTGTGCCATTAAGTTACATAACAGATATGTTTTTGTTCTGATATCTAGCTAAAACATGTAGACAGTTTAATTAATTTATTATGAAATAAACTTTGTGTAGTTAGAAGGGTTTACCTGCATGGATTATTTTTGTCAACCTTAGACAGAAAAGTTATACTCTGATGAACTGATTACCTTGATCGCTTTAGCAGTGGCTGCTGCTTCATTGGCAACTTTCTCATCAGCACTGACAAACTCTTTCTTAGCATCCACCTCCACCGTCTCTTTTTCTATCTTCACCATCATCTGATCGTCTGTTTTGCTGTCTCGATCAGTTCCGGCTGGAGAGCTGTGAGCTCCTGCTGCATGACTGCTACCTGCACATCACAGACAAACAGCACTGTCAACATCAATTTATTCCTGACTAATGACTATGTACATTATTAAATAATGTATTTAGGCCTCTCACTGATAAAAAATAATTATAAATAACTGGTCATGATTAATCTCCATTTGCTGAAATTTGCCTGAAATCTACATATTTATCTGAGACCACCTATGAATTTTTTTTTAATATATATATATATATATATATATATATATATATATATATATATATATATATATATATATATGAAGAGTTCAGATGCAAAAGCCTCTAAGTATGTCTGATGTTTTTCTTTAAAATTAGCATTTCTTTCTGCCTCCTATGTATAGGTTTCTATGTAAGTACTGGTATTTCTGAATGGGTTGAGGCTGGGATTTAACGCTTTTGAAGTGAAAGTACTTGATGAACATATACTATGTGTGGAGAGCATTCACTCAGTATCGTTATCTCATTTTTGACCAAGATGGCTTTTAGAGGCTTTTGCATTGGAACTCTTCATATACACATACACATACATATTATATATATATATATATATACATATATATATACACACACACACACACATAAAAGATAATAGAATAGAATAGAATAGAATAGAATAAATTAAATTTATTGTATGTATTTCAGGACATGTATTACAACATTGATAGCAGATGAACATACTGAAATGTACAAGAAGTATTATGAAATGACTGGTGAAGCATTCATATTTTCTGGCTCATCTGGGAGGCAGCAAAGTCAAGTTTCTGCAAGCCAACTATGTATCGATTCCTGAGCTCGTTCACCTCACTGCGTTTGGAGTTGAGCAAGACTTTAAAAGTCAGGATGAGCTCCAGGTACGAGGTAGGAGTCACGTAATTATGTCTGCACAGCTGGGAGTAGTAGCGCTCGGACAACTATCGCACACTCTCCTGGAATGTCTTACACATTTCCACCACCCTGAGAATAAAGCAAAACTGACAACATAAGCCTTTGTATCTGAACACTATTAACTATAAAAGGTAATAAATGCAGGCTCATGACCGCACTCCATCCTGATGTTGTCTTCCAGGTCCAAATCCTCAAGGAACTTGTTGGCAACCATCTCCAAAGCGTCTTTGGGCCAGGCCTGAAACCAGTCTATGGTGCAGCAGTTAATCAAAGATGGGAACATCCTCAGACAATTGCGGAAGCCTTCACCTATTGGGCTCATTGCTATTGGATAAACATAAATACAGTTTTAAATATGCTTACAGATATATATTATAATATATTTTCATACTATGTAATTATGTATGCTGTTATATTTAAGATGAGCTCTTTTACAGGAATGTCCTGTACATAATCTATATATATCTATATCTATCTATCTATCTATATATTATATATTATATATATTTATTTTTTTATCTGTGTATATTTATATATTATTTGAGTATTTCTGTTTAATCTTCTAATCCTAGTGAAATAAATACAAATAAATAAAAACAGTAGTTAAATAAATAAAACTAGTTACATAAATGAATATAATATAATATAATATAATATAATATAATATAATATAATATAATATAATATAATATAATATAAACAGTACCAAGAACTATATGAAGGTTGGCTTGAACTCTGTCGATAAAGAAGTTGTACATGGTGAGTGGTGTGACATCCATCTTCTTCTCTTCCATTTGGGCAATTCGCTGCATTTTTTCGATGATGTCAGCACGCTCGTCTGCTGGGAAGATGTTCGGCACGTCTCCTGTGTTCAGCAACATGTTGATGTCCTCAACGAAGGCTTCATCCTTGATCTGGTTGTCGCTAAAGAGGAAAGTTGTTTTCTTCCCCTCTATCCCTGCTTTCAGCATCAGGTACTTCAGATTGTCCCGCCAGTAAGACATGCTGTAGTTCTTGGTCAGTTCGATCTGAAACAGCTCATAGTCATTGATAAAGGTGGCGA
Source organism: Spinibarbus caldwelli (assembly GCA_039654775.1). Classification (NCBI taxonomy): domain Eukaryota; kingdom Metazoa; phylum Chordata; class Actinopteri; order Cypriniformes; family Cyprinidae; genus Spinibarbus; species Spinibarbus caldwelli. The sequence continues at coordinate 2,929,156 of CM077263.1, read as the reverse complement.
GTTTGGTTGTCTTGTTTCAGCACACGGCAGATTCGTGAGATGTGTTCGATGGCAAACTGAAACATGACGAGGTTCATGGGCGCTTTGCTGATGCTATTAAAGTCCCTGAGGTAGAAATCCATCATCTCCGTTAATGTGCTCAGATCTGTGATCTCATCGTATGGTTTACTGGCCTAGTCTGGTTTGGCGTAGTCACCAAAAAACAGGCTGCGAATGCTGTCATCTTCAACTTTACCAGACAAAGTGAGATGACCGAGGAGCTGGATAGGGGAAAAGAGATTAAAATAATAATTCAACTAAAGCCAATTTTACTATAAGAGATACAAGACAACCAGATAAATTTTATTTAAAATAATTCATCGGCTTCCCTTGAAAAATAATGAAAAATGCTCAAGTCATATTTCACCTCAAAATTAAAAGAAATAAGAAATTATGTATTTAATTAAATAAACTAACTTACTTAATGTTCTTTAAAAAAAAAAAATTATAAATAGTTTATCAATAAATATTTTTCTTCATTTGATTAATTTTTTCTCATTTTTGAAATATTTCACAATCTAGTTAATTACCTTATCAATGCTTTGTTTGAAATATGCTGATGTCCTTTCTTTGAAAATGTTAAAAACTGACAAAAATATATACATTTTTATAATGTAATTTTTTCCCATTTTTTAAATAAATAATTTATCTATATTTTTTATTTGATTAATTTTATCATTTTTGATTTTATGGGAGGTGAGATATTTCACAGTGTAGCTATTACCTCATCAATGTTTTGTTTGAAATATGCTGCTGTCCTTTCTTTGACAATGTTAAAAAATTTCTCTCTGTCGTCATTATCAACCAGTCGATCGTAAAACACGCGATACACCTCATGGATCCATAAGCGAATTAGTTTATCACCTTCCTGATGAAAAAAGAAGCACAAAACCCTTCTGAAAACTATTTACTGTATTTACTTTGCCTTTACATAGAAATATATGCATGTGTGTGCTTACCTGCATGTGTGTCAATGGACAGAGCATTACGACCCTAATCACCCTCGCAAAATCTCGCAGGTTGAAAATATAATGTGATTTAGATGGTGCTGGGAGGAAACTCTCAATTGCATCTTTGTATACTGCCATAGTAGCTTGAACCATGATTTTACCCAACCTATAACAAACACACATACACAGAAATATCACAAATGACCACACGGTGTCCACAAAAAACTATTTGGGCACTTGAGCTACACTTTGTGTGCTTGTGCTATTTTTATTCAATATACAGTATGTCACCAAAATATAGTTTTGATATTTTGCTTAAGCAATCACATAAAACCACAAGTGTTTAAATCCTTTTTTTAGAGGCCACCGTACATCAACACACCTGTAGAAAGAGGCATCAAAACTATTGCTGAAGTGCCAGTCGGTGATGGATGTGAAGATGTTGCTTAGAGTCTCATCATCGAATGCGTTGATCGCTATAATGTTCAAGTGATGTGTAAATTGTCCTGTGAGAGAGGAAAGATGCAAAACAGTGACAAAGAAGAAACTGACTAATACTATGATTACTTAGGATCAGAGATTTACCTGTATGTCATTTATCCCTCCACCGGGGGGCCCCATAGCAGACATATACAGAACATCCTCAATGTCCAGTCTGGATGTGTCTTTTTTATCATACTAATGATGATGATAGATCCACTGCCGCAGCAGTTCAATGGGTGGCTGAGTACTGTATATCTCCTTTGCAAGCATGTTCAGATCATCTACAGAAAGTTTTACAGCAGAAAATTCATATTTTAAGAAAAATAGAAATTTCAAGAAATTAAAAAAAAGAGCAGAAAATGTTTACACTAAGATATAAAGCTGTACTAATACTATTATACATTGCAATTATTTTTAATTAATTGCATCCATACTTAAATTTTCTATTTTTTTTTCCTATTTTTCTATCTTTATAATGACAGACAAATCAACAGCAGGGCTTTAGTTGTACAATATATGTACTCAATCAGAGTTTGTACTAAAGTTCTTAGTTCTTACCAACACAGATGATGCATTTCTTCCCCATCGGTGGCCCAAACACGCCCTTGCGGCAGCGGTCCAGCTTAGACATGATGATGTCCTGGGTTTGGTTGGCAGAGGTCCGGGCAGAGAAGTTGATGCAGATGGGAGTGTAGCGCTCCTTGGGAAGCGACATCGGGAAGTTGTTGTTGATCACAGACTTTCCGGTTCCTGTGGGTCCCACAATCAGTATGGGCACCTCATATGACAGGTACGTCCTGAGGAAGAAGAGCTGGCGTGATGTTTCTGTTGTGGGTATGATAAGATCAGACACCTGAGAGAGAGAGGGACATCAAAGAGGTATAAAGAGAGTAACTTTACCCTGTGAATGTGTAGACAGATTCAGTTTTAAAGTTTGCTTAGATTTAAGAATTATGTTTATATTAAATATTTACTTTTAGATTTCACTTTTATTTTAAAAATTCAGATTAATATTTTGTTGCTTATTTAATTGAAGTATATTTACAAGTTAAACAAGTTTTTATTTTTAATTTTAAAGTTTTATTATTTATTTTACATTATTTTTTTATGTCTATATAGTCTTTATTAAGCTTTATTTAAGTTTTAGTTTTAGGTATCAAGTTAAACCAAATGAAAATGAGAAATGTCATCTTGGGAACTAGCTGAAATAAAAAGTTATAAAAGTTAAAAATAAAAATAAAAGTTTTTTTTTCATATTTTATTTTATTTCAGGTAACAAAAATGTTGGTTTTATTTATGGTTTTAGTCAACTATAACAGCCCTGATTTTTGTGAACTAATTTTGCACTGGCAGGTATGACTTTGTCTTCTTTAGTGATGGATTCGGTCCAGTTGTTCCACTGACCGGGACCCTGCTTATGGAAATAATAATCATAGACGGTGCCTGTGTGGAGAACAGAACAAACACACAGCAGACAAGCTTCATAAACATAATGTTTTTAAAGTTATTGCATATGACACTTTTTGATTTTTTTCAGGTTCTTTATACATGAAAACATCCTCTCTTGGAATCCACTAAAAAGTTAATAATCCACAGGGACTGGGAATAGGAATTATGAGAAATAGTTAAATATTTTACTTGGGCCTGGAAATCACAATTGTCCTATATTTACAGATTTTCCATGACCATGGGAACCCTTTCATTAAAAGTCAACCAAAAATATCATGTGGACCTCTCTCTGGGAACATGTTGCTCTTGGTGAGTTTAACACTCTGGGGTCGCGGATGATCGGTGTTTGTGCCCATAATAAGGTTTCGGTAGAAGATGTCAAACTTCTTCCTGCTGTTGCCATTAATGGTTCCTCCCTAACTCCAGACCACAGCGAACACGAACAGGGCCTGCAGCCACAGCGTCACCTGCTGACTGGTCATAGATTCTGCACCTTTCTGTCCTGACTGAAAAATCTCATCAGCACACATGAACACAATCAAATGTGACATGAACAAACAGATTGAAAAATGACTGAAAATATGTATAATGCACATCATTTTATGTGCATGTACCCAGTAGGCAGGTATACAGGCGCATCAGACTGTAGCCCAGGTGAATGGGTGACGTCTGAACTAAGAATCCACACTCATGGTAAATAAAGTCCAAAAACAAGGTTGAACCAGCCAGTTAAAGAGATCAGTAATCTACAACAAAACACACATAGGTTATCATTACATTCAGAAATGTTTATTACTTTAACAGCTTTCTCACCAGGGTTTTGTGCTCATCTGCCAGGCTCTCAGGTAATGTGTTCATGTAGGAGTCTCTCAGAGGTGTCCAGCCCAACTGATGCGGCTCCATGTAGATCATACCGCATCTAAACACAACACACACACAAACACTCTCTATGACAAAACAGACATGTTGAAAAAAAAAAACCTTGGAAAGTAAAACAAAAAGCAAATTTTACGCACATATGGTAATAATGATTGATTCAAACTTATTCACAAAATCTAGTAATCAAGTTTTGAATTAGAATTAGACTTTGAATTAGAAATTTGGTTATTCATATTTAAAATACAAGACTTGAAATTGTAAAAAAAAAAAAAAAAAAATAAATAAAATGCAATCTTGCTAAATAAAAATATTAATTTCTTAAAAAAAAAAGAACTTACTGACCCCAAAAACTTGAATGATAGTGTACACAATTATATAAGCTGAATGTAGAGAGAGTCTATTTACAGGATGTTTTAAAAATCTTTTCTACATTTCATATGTTTAATATAAAAATTAAATATGCTATTGATAATAAAAAATGGGAAGAAAATGAATGGGCTCTGTGTTGTTTTACTTTAACAATGTGGAGCTGAGTGTTTGTTGTTTACCTGCTCACAGTAGCGGGTGACGCCTGCTCCAGATCCACAGGCTCAAAGATCAGGCTCATTTTAGGACTCAAGCTGTATGATCTCACCACTCATCAGACACAGCTGTTCAACAGCAAAACACATCAGACACCAGCACTGAACCAGAAGCCTTTCAGACATGTTAACCTCAACATTAAAATGTAAATGTACCTTCTTGTTATAATCCAAAACGATGTTCATGTTCTCAATCCAGACCGCGTCGATGGACTCATCGAATATGATCCACTGGCGGTCGTCTGCGGTGCACTGGGCCTGTTGTCTGAATGAGGTGGCCAGAACGCCATCTGACCACTCGTGACTCACTGGATCAAAACAGCCATACAGCTGCCCCATAGTGATTGCTTTTGGATTAATGATCCGGAAATCTACTGCAAACGCTTCCATTAGCCCTTCTATATAGACAAATAACAAACGCACATACTTGCTTATGATTCCATGTCATTTCAACAAATAGTGTTTGATTTGTTTTCATATGCATATATAAATGTAAATACACAACTGTTTAAAAACTTTGAATATTTTTGAATAAGATGCGACCCATGTTCACCAAGGCTGCATTTATTTGATGAAAATACAGTAAAAACAGTAATATTGTGAAATATTATTGTAGTTTCAAATAACTGTTTTCTATTTGAATATATTACCGATATATTCAAATAGAACTAATTGTCCTATGTATAATCAAACTAATTGCAATATGTATAATCATTTTCTATTCTTAACTGTTTTAAATTCGTTTTAAATCAATTTTTATATCATTTTGTTTTTATTATTATTTTTTTAATTCCTTGTTTTTATTGTTGTGATTATTATTATTTTTAATGACTATTTCACATCCTTTAATGTAAAGCACTTTGAATTACCACTGTGTATGAAATGTGCTATATAAATAAACTTGCCTTGCCTTGCCTTACAAAATGTAATTTATTCCTGTGATTGCAAAGCTAAATTTTCAGCATCATTACTCTAGTCTTCAGTGTCACATGATCCTTCAGAAATCATTCTATTAGCAGCTCAGGAAACTTTTTTTTTTTATTATTATTATTCTCAATGTTGAAAACTGTTTTTGCTGCTTAATATTTTTTGTGGAAATTTTTTGTGATATACTACAATTCAAAATTTGGGGCAAGTTAGATTTTTAAAAGAATTCAGCTTTGCAATTTCACAATATTACTGTTTTTACTTCATTTTAGATCAAATAAATGAAGTCTTGGTGAGCAGAGAGACTTCTTTTAAGAACATTAAAAATCTTATTCCAAACTTTTAACCGGTAGTGTGTATGAACACAAAAAAATTGATTAAAGAATAAAGAATAAAAAAAATATTATGGATTGATTACCCTTATAAAGGTCTCCCAAAGCTCCAGCCAGAACTTTATAAGCTGAAATTTTCCACCCATAGGCTCACCAACAATCATGAAGCCATGTCTGACCAGCATCATCTCATAGACCTGCACAAACAATAAAATTGATCAACTGATTGCTTTTTCATTTAACAGTTTCAGCTATAAAAACAAGCCTCGCTTCTCACAATAATATAAAATTACCTTTTCTTTTTGTAAGAACTTCAAACACAGCTCACCCAATCAGATTTTAGTGTTAAAACTGAATTTTTATATTTAAAATAACAGTGCTCATATTTAAAATACCTTCTAAATGTTTAAATCTTAAGGCGGAATTTGAGAAAAAAAATGTATGAATGATTATAACGATGTGACAGATTGAGTAGATAGATGTAATGCCATTGAGAAGATTTTGTATTTGTATAATTTTGCCGATGAACCATGGTACAGGCTCCAGTTTCATCTTGGCAATGTTGTCGTCCAAAGCTTTTAACAGTAACTCATAATCTGGTTTGGGCAGCACCACTCCAGGAAACAGATCAGTGATGATTCCCTAAAACACACACAAACACACATCAATAACCCCAAACAAAGTCCTACAAAACAAATATGTAATTGACATCCACACACCTGAAACAGTGGTAAATCCTGTGCGAGGAACTTGGCCATGTTGACATCCATGAGAGCTCTGAGCAGCAAAACGCTCTCATCCTCTTCTGGGTATTTGAGTTTCAGGTTTCCCACCGCAGTCAGGACTGATTTCACCGCACGCATCCCGTAATCGTAGTGCGGTTGAGACAACAGCTGCTCTGAGCACAGACAATATGTCGCCACGATCTTCTGAGCCAGCCTGGAAAACACAAAACCAAGTGAAACAACTGGAACCTTTTCACCAAAATGAAATATTGATTAGTTTAACTGTTTGACTGGACATGATTTGACTTCCAGGATGCTGTGAATCCCATCGAATAAAGTGATATTTCTCCAATCAGTCCATAATCTGGAACCATCATTGCAACTGTGCGGAATAAAGCCTACAAACATGCAAATACATACACACAAAACATAAACAAATATATAAATGAATAATAAATGAATGATTAAGCATGCATTTTATGGACCATGGTGTAAGAAAACTTAATTTCCCACATTACTCTAATTTATCTCAAAATGAGCCAAAAAAAAAAAAAAAAGGAAGCAAAGTTACAAGATGATGTATTTCTCTGTAATTGTGTATGAGTGTGTATTCAGCGTGTTTGTTTTTGGTTACTTTTAGGTTATCAGGCAGCTCGGCTCTGCCTGCGTATCCTGAGTTCATGGTGACACACAGCAGGTTGGGTTGAGAGAGAGCTCGGTTCCCTCGAACATAAATGTCTTCATGTTTCGCATTAAGGCCTGCTGAATACTCAAAATCTGCTAGGCGACCACAGACAACACCTCCAGCTGACAGAGAGCAACAAACATGGAGAGACAAACTGAGAAGTGTTAACTACATAGTATTTGATTTACTTGTTCATTTAGCTGTCACATCACTCTTTTGCGGCATTTATCTTGCAGTACTGACCTCTATCCGGTTGAACTCGTCGAAACATGCCCACGCTCCGGACTGTGCTAGACCCTTGAAAAATTTACTCATCGCTTTGTAGTCCAGACCATCGGAACAGTTGAACACCACACACTAAACACATTTACACATTTGTCATTTATGGACAACAAAATGGACATCAAAATGACATCATTAATCTAATTTATTTAATAAAAAAAACTCGAATAAGAACAGAGTTGTATATTAACATTTAAATTACATAACATTTAAATTGTCAGTTTTATCAAGTTTTAAACACAAGCTGAAGTGTGTTTTACCGTGTCCTTGTACTGGGAAAACCCAAAGCGGAGCTCGGCCCACTCCAGTTTCATTTTCTCCAGAGAGAATTACTTACTGGCGGACGCGCCAATTTCCTCCAGCCTGCAGAGAGAGAGAGAGAGAAATAAAAGAGTCAATCTGACACACTCAGATTCAGACTGCACTGAGCAACATGGTTTCACAAATAAAAAAAAGTTTTTTACAACCAAAAATAACTTTCAATTGTCAAAGGTCAGTCTTACTTGTCTGAATACTCTGACAATCCGAGCTCCACCATCTTGAGGAGCAGGGTGTCCTTGTCCGGTTTAACATCAAATCCCACTGTGTTACTGATCTGACATCAGCCAAAAAAATAATACAAATAACTTGCATTCATCAAAACGAGTGAACTTTAATGGTAACTACAAACAGTAAAAAGCAAAAAAAAAAAAAAAAGAATAAGGAATACATAAGACCCTAATTAAAGGACTTTACTAAATCAGTGATAAACTTTTTAAACTAGTACATATGCCTGAACTGTTCAGAAGAATCGATTCACTAAAATGTAAAAGTTCAATAAAGCATTATGTATTATTTTATATTATATTACTGTCATACCATCTCCTAGTGTCTGTCCTTCAGGCCTGGATTGCAGATAGTCGTCAGAATGGGAAGGTGTTGTTTGAATTTGTCAATCTTTTTCTTGAAGTTTTCTGTGACACGTCCGGGAGACGTCCGATCTGAGATCTTTGTGAGTTTGTACATGGTGCGCCACATGTTTCCCAACTCCTCTGATACTGTTTCTGCATTCAGTTGCCGGAATGGACCTTGAGAGCACATACACAAGACATGAAACACACACACAAAACTGTACACACATGCAATCACATGTTAAACTAATGTTCAATGTCACTGATTTAGATGCTTTGAAACTGAGACAGAAAACAATGCCTGAGACTGAAAAACAGCATTCTTTAAAGAGACTAAATTATGTCTTTCTTTATTATACAAAAGTTTGTCCAATCAAATGCAATAATTCATGGCTGTGATGTAAACAGGATCAAGAAATATGACAGCATGTGGTTTACCATTCATCCAAACAATCAGATTTGGTCTGAAAATCAAGAGCCGTGATCCATAGCTGGTTGTATGGCTGTTTTTTGGCCATTATTGTTTGTAAGATGGGAAACTGACTCTGTTCTTTGTCCAGCAAGCCTTCTTCTTTATTAACGCACTGAAATTAACACACATTTTTACATTTATCTACTCGTACATGAGAGACAAAAATGACAAACTGTTCATATGCATATGTTTTTTTAGTATTGAATGAAATTTTTATTTATAAATATTTTATCTTCAATGCTTTTTTTAACCACTTTCATGTTAATTTAATACACAATTTCAAGCACAAACCTCTATCTCTTTGACAGCAGCCTCTATGCTGACACTGATCTTATTGAGTTTTTCCACATTGATCTTACTTTCCTTCAAAGCCATCTTCTCTTTGTCCAGGCCCTTTAGTGTCTCCTCCAACTTCCCAATTCTGAGGATGAAACGTGATAGCCATCAGGTTTGTTTAAGCCGTGTATGTGGCGTTTGAGGTGTGTGCGTGTACGTGTTTAAGCACCTTTTCACCAGATCGATCTCAGCTTGATCTTTCTGATTATTCAGTTTGTCTTTACTAACTTCAGTCGAAGACAGAATCTGTTCAGGCCAGTGAATCAAAGTGCTAAACAACTTCATATCCTCCGCTGTGAAGATCTGTAGAGTTTTAAAGAAAAAGTGTTCCCACAAAGCCCAGACTGCCCAAAATGTAAATCTATACTGGGAGACTCTGAGTGAAAACCACACGATTGATTGAAATATTAGTATTTGGAGTTTATTTATGTAGTGTGGTGTTGCCATAGACACAGTATTTGTACACACATTATGCAATGGACGTTTGTACCTGGAAGAGTGGCGTAGTCGAGCAGGAAGTCGAGTCTCTTGACAGCTTCCTCTATCTCTTGGTGGAGTTTTTGTACAGTGACTTCACTTGTGTGTCTCTGGTACTGGTTTAACTCCACCAGCTCCTCTGTGTTACTCAGCTTGCTTGTGATTCTGTCCGTAATCTCATCGTAACGATGGCAGATACTATGAGAGAGTAATAAATGCTATATAACATACAGTATATAAATTATATATGTTATAATATAATACCTCATACATACAAAATGATTTGTTATTCAACCAAAAAAGCAGCTAAAAACAATCACTTTCCATTTAGCTAACGTGACATATTTCACAAGTTGAATTAGAAAAATAATAAAAAATATATAAAAAAATTAAGTCTCCACAGGTAGGGTAAAAATTCACCAGATATCACCATACATTCCCGTTGATTTGTCCCAGTACATTAAGACAACAGTTTTGTATTACAAATTTCCAAAATGTTGTTAAAACATGCAAATGATGCATTATCTAATTAAATATGCACTATTTTGCAAAAAAATATAACAGAAACAGAAAAATTTGAACATCAGGCAAAGACAAGTTCTATATTCTTATTTCATTTTGTTCACATATTAGATTTAAATATTTTACAGAGCGGATTTTGCATTTTTCTTTTTACATCCAATGATTTTCACCATGTTTTTTGGAGAAAAATGTTAAATATTTATGAGGTGAATGACATATTCAACCCCTGTGAAAGCCTTAAGAATATAGATAAGAATAAAACTGTAATGTTTGCTGTATGTAAATGCTGCTGAAAAGAAGTTTTGTCTGTAGTGTCTTGCTTTAAATGAAGGTGAAATTAGGTGATGCCAGTCAAAAGCTATTTTATAAGCAAGGAAAATTATGACATTTGATGAAAGATTACAAAAACAAATTCCTAACTTTTGGAGGTGTAATTTTTACATATCTATTTCATCACTTACATCCGCTGTATGTAGCCTGGTATTCTGGGTAGTATACTTTCAGCAGAGCTGTATATTATTAAGAGTTACATAGTGACTGACTATTCTGTAAAGAACTGGCTTCTGAAGAATATTAAAGGTTGTTTCCTCCCACCTCTTGTTGAGTTCTCAGTTCTCCATCACAAATGTTATGAGAAGATCTATGAGGTGGTCTGCCTTGTCACACAGATCTTGGTTCAGATTCACCGCATCCACACAGATCAAGGACAGCGGAACAGTCGCGTGCAGCGATGCAATCTCCTTCCACAAATCCTGCACACCTGTGATTTTCTACAGGTCACAGAGTAGAAACATCTGCCTTTACAAGCAAACATTTCACCTTTGTGTTATCTATAAGGATGATGATACACGGGGCAACCTTTTGAGCAATTTTGCCAGGCAACTTTTTTTGAGCAACGTTGCTTGGGAACTTTCCCACTGAGAACAAATTTCAATCTGGTCTCACCTGGTTGCCCGTTGACGCCAACATTTCCCAAAGTTGCCTGGCAACATTGGTCAAAAAGTTGCCCAGTGTATCATCAGCCTAAGACTGTGATGCACACACTAGAAAAGCTACCTCAGTAAAGCCCTGCAGTGAGTCTTTGTCTTTAAGGAAGTTCAGTATGTCCTGATGGTCCAGTAAATCAGGGTACTTCTTATACACATCCAGATACCTACACAACACAACACACCACAGACAAACTACAGTGTGATTCAATCTTAATTTGAAGCTTTTCTAATGCAAAACATGTTATGATAGTGGACCTGTGGGGCCCCACGGTGTTCCTCTGAAAGATTTCTCTGGCTCTGTTCACGATGTCGGTCACCAGCATCTCGTCGTGTCTCCCTGTACGTAGCATTAGAGTTTCTCCAACCTCTGAGAAAAGTTTGCACTCCACCTTTTAAGAAAACAGTTTTATAGGTTTAAAAATGATGGTTTATGTGTGCAGGATCCACTGTTCTGCCTTACATTGTGCCTAAACAATTAATTTATAATGGAAGCAATCTAGTTTTTGTTGTGTATTGTGAATGTATGTGCATAACTTCTGTTAGATGTTCTTTAAACTTTTTGAATCTCAGATAATTTTCACAGTTTGTGTGGAAAGTATCTCAGATAATTTTCACAGTTTGCGTGGAAAGTATCTCATCTATGTGAGTAAGATTGGGAGCCACTCAAGTCTGAACCTTGCTCCCAGCAGCTCTCCAGTGAAGGTTCAAATGCAATTTTGGGCTCCTCGAGTCTCAATTTTACCAGTAACACTGGACGCTGCGTGTACTTCAGCTCATCAAAACACTACCCGAAATTATTACCATCCTACCAGAGAACACATGCATATAGTACATATGGTACACACACACACACACACATAATAAAATGCACATTTAACATGCACAGTATTGACTCTAAAATCGGTTTGGATGAAGTTCAAATCAATTTTAAAAAGGCTAATTTGTGCACTAGTGATCTTGCATTGGTTGAAATGTATATTAATGCCTTTCAAAGTTTAATGACAGTCAAGGTGGAAAATGTATAATGTTACAACAAATTTCTATTATAAATCTATTACAAAACTGTTGGTTGTCTATTATTGTCTATTATTATTATTTGTTTATTAATGAACGTAATTATTTATTTAAAATTTGTGTCTGTTTTATAAAACCATAAAATACAGAAGGCAGTATGCTAGAGTGATTTTGCAGTGGTAAAATACAGCCTTCAGTTGCTTGAACTCTCACAAAGCATGCATCCATAAACAAAGACATATATTTACATATATACCCATAAATGCACGCACATGTTCAGTAACTAGGTTGTATAATGTGTATAGAGCATCAGCATGATTAAAGGTGCCATAGAATGCATTGATACAGTATTTTAAATTGTTCTCTGATATCTACATAGAAGGTATGTGGCTTAGGTAAGGGCAAAAAATATCCAGAAATGGTTTTACGTGTCCATTTACAACCCTAGGATTTGTCTCTACAATGAAATGGTCTGTTTTTGCCTTATTTGGAAGGGTCATGAATAATAATGTTGAGCTCTGCTCTGATTGGCTGTTTCACAGTGCAGCTAATTTCAGTAGCTCACAGCAGGAAGGAAACACAGGGAGGAAAACATATTTCAGTACTTTCTTGCACAGTTATATCGTTGAGCAATTATACTGTATATAAAATGCGGGCATCAGGGAGCCGCTATTAATATGCGGGGCATTGAAACTGCTTTCGAACGCACGATCGCGTTTTTGTTTCACTTTCACTTTCGAGATTCGCGATTGCACGAACTGTTTATGCTATGGAGCGGCAGTACTTACCACACATTTTACAAGATCATGCTTGTCAGTGGTGCTCTGGATCTGTAAATCATACACCATCATCATCAGTCATCTCACCTTACTCTGTTTATGTGGTAAGTCAAATCTTACGTACTGTAATGTAACAGGCTACTGCTAGCAAAGGAGATGTCCCTTTAGTGGTTCGTGTTATTTTATTAGAACACGTTATTTGCTTTCAGTGCCTTTCATAATACAGACACCAACCCATCCCTGCACTTCACATCCCCTGCACAGTCTGGAACATAACATTTACTTCCATGATCTGCCATTTTCGCTGTTGTCCTCGCTTGTTTCTTCACAATACCTGCAGAACTTCTGATGATTCGGCTTTGCAGGTTCAGCTGGCGGCTGGCCTAGAACATAGGCGGGTATACGTTATCCAAATGTTGGGGGCGTAGTGATCCCAACTGTTACATCACAGTCTGTGTTTTGTTCTTATAGGCCTGTTTTTCAGTGGTCTTTTTCATGCAGGAGATTTACATAAGAAGGAGGAAACAATGGTGTTTGAGGCTCACGGTATGTCATTTCCATGTACAGAACTGTTATTATTTAACTATGCCAAGGTAAATACAGTTTTCCAGTCTATGGCACCTTTACACATATCAGTGTCACTGGTTTCAGTACCTAATGTAGCTGGAAAAACTGCAGCAGATCCTGCAGTGATGCGACCACCAGACTGTGCAGCTGCAGTGACATCAGAGCAGCCACACAGTAGAAGAGTTTCTGTGCCTTTACCGGGGAGATGCTTCCTTTTTTCGGCACCAGATGCAACCATGAGTCTTTAAAGATCACAAAAAGAGAAGCACAGAGGGGCAGCCAACTACACAACACAAAGACACAAAAACACACACAAACAACAGAGGTGACATTATTGTTTTTTATTTCAATTTTACCTTATTTTACTGCTTGGCTAAATTTCAAAATTCAGTTCATGAGCTGGTATGTTTAAGATACAAATCAACCAAAAGGGTCTCTTGAGAGGTAAAATATGATGGATAGAAATTTAAAAAAAAAAGTCTCACACAAAGCTATTATTAAGTCTTAAGAAAACTTGTGCACCAGTCAATCACAAAGTTTACTTGTTATTGACTGATTCAGTCAGTTCATTCAGTGAAGGATGTGTTAGACTGCTGTATATCTTCTGAACACTTCACACTGATTGTTGCTGAAGCTGACATCATGTGTGTTAAAGCAGGTCCAGATTGCTCTTTATTTCCCCATTGTTCAAACACTAATTCAGGGCTCGTATTGTGTGCTTGTCTCTGGGTGCTTTGAGACCATGGATACAGAGTTGAGAACAAAGGTAGTCAAGACTAAGAGAACTATTTAAATAACAACACACTCGTCTGCACACAGCACTGACCTTATTCAAACACACATTTACCCAAGTCCAGTAAATGTTCAGTATATCCCACGAGATAAGGAGCATCAGGACACTGCTTATAGTAGTCTTATACTCTTATCTGTAAATATCATTTTTTTTTGTTTACCCAAGTAACAAACAGTAGCTCTGTTTTGTTTATGAATGAATCAATAAGTTTGAATGAACCACTCAAAAGACTCATTCATAAAGACAAAGCGAGTCATTTCACCACAGAATGAATCAGTGTTTCTGAACAACAGTTGAGTGAATGATTTGATTGACTCACTCATAAACAGAACTCATTTGCTTGATCCAGTGATCTATTACAGTTTTTGTTAATATTTAAATTTATTTTTTAATTTTCTATTTTCAATTTAATTTTAGTTAGTTTTAGTAATTTTGTGTGTTTGTCATTTTTATTATTTTTAAAATGTCTATATCACCTTTTGAATTTTTATTTCAGTTTTAGTTCAAGTTAAACTAAACGAAAATAAGAAACATTGCCTTCCCAACTAACTGATTTTTTCCCCCCATTTTATTTTATTTCAATTAACATTTATTTTATTTCAAGTAATTTTTTTAAACATAATTTTTTAGTTATCAAAAACAACTGTGGTTTGTTCATTCCTGAATGAACCACTCAAATGACCCACTCATCAGTGGGTTCATCAGGAATCAGTGTGTTTGAACAAATCTGCTGAATGAATGATTCAAATGACTTGTAACTTGTCAGACGTACAGCTCTTCCTTCGAGTGCTTAGAGAGCTGTAATTATAGAGCTGGATTCAGGTGACTACAGTGACAGGTTTACAGAGAACATGAGAATGAAACCTATAGACACCAAATATATCAAGTGTCTCGCCATGACTTCTCAGTCTGTACTGTTTCCGATACTGTCCAAGGCAGGACGTTATTTAAACCCGACCTCAAAAACACACAGGTCTGGTGATGTTTCTTTACTTGTTTAGAACAGATATATAGATATACTGAAAGTCTCTTACGTGTTAAGCAGTTCATCTCGGTATTCTGACATTGTCGCCGCAGCAGCTCCTCAAACTCCGCTGGCAAGAGTGGAAGATCGACTGAGAGCAGGTCGTCCAAACACACAAAACGCAGAGACGAGAAACTATAAATGAAACATAAAGAGATTAGAAATGGGATCATGATGATTAGGACCATGATGGTGGAATTAAAGATGCCAACCTGTTCATCCAGAGATCATGTACATGGAGCATCATAGGGTTGACAGTGCAGAGGTTCTCCGTCTGCCAGCTGTGAGCCTCCCGGTAGCTTTCGGACCAGGGATCTGGTGCGCGAATGACACAGGATGGGAACGGCCAGGGAACGGCAGAGATTGACAGACGCTCCCGCTCCGCTGGATATAACAGGACATAATCGACTGTAAAAAAGAAAGCGATGACAATTATGAAAAATGACTTACTTAAAAAGTGACATACAAGTGAGAAAATGATTCAGGCTAAAAAGACAGTAACATGAACTGATGCCAGAATTATATGTTTTTTCATAAAGTCAATAAAAAGTTTTAAGTTTATTAGTATATTTTTACAGTGCAATAAAAGACATATATTAAAAAAAATCAGAATCTACACTATGCAAATCTATCATCTCAAATCTGCAGACTGGTTTTGACTTTCGGCAACAAGTCAACTGATCCAGACTGTAAACTGGGACAAAAGTTGAGTAGTGTATTCCAGCCTTTACTGTTATCTGCTATACTCTACATCATCTACATATTTGGTGTTGTGTGTCATACCGATGCTCTTGCGGAGGCTGAATTCATAGTCTCTCTGGACCTCCTCCAGGAGATCCTCCTGCATCTTCTGCACCTTCCGCTCGTCACCTTGAAAACGGCTGGGTAGCAGCTTCAGGATAGCGGTGATCTGCCCTGGTGGCTGTGGGGCCAACATGTGCCCATAAAAACCCTCAGTGATATAGTACACATACCTCTGAGAGAGAAAGAGAGAGAATTAATATGGACAGAAGGATAGAATAGGAAACCAAGAACTCGTTCTTACTTAAAAATAATTGAAAATAATAAATATATATATATATATATATATATATATATATATATATATATATATTGTTTTTTTCAATTGGTTTTAATTAAGAACTGGTACACACACACACATCAAATTGTTCAGCTGGGAATGCCACAACCCCTTTGTTCCATTTTATCTAGTTATGTAGAACAGATTTTTTTTTTTTTTAAATTTCATCTTTCTACTGAGTTTTATTAAAAGTCCATTTTTCTAGTGGTGAATAATCTCTTAAATGAACTGGAATCGTTAAGAAGACTCAAAGTGTGTTTTAAAAACCCCATGAAATCATTGATATTGACTAGATGGATGGATGTTGCTAATACTGACCTCTAAATCTCTCTCTGTAGGCTCTGTCTGCTCCTTTTGACTTTGTGTCTCCTGACGCCTCATGATTTCAAGTTGCTGATTCAGTGACAAAGGGCGGCTTTTACGAAAGACAGGTGTTCTGTTTGTTAATAGAAGAAAACATGATGGTCCCTGCTGTGAATATTGCAATATTGAGTATAGTGAACTCACTATTTTATTCAAGAAACACACATGCACTAAAAATCTGCTTTAAAGTGTCTGCTGTGTGTGTGAGAGAGGAAAATGGCTTCTACCTTTCTCCATGGGTCATAGGTTGTCGCTTCCTCACAACTGGAGAATCACTGTGGTCTTAAATCTGAAGTTAAGGACAGACACACTGAAAGTGTGTGTATGTATGTATTTAAGCATAACTGAGTGTGTATAAGATGTTCGTTAAAGATACGTGCAATTGGAGGACATTGAAGTGAGTGACGCCTGCAGGTGTAGATGCTGAATTTTCAGGTTTTGGCCTCTCAGACTGTAGTTGTTCCCGATGGACTCAGAGGGACTTCTGTGGTGCTGCAGCTCCTTGTAGAGAATCACAAGTGTCCGAGAGTGATTCTGCAGGAGGGGCAGGTATTGACTGTTATGGAGATAAATCTGAAACAAAGAGCAAATCAGGATGAGCAAAAAACATCCAGAAAACATGTCATGTAGCCCTCGAGACACTTTACACACCTCATACAGGTCAGCACATCCCACATCACGACTGGAGTTAGCATTCATCTGTGAGAAACACGAACATTTTAAAGCATTATTTGATTAAAAACTGCCTAATTTTATGGCCACAGGTCACTGGTCTGAAGCATTTCAAAGTATCTCTGTATACTAGACACACATTTGGAAATACTTACAAAATGTTGTCAAGATAGGCAGCACACTATGACGCTAAAACGCTGTCTAGGTAGGCAGCTTACTAGATTTTGAGACACCGACAGTTTGTCTTCACAAGTTTAAATGTCTTAACTGCCAGTACAGTAACGTACGTTGTATGTTAAAACCCCAGATTTTTAATTATCTACAAGTCTGATCATTTTAAATAGTGAGGGAAATACCATATATACCACTGACATCACTGTTAGTAATGTAAAAGTACTGCTAGTAATGTAAACATTAAAGTAATGTTAATTTTTTACCATAACGGGTCACTTTGAGCGTCAGGTAAGGAGGTTTAGTTGGCGTTCGTTAACAGACAATGTTTTTTATCCCCAAAAACGGTTATAAAGGTCTTACCTTCAGTCATTTCTCTTATAATCCGACATTAATCGCGTCAATAAAATACAGACTGATTATTTGAGCAAATCGCCTTACAGCCGTTATAACGCGTACGAGCCGCTATGCTAATGACCCGAGAGAGCTGTCAGCGGTTGTCAATATAAGTGTTTGTTCACGCGCTGTTCATGGTGACAGTCCCGCTAGAGTTTCTCTATCGTCAGTAAACAAAGGGTTTGTGGAGCTGTAGCGCGTAAAATATAATAGATTACTAGTAAAATATGAAGATTTCTAAAATAATAATGCGAAACTGTAAAGCCATTAAAACAACTGTCATTAGTTTTCAAATAACAATATTATGAAATTTTTCATTGTAGTTGTAATACAACATTGTGAGCACACAGTGTCGCTGTTTCACTAATCGTTAGAGGACCTATTCACTGAGCAGTTAAAACAATGCTGAAGCAATGGTCATTGTTAATACAAATGTTGAAATTATTTTTAAAATATATATTGTGAATATATATCAGATTTTTAGGGTTATTTATATAGTATTAAAGTATTAATATGTTGAATTATTTTTTATTATATTTTCAGTTATCATTTTACTTTGAGTTTAATTCTGAGTAATTTTATTTGATTTTGTAATTTTTTTTTATTCAAGTTTTTTTTATATATATTTTTAGTATTTTATTAATATTCTTATTATTATATTTAATTGCAATTTTTAGTAGGACGACTTTGTCTTTTCTAAAAGCTATCATTTTATAAATGTTTAAATTAATAGTAAATTAGTATATATATGTATGTATGTATGTATATTACACTATATAATTTTTAACCTCCCTCTAGCAGTTGTTGCTGTTACTGAAAAGTGTGTGTGTGTGTGTGTGTGTGTGTGTGTGTGTGTATAAAAGTTAATGTAAATAGTTTAACAACATAAATGGGTCACTAAGTTTAATAAGTTTTTAAGTGAGTGAAGTATTTGTAAGCTGTTCAAGGTATTTATGTAGGCTACATTATTTAGTTTTTTGGGCATTTTTAATCCCTCCTGTGTTAAGTGTTAAATGTTAAATATTAAATATATATATATATATATATATATATATATATATATATGACTGGAGGAAAGATGCAATGTAGAAGTTTCTGGCCCACATATGGGCACCGGACCCCTGTGGGGAGTTTGAGTTTCTCCATAATAAAAGTCTCTGTGAGTGGCCTTGCTCCTTGTCCTGATTTAGATCTAATTAAAGACCCCTATAACCGGCAGAAACAATGCACTTTTTAGCACTGTGTATACATATAATGCACTCTCTCTCTCTCTCTCTCTATATATATATATTAACACAGGTATATGTGTGTGTGTACAGGTGAGTGTGTGTTTTGAGGTCACGCTGTTAAACTCTCGGAATAAATAACCACAGAACTGGCAAAGGACCCGAGATGCGGACAAGGGCCATTCATCACCAGACCTCTACAGGGCAATCACCTATAGTAACGTCTGCGTTATTTAAGAAGGAGAAAGAAAGGTAAATCCTACCGTCCTATCCGATATTTCAGTTTCTGTCCCATCAGCAGTTATTCTGTATTCCACACCTTAACCATCTGCATTAGCTGGAGTAGACTTGTGCACAAAGACACCACTTATTCACCGATTTCTTTACGTACTTTCACTAACACACAAGGTCATCAGTAGAAGTGATCAGACACTAGTGAGTAATCCAGCACATGCAGATCAACTAACCCAGTACTGTCAGCATCAAATAAACATGACTTCTGTGTTTACTGCTTTCAAATGTCTAAACAAGGACACAGTCAAGCTACACAACTAGATTACACCACGAGACTGGACTAGATTACACCACAGATTACACTAGATCACACATGCCTATCAAGATGACAACCAGTCTGACATTCAGGGACAAAGATTCAGTCAGAGTCAGTCAAAATTACACTAGTGCTCAAAAGTTTGGAAAAAGTATGATTTTTTTTTATGTTTTGGAAAGAAGTCGCTTCTATTCACCAGGCTGCATTTATCAAGAATACAGTAAAAACAGGAATAATGTTAAATATTATTACAATTAAAAAAAAAATAAAAATAAAAAACTGTTTTATTTGTGAATGTATTTTAAAATGTAATTTATTCCTGTGATGCAAAGCTAAATTTTCAGCATCATTACTCCAGTCTCTAATATGCTGATTTGAAAGCAGTTGCGGTGCTGTTTCGTATTTTTGTGGTAACCGTGATACACTTCCATTCAAAATTTTGGGGTAAGTAAGAAAGAAAATAAGTCAGGTAAGAGAAAAAAGAAAGTATTATTTTCATTCAGGAATGATACATCTAATTGATACTGTCAAAAGTGTCAGTAAAGACATTTATAATGTTATAAAACATGCATTTCAAATAAATGCTGTTTGTTGAACTTTCTATTCATCAGAAATTATAATAAGAACCACTATTAATAATTGAGGACCAATAATAATTGATAATAACTGAGCAGCAAATCAGCATATTAGAATGATTTCTGAAGGATCATGTGACACTAAAGACTGGAGTAAAGTGTAATAATATTTCACAATATTACTGTTTTTATTGTAGAGACTTCTTTCAAAATATCTTACCGACCCCAGACTTTTGAACGATATGGTGTACATGCAATAAAGTATAATAATTGTTAAAATCGTGGTCATCATTATAATGTACATGGTATGAAAACTCGGATGCATGAAAATTGGAAGTTTCTGGGCACAAAATAACATTCAGCAAATCTTTAAAGTCAACATGAAAGCATCTACAAAGCATTTGAAAGGGATTTACAAGTGAAAGGATATGCTAGAGAGAAAATGTCAATCAGGACCTGATTTCATATGTTGGGAATTGATTGGATGGTGCAATGTGGAGTTGAAAAATCTAATGTAAGACAAAAAGTAAAGTCAAGTACAGAGATTAACATTTTGTGCTTTAGAATAACGTGCAGCATGTAACTGTGCACAATAAGACCAGCAACCTGCAAGAAAGAGTTAATTTTTTGACTGTATTGACCCATAAATCTGTAATTTGACATTCTGACATTTATCACAGCTCATCTAGAGCTTATATCACATCGCAGCTAAACCCAGATTTCTGTATATAACCTGTTAAAACGTAATATTTTGTGCATGGAACTTGATAACACATCAGTTCTGGAAATAGAAACGGTTATGAGTGGGAGAGACAGAGCAAGGGAGAGAAAGAGAGAGAGAGAAAGCATGTAATTAGATGACTAAAGACTTAATTGTCTTTCATCTATAAAGACATTTAGAACACTCTGCTGTTCCAGCATGCAAATACAAGAAGACACATTCCCTCGCTCGCTCTCTCATCTCTTTTCATGAAGTCAGCGAATCAGACACTCATTGTAAGCGTGATACACTAATAGCTTTAACTGATTTCTTAACTGCTTTCTCAGGACAGATCCCTCCAAGGGTATTACACCAGCTCAGGCTATACGTATACATGTTTCTGTGCATTTGAGTGATACCCAGACTTTAATTGCTTTATTAAAGTGGTACACCTTCATCCTAAACCATTGCAGTCTCAGAACTGGAAGTTCTTTCCTTATATGAAGAGGTCAAACAACAGATTAATGAGTTAATCCGAAATTTACAAAAAGCTTAATAAGTCAGACACTGAAGTGAGTTGCTGTTTTTGTCACTCTTCTGAGGAAGATGTCATTCACTTGTTTGCCAATGTACCCACACAGAGAAATTTTGGTCAGATTTTTTAATGTTCATCCGATCTCTTTAAGTAAGTGACTTTTCTTTCTGTTCTTTTCTGTTTTAAAGATGTTTTCTTTGGATTTTTTGACTACTCAAAAGAGAAGATATAGGAAAATATAACTTTTAATTCAATTAATTTGTGTTTCCTACTAGCTAAATTTCACAAACATAAACAAAAATCTGGCTCTAAACCTCTCTTTTCTTTATTCAAAGTTGACATAGACAAGTACAATATATGGAAACTATCCAAAGTTATGTTAATCCTAAAGCAGTGAAAACTCTCTATATTCATCCCGTGTCCTCTTAAGGTGTAAAAGTTGATTTAATTTATTTATTTATTTATGGTTAACCTGGCAACAAATTTGTTGTACTACACAAAAAAAAAAAAACATGGTTATTGTTAATGGTTACTGTTACGGTTAGTTAAACCATGGAATATGGAAACCACAAATGAACCATGGTTTTGCTACACTTACTATAGTTTAACCATGGTATTTGTAGTAAAACTGTGGTTATACAAAAAAACAAACAAACATGATTACTACACTTTTGATATAATAAAACCATGGCTAATTTTCTTAAGGGATTTGTATTTGTGCATATTTTCTTTTGTCTTTGTTTTGTTTTTATAACTGTACTGTCTTAATGGTTTGATGTTTTGTACTGTTTAATAAAAAAAAAAAGAAATCAGAAAAAAAGAATCGCCAACCCGCACCAAAGTCCTCTGAATCAAAAGATTCACGAACCCGCTCAGACGTTCCGATCTAAATCAAATGATTCGCGATCCATGCTAAGTCCCGATCTGAATAATGATTGCAGCACGGATCACGAATCATTCAGTTTGTGAAATGATTTGTGAACCCACTCTAAAGTTCCAATCGAAATAAAATGATTCACGATACGTGCTCCGTAACCCCGATGTGAATCTAATAATTCCCGATACGCAAAGTTCCGATCTAAATAAATGGTTCACGAACCAGCTTCGTTTTTTTTTAATTAAAAAAAAGAAATCAGAAAAAAAAGATTTGCGATACGTGCTCCGAAGTTCCGATGTGAATCAAATGATTCGCAAACTCGCACTGAAGTCCTTGAACTGAATGATCGAAGACACAAGTTTATATCGGTTCCAGCGTAAATGATTCATTCAATTGATTCGGTGAACTAACTAGTGAAACACTCCATTAAGATGATAAGCTGCACTGAAATGCATCTTAGATGGAAACATTGTGCATTATGATCAGTGGTGTGCATGGGGGACACGGGGGCCCTAAAGTGCCCTTTCGGTTCAGTCTATGTGCCCCTAGACCGTGATTTCTACCGAGGGGGATCCCCTCGGGGTTGAAAGCATTCAGTCATCTCAAACCATTGAAGTGAATGCTCAATTTATCAATATATATTATAATAAATATTTGAGAAATTATTGTTGTATTATTGTTGTATCTGATTGTATTAGTCTATACAGAGTGATAGTCAATGTAAAAAGAGCAAAAGGGAGAGGCAGACGAGCACAAAACAGCATAACAACAAAAGTTACAAAGGGTAAACCTTATCAGTTTTCTAGTGTATTTCTTCAACTTCTCAGGTAATATCAGTGGTATGGCATATTTCAGATGCGGCCAAAATTACTACAACAGTGGTACTACATACACATATATTTAATTGTTTGATCAAAATTATTGCTAGGAACAATTTAGTAGTTGTATTGTGACACTGAAGACTGGAGTAATCATGCTGAAAACTCATCTTTGCATCACAGGAATAAATTACATTTTAAAATATATTCAAATAGAAAACTCTAATAATATTTCACACTTTTACTGTATTTTTATTGGTTTAAAAATGCAGTCTTGATGCGCATAAGATTCTTCTTTCAAAAACATTTAAAAAATAGTACGACCTAAGAATTTTGAACGATAGTGTATACATTGCTAACTAGTTTGAGAATGCATCTCAGTGGACAAATTGAATGTGATTTTTCCTTCCATTACCATATGAGTCTTGCTTCAGATGTAGAGGTCCAGAGTTTAAATCCCAGACAAGCCCCCAATTACAGTCCACTTGAGCTCAATGGTGCAGGGGGCGCAGAGAGTGAAACAAGCACTAGTTTCACACAGACTTTAGGTCAGAACAGCCACATTCACGAGTAACTTGATAATGACATGAAATATTAACACATCCACATCCCCCGTCCCCCCAACACACACACATTGAATATTAATGCAGCATCCTTTTCTTGCAGATTGGATGTAAACATGCATGTCGTGTATGACACATGATCGTCTCCGCCGAGACGTGTCGCTTTTCTTTAAGGAGTTGAAATTATCATCTCTATCTATCTGTCTGTCTCTTTCTCGGAGATCAATTGTGGTAGCTGTGTGAATTTAAGTAGTGATACATGGTAAGTGCTTTCCGTTAATTACGGCAAAGTGTGTGTGTGTGTGTGTGTGTGTGTGTGTGTGTGTGTGTGTGTGTGTGTACGAGCGATGGAAAACTCATTAATGGGGCGTTTAATATTTGATGTGGGTTCTGGCGGTTTGGTTTACGGGCTGAGTGGGTCGTAGCGGTGAGGAGGAGGGTGAGAAAGGGATGCCGTCGCCGTGGTTGCCCAGTGAAAGTGAGAGAGGGGTGAAACAGAGGAGATGATCAGAGGAGTAGCAGTTTCATTAAGAGAGAAATGGAAAAACGCTTCTGAGGCCAGATACCTCCATGCGTGTGTGTGTGAGTGTGTGAGGGAGAGGACAAGTGTGTGTGTTTGTTTTATACAAAATCAATTTATCTTTACAAAATGATGGTTTTATGTTTGTTTCATGTCTCTCGTATCACTCCACAATCTGTAATAAAATGATTTCAGGTTAATATTTAATGTAAAATACATTTGTTTGGTAAGCTGTGAAATAAGCAGGATAATTTGCAGTCACCGAGTCATAACTCCAAAGCATAAATTCACTAAAGCAGACAGACGGACTGTTCTGATATATAAAAATCTACAATAATCAATACATCCTGCAGTTCAAAAGTCTGAAAGATGTTTTTGATAGAAGTCTATTTGCTCACCATGGTGCATTTTTTGGTTTAAAAATACAGTAAAAACAGTGAAATTGTGAAATATTATTACCATTTAAAATAATTGTTCTCAATTTAAATATATTGCAAAGTGGAATTTATTCCTGTGATGCAAAGCTGAATTTTCAGCATCATTACTCCAGTCTTCAGTGTCACATGATCCTTCAGAAATCATTCTAATATGCTGATTTGCTGCTCAAGAAACATTTTTAATATTACCAGTTGAAAACAGTTGTGCTGCTTCATATTTTCCATTTTTTCCCATTTTATGGAAACTGTATTTTAGGATTCTTTGATGAATAAAAGGTTCAAAAGAGCAGCATTTATTTGAAATAGAAATCTTTTGTAACATTATAAATATCTTAACTGTCACTTTCAATCAATTTCATGCATCCTTGCTGAATAAAAATATTAATTTCTTATGATTTCTCGTTTGTATATATGGTCTCAAAGTACCTTTGAGTATCATGTAAATAGCATGACATATAGTACTATAATATATGATAAGCACCATGGTATTACCAGTACACTTTTGTCTCCTGTCCTTTTTCCAAATAACATTAATTACGTCTAAATTGGATTTGTTAATTAAAGTTTCTCTCTCCCAGAAGAAATCCCATAACCCCCGGCATTTCTGCTCATTAGTTTCGCTCCTGAAACAGACACTTGTTCCATTCAGGCAAAGGTCAGGAGGTCATTCCAGTCATTAATGCTAAAAGAAAAAGGAAAGGTCTCCTTACGCAGAGCATGACCTCTGACGGCGGGCCGTCCCGTCCTCATGCAGCCTGAAATCCAAGAATGGCTCAGCCCTTGCCCTTGTACAACACCCTCACCGTCACACACACACACACACACACACTTTAAGAGCTGTCAACCCTGCAAAACTCTACATTGATAATAAAAGAGTGCTAGAGAGAAATAGAGAGAGAGATAAAGGTCTTTAGAAGCTCGCAGCGCTCCCGCTTTCCTCTCGGGAACGACAGGCCTAATGCAGGATGACTGCACTCTTTCTGTAAAGGAACGACAGACGCACAGAATGAAAAGAAGAACCATCTGATGCTGAGCTATAGTGACTTGTGTAAAAGACGGACTGAAAAAGCAATGAAAAGAAAAAATGACGTAATGAGAAATTGTATGAACTGAAAAGCAGCTCAACAGAAACGTTACACGGGCCTAGAAAAGCTAATGAAGCTTAAAAGTTAGCTTTGAGATCATAGTGTACTACTAAAAGCTAAAATAAATATTTGTCAAAATATACCTTGAAAATGTTCACGTTTATTGGGATGTTAAATCCCATACAGGTACTAACACTTGATACGCATCTTCATATATAAATATGCTTGCCAAAGATACATTTGATTGGCCCATTATTTTCAAAACTATTTTTAATTTGACACAGCATCTTAAAAACAGTACTCATCAGTCTTCGTATAAGTTTTTTTATACTGTTATATTTTGTAATTTTATTAGTTTATATTTATGCAGGCAATATTTGTAATCTTCGTTTAAGTTCTAGTTTTCCAGCTAATATTTATATTTTGATTCATTACAGCTTTATTTCAATTGACAAAAACAATTCTTAACCGTTTTAATTGTAGTTTTAACAATAACAACACTGATACTTATGCCACAAGATGTTGAAATGGCAGTTAGATGCATTGTAATGGCTAAAGATGTACATGCAGGACATTTAAACAAAGTAATAATTTAAACACATATAATAAAAAATGAAAATAAAAATATATTAGTAAAAAAAAAAAAAAAAAAAAAAAGTGACAAATCTTTGGAAATCTCCCACCCCAATGTACTGTTTCAATAGAAAAACAAGTCAGCACAGCAAAGAAAACTTAAAAATCTTTTTTAATTTGAGATTCTTTGCTAATATGAGTGGAAAACACACACACACACACACACACACACACACAAACACTTGCCTGTCAGCGATCTATCCATATTACAACTTCCATGTGGCATTTTTGTGGAAATTCCAGGAAGTGATATGGATGTGATGTAACTCTCCAAAAGCAGTGTTTTTATGGAGCAAAACTCCATTCACAGGAATAACATCAGCACGCATGACCAGAAGTTCCTCCACCTAGAAAATTAGGACAATTTAGAAACTTTACAGCTCAAATAACATACATTTATAAAGAAAAAAATCTGTTAACAGTTCAAGTTTCACATTTCCGCTTTTAAACCAATTGTAATTTGCATTCAACATTCCTTTTAATATCATACTGTGTATTTATGTATTGTGCATGTTTGTGTTGAGCATCAGCTGTGTGTCTGTGGGTGGAGCAGCTGTCATTCATTCCCCTGGTGAAGGTGGTTCAGACGTGTAACCATGGTGATCGTCATCCAGTCTGCAGCGATTCAGAGGCGTTTAGATCTGACGCTCATTAAGTAATAACTTCATATACGCTGATGGGTTACAGCAGGTCACAGACATGTCCATTCAAATATTATATACAGATCAGGAAATCGCATGTGTCAGAACTAGACACAGTCACTTTTTCTCTATTGTTTTTCAAGTACATGTGCTTTAACGCGGATAGCAACAAATACAACAAAGTATTACAAAGTAATACAACAAAGTATGAACTAACTTTTAAATAGGAGAAAACATCTTTTGTTACTGTCATTGAAGTCTGTATGTTCAATAAAACTCATCAGTGAAAATGTTTTATATTACAGTTAAAGTAGAAAGAATAGAAATAAGCTCTGTATCATATTTTCAGGAATTCATAAACTTAATCAGTGACACTTTACAGTCAGGTTCTATTTGTTAACATTAGTTAACTACTTTAGTTAACAGCAACTAAAGAAGAATAATACTGAAGCATTTATTACTTACAATGTTAATCTCAACAATTACTAGTGCATTATTCAAATCAAAAGTTGTATCTGTTAACATTATTTAAAGAAATCAGCTATAATGAACTAACAAGTTGTATTTATAAGGAAGCCTGTTTCCATCACTGAATAAAAAATAAAAAAGGTGATTGTGATTTTTTTTTCACAATTCTGATTTTTTTCCTTGCAACTGCGAGTTTATTTCATGCAATTGACTTTAAAACAAACAATTGTGACTTTTTATCACACAATTCTGACCTTATAACATGCAATTGCAAATTTATATTGCACAGTTCTTACTTTCTAACACGCAATTGCGATTTTATGCCATACAATACTGACTTTATAACAGGCAATTGTGAGAACAAAAGTCACATTTACCTTTTTTATTTTTTATTCAGTGGAGGACAGTGCTAGCTAGTAAATGATTACAAGTAATCTGGATTATGTAATCAGATTCCAAAAATGTAGTATTGGTAACTGGCTTATATTATATTAATATGCTCATATTAAAATGCTCATAATCAGATTACAGTTACTTTTTATGGATTACAACTCCCTCTGAGATTTAAAGTTAATATTCCAATAATTTAACATACATTCGCATGTTTTCTGATGTTGGTTAATGGTTATTTTGACATGCAGGTAAACAAATAAAGAATTTCAAATTTGGGTGTTCAAGTACCTTTTGTTTTTATTTTAGAATAATTTATTTATCATTTTAATTTGACATTTTTATGATTTAATTAATTAAAAGCTTTTCATCAACTCATACATCCCCTGCAGTTCTTTAATTTACCCCAGTTGTTTAATGCATTTGCTGATGCTGACAAAAAAAAAAAAAGTATTTTACTTCTCTTATTTATTTGTTTGTTTGCTTGTTTATTTAATAAACAATAATCCCATTTAAGGTTACGTCAAAATTAATCTAAAAGTAATCCAAAAGTAGTCAGAATACATTACCTGAAATAAGTAATTTAGATTACATTACTGACTACAATTTTCATCATGTAATTTGTAATCAGTAACAGTAACTTCCATATTTTAATTAACTAATGTTAACAGAGATGAATAAATACTGCAACAAATGTATTGCTCACTGTCTAATGTTACCTAATGGGACTTTTTTTGTAAAGTGTTACCGCCTGATCTTATAATGCTCTTCTCCATCGTTTGCCATTTTGTCAGTTGAACCACATAAAGAGCCATCATTATTTTTTAATATCAAACCATATGCTGTGAAAAACTGAAACATGCAAACATAGACAAGCAGACCCAAAACAAATGTGTCAAGAAGCAAGCAAGAAAATCTATGAACTTATGAACTTGAAGAAATTAACAAGGCTGTGTATTTAAATTGAAGCATTCTGATGAAAAACAAGCAATATGTTCATTTTCCATTCAGTGGCTTCAAAGATGTTTCAGTTCTTGGAAATGAAGTTGTCTTCCTCTGTTTCCATGTTATGACACATGAACTACCCAGAGATGACTTCAGGGCCTTGTTTATTTATTGATGAACTCCTATAAGAGGTGTATCTCTGTCTGTCTGGAGAGATTGAGAACGTCTGACAGTAAAGGTGCTCTATCTGTAGTCTGCTCATCTCTCCAAACTTTCAGATTTATGCTTTATGACAAGGTAAAGGACGAAGCCACGGGTCAGTGTGTGTGTGTGTATGTGTGTGTGTGTGTGTGTTAGTCCTGTCAGGGCCAGTTTTGTTTATTTGTGTGGCTTTGTGAGATGACAGTGTCCTGCGAGATGTCAGACAGTTATCCGGAGGTATAAGTGTGTGTGAGGGTGTTATAGCCTCATCTCAAAGATACATACAGTACCATAAAGAACAAAAGGTCTAACACACACACACACACACACACACACACACACACACACACACACACACACACACACACACACACACACACACACACACAAATAAATGCTAACAAAAAATGTCTGGGTCATTTTCTGGGTCATTTTTCAGTCCTTTCAGTACATTATTTCATTATAATTTTTTATTATAATGAGAAAAATTATTATTAATGCAATGTAAAAAAAATATTTTAAATAATACATTGCAAAGTATCCTTTTTCTAATTCAAGGTATTTGATGTACTTAATTTAATTGATGCTGATTTTAATAATAATAAATAAATATTATTACATTATTAATTATGTTCATTAATTATTCTAATTTATTAATAAAGACACTATTTCCTTTCAACTGTGCACTATAATGTGAAAAATTATTATAAATTATTATATTATTATAATATATATATAATATATATAATATATAATATATATACATATACTCTTTACGGTTCATCAAGGTATTATTTGATTTATGCTGATTTTAATGTCTAAACAGAATGATTTTCATAACAATTTAACTGTAATGAGTATATATGTATCCAAAAGTAATGTCAAATGTTAAAAGTAATGAAAAGTAAACCACAAATAGTATCCAGGGGAAAAAAAAAAAAAAAAAAAAAAAACATTTTAAATGGTACTTTTTTGGGATAAAGGTGGAGATTTTTCAAGGAGATTTAGACGAAGGGAAAATTATTGAAGAAGTGTTCCTTTCTCACATTATTACTCCAACAGGTGAGTCACTTCACAAAACCTGCACGGCAGTAACAATCTGCTGGGGGGTTTTTTCAGCTTCTTTTCTCATCTGAACAGACTCTATTCCTGTAATGACTTACACACTCCTCACACTCACCCAAAATGGTGGTGTCATCTGCAAACTTCAGGAGCTTGACAGAGGGGTCTTTAGAGGTGCAGTCGTTGGTGTACAGAGAGAAGAGCAGTGGGGAGAGAACACATCCCTGAGGGGCACCAGTGCTGATGGTGCAGGAGTTGGATGTGAATTTACCAATTCTCACTAGCTGTTACCTATCTGTCAGAAAGCTCGTCCACTGACAGATAGAGCTAGGGACAGAGAGCTGGGTTAGTTTGGTCTGCAGAAGTGTTGGGATGATGGTGTTGAAAGCGGAGCTGAAGTCCACAAACAGCATCCTCACATAAGTCCCTGGTCTGTCCAGATGTTGCAGGATGAAGTGCAGTCCCATGTTGACTGCATCATCCACAGACCTGTTTGCACGGTAAGCAAACTGCAGGGGGTCCAGTAAGGGTTCAGTGATGTCCTTCAGATAATCCAACACCAACCTCTCAAAAGACTTCATGACCACAGACGTTAGAGCCGCCGGTCTGTAGTCGTTAAGTCCTGTTATCTTGGGTTTCTTTGGGACGGGGATGATGGTGGACCGTTTGAAGCAGGCAAAGACTTCGCACAGCTCCAGTGATCTGTTGAAGATCTGTGTGAAGATGGGGGCCAGCACAGGTTTTCAGACAAGCTGGTGTGACACCGTCTGGGCCTGGTGCCTTTCTTCTCTTGTTTTTTCTGAAGACCTGATGCACATCATCTTCACTGAACTGAAGTGCAGGTGTGGGGTGAGGGGGGTTGGAGGAGGTGTTAATGGTTGTGTGGAGAGATGTTCGGAGCGGGTGTAGGGTGTTAGACTGGGAGTTTCAAATCTACAGTAAAACTCATTAAGGTCTTCAGCAAGTTGTTGATAGGCCTCAGTGCTGGGGGATGGTGTCTTGTAGTTGGTGATGGCTTTCAGACCTTTCCACACCGACGCAAGGTCATTGGCAGAAAACTGGTGCTCTAGCTTTTTAGCGTAGCTCCTCTTAGCCACTCTAATCTCCTTATTCAGTGTGTTTCTGGCCTGATTGTACAAGACTCTGTCCCCTTTCCTGTAGGCATCCTCTTTGGCCTGACAAAGATGTCTGAGTTTTGCTGTGAACCATGGCTTTTCATTATTGAATGTTAAATGTGTCCTGGTAGGGATGCATAAATCCTCACAGAAACTGATATATGAAGTTACAGTCTGTGTGAGCTCATCCAGATCGTTGGTGGCAGCTTCAAAAACACTCCAATAAATATACTACCTGTAAAATTTTAAAGATAATCAAAATTATCAAATAT
This sequence comes from Spinibarbus caldwelli, assembly GCA_039654775.1. Classification (NCBI taxonomy): domain Eukaryota; kingdom Metazoa; phylum Chordata; class Actinopteri; order Cypriniformes; family Cyprinidae; genus Spinibarbus; species Spinibarbus caldwelli. Next base: position 2,897,665 of record CM077263.1, on the reverse strand, counting down.
TTATATTATATTAATATTTGACAAATATTATGATTTTATTAAATATACTACCAGTAAATGTTTTACTCAAGATGATTAAGTATTTCTTAGGTAATAGGTATATCTATATCATAGGTATATCTTTATGTAAAGAGAAATAAAAGAAAACTGTATTTTTTATTTTCTGTGGTGTTTGCCTGTGTAAAACGACCGCAATACTAAGGTGTTGATGATGGTTTCTTTGTTCAGGTTTCTTTGTGGTTGCTAGGTGTTTTTTTCTTGTGTGGAGTGAAGAGAGTCCTGTACCCTCCAGTCTTTGTGATCTTCGGGTAAAGCATCATTCATAGTCATGTGAAAACACTGCAGGATGAATTGCATGCTAAAGTTAATACTTACTGTTAGAAATCTGATCATGAGACAGAGAGAGAGAGAGAGACAGACAGAGAGAGAGAGAGAGAGAGAGAGAGACGCACCATGGGAAAGGCCTACTTTTCTGCCCATAGACACACAGATTAAAATAACCCAAAACCAGCAGGGGCAAAACACAAAGATGAGCAAACAGAACCATCCTACATGTGCATTTCTGTGTGTGTGTGTGTGTGTGTGTGTGTGTGTGTGTGACACCTGGGCATCAACCGGGGACATGTAGAGAGCGAGGCAGGTGTGTGTGTGTGTGTGTGTGTGTGTGTTTGATGTGTCCAGGTTGTATTCTGGGGCTTTCTAAAAGCAAGCAGCATCATAACAGGCCCTACAGTCATGTAAAACAGCAGAATCATGTTTAAGCCTGCAGTGAATGTGCTGAGCAGCTAAAGCAAACTTTTCCTGTCTGTTTCTGCAGAGATGTCGCAGTCAAGTTTGTCCTGTTTTCAGACCAGTCCTTTTCAAATCACACCAATTTTTTTTTTTTTACATTATTTTCACTTTTTTTTTTTTTTGGCATATAATAAATATGATTATCATTATGTTTAATAAATTATTTCACAATGCTAGAAAAATAAAGATAAATATTCTGAAAATAGAGCATTTTCTTTAAGCAAAACTGTTAAAAAAATTACTTTTTTTCTATACTATCCTAAAAAGAGTTCTGTTTCTTTATGCAAAATATTGTTTCTATTTTTCCTGTTGATTTTGAGGTGGAATAAGGAAATATACAATAAACTAAGCCTATTGGACCATTAAATTTTTAAAAATATTTTTTTCATGGCAATTAAGTGCATATTTTTTTGCACAGTTAAAATAATTACTTAAATGTCATGAAAATAATGTCACAATGAAAGAAATCATTAGAGTATAAATAAGACATTATTTGCTTAAAGAAAATGAAGCCTTCTATTTGTCATGAAAACATTCACACAATGCAATGATTCAAAAAGATGTTAAAAAACCTTTTCTTATGCAAAATGTTATTTATTGCTGTTATCTTTTGTAGCAAATTTGATCTTTCTTGACTACTTCCGTGAGATTCACACAGTAAGAAATGATTTAAGACAGATCTGCTCTATTCTGGTGTACTAGTCATTTACAGAAAGTGTCCTTGTAACCTTATCCAAACTCTTCTAATTACATTACCCTACACTAATTGATATTCCCTCCATTAGAAATGTGTGTGTGTGTGTGTGTGTGTGTGTGTTAATTCACTAATTCCTTTCAGATATCTGTTACTCATTTGTAATCTCGATGCCATTGTACGTTATTGGCTGCAGTGTGACATGATGGCTGACACATACACACACACACACACACACACAGACAGGACCTCCGCAGGGCCTCTGATGGGAGCGTCACCCCCGCGAGGAATCGTCCATATCACTGACACCCGCAATCAAACCCCACACAGCCCACCTTCTGAGGGATTCATGACACATGTCTGACGTGACCTCAGGTGACCTTACAGAACCAGAACCATAACAGGCTAAACTAACAACACAAAACACACAAATGCTGGTTCAAATAGTTAACTATATTGTCATTTTTGTTTTAAGAAATTAATACTTTTAGTCAGCAAAGATGCATTAAATTGATCAAAAGTGACAGTAAAGACATTTATAATCTTACTAAAGATTTCTATTTCAAATAAATGCTGATCTTTCAGACCTTTTATTCATCAAAGAATGAGCAGCAAATCAGCATATTAGAATGATTTCTGAAGGATCATGTGACACTGAAGACTGGAGTAATGATGCTGAATACAGTTATTTTAAATTGTAATAATATTTCACATTTTTACTGTATTTTTAATAAAATATATGCAGGCTTGGTCAGCAGAAGAGACTTTTTTAAAATAAAATCTTTCTGAAATCAGTAGTGCACTGCGGCTACAGAGGATAAGTGAGCGTGATGTACGGTCGGACAGATCCTTCTCATAATGAAGCTTTTAAATTAAAAAAATTAAGATTTTATTTCTGGCCGTGTATGAAGCAGTATCCATGACAACGGATGGGACTGAGGATCAGTAAAGAGAGCGGTAGTGTGTTGGTGTGATGCGTTTAAGTGTGTCCATGAGAGAAAGACTGCTGGTCATCACATGTTAACCGCTTCTGTCACTAGTCAGTGCTCTTAAACTCACACATTTACAAGAACCTTGCATTGTTGCTCTTAAAATCTGACAAGAATTTCTTCAAAACAATAGTCTTACTCAGCCAGCGAATTCCACCTAAAACGTCTCTGTTTTGCGTGATTTCAGTAAGCTCAACGAGAGAACTCAGAAGCCCATCTCGCCCGACAGTGACCCATGCAGAGGTTCAGTGCCTGTCGAAAAGTGCAAGCCGTGCTGTGCTGTCATGGATAAGCACTGAATTAGTCCAGCTAAATCCATGTGCACTGATGGGAACAAAGAGGGAATGAGGGGTCCGGACACGGAGCGGAAACACTGCATTACAGCAAAGCCTGGGAGAATGAAGCTGATGCAACAGCCCAGATATGACCAACACACACACACACACACTTCACAGGCCAACACATGAATTTATCAACACAGTGTTACTTATACCGTATGCACACATTTACCATGCAGACAGCTGTAGGATACTATATACCGTGTGCCGAATTATTAGGCAAGTTGATATTCTGGACATATTTTTTTCCCAAGAACATTTTACCACTTCCAAAGCACATCAATCTTAATACCTACTATTGACTTTGTATTTAATCATTTATACGTGATTCATAATTGTCCATGAAGGCTGGAAGTCAAAAGCTCCTCATATTCAGGTGTGCCGAATTATTAGTCACGTTTTCTTTTACAGATAATATGAGCCAAAAAAAGAGATTTAACTCAGACTAAAAGTAAAAAATTATTAAATGCCCATGAGAAGGATGCAATACTAATGCAATAATAGAATTTTCAAAGTTAGGGCATGACCATTGGGCAGCAAAATGCTCATTGGGTCAGCAGAGTCAGAAAAAACAGGTGGAGAAGAAAAGACACTTGTTAACTGCAAAAGAATTAAGAATTAAGGTGAAAGAATTAGGTGAGAAACCATCAGGAACTATTTACTCTCCAGCACCATCATTTTCCAGAACTGCAACCTTCCCAGAGTCTCCATAAGTGCAATGTGTCAGGTTCTCAGGGACTTTGCTTGGGTAAAAAATCCTAAACAAATGACCCTCACTTAATAAGAATAGCATGCTGAAGTGTTGTGAAATACATTAAGACTGATTTTTCATAGGCTTTATGAACAGATAAGTTTTGAGTGACTCTTGAAGGACCAGCACCACATCCTCTTGTACCACTGTTTGAAGAATTGATCTTCCAGAATCTGTACGTTTTAGGAGCTCATTTTTATTCCATCCCCTATCCCCTGTCTTGCAGAGATTGACTAAAATGAGCTCTTAAAACGTACTGCCAGATTGAACAGAATGCAAAAGAACAGCATTTATTTGAAATAGAAATCTTTTGTATCATTATAAATGTCTTCACTGTCACATTCAATTTAATGCAGAATAAAAGTATTAATTTCATTAAAAAACAACTTTTCAACAGTAGTGTATGACAATTTGTTTTTAAATTTATTCATTAAAAAATAATTTATGATCTTAATATTCTGTTTTCTTTGTGTTTAAGTATTTAAAAACAATTTATAATTATACTATTATACTGCAGAAATTGAATGAACAGACTCAGTTACATCATCATCATCTCTCTCTCTCTCTCTGTCTGTGTGTAAATGGTGGATGTCCAGAACTGCCTGAAGTTAGACCTTCTTGTCACTCCACCATATGCCTCAGCCAGTCGGCATATGTCTGACCAACCCATTTACCAAACACACAAACACACACACACTGCCAGAGACCTGCTGCGTTAAACATGTATTTCATGCTGCATGTCCATTCAAACCACTTTAAATTAATTGTTCACCGGCCAAAAATCTGTATGCTGTTTTGTTTAAAGAACTGTTATACAGCTTATGCCGTAAAATCACAGTTACTACATCTGTCAAGCTACAATAAAGACAAAAACGTAATAAAAAAAAAACATATTTGAGCTTATTCAACTAGTGGCAAATCACGTTGTTCAATTACTACACAAAATAAATTTTTGCACTTTATTTGTGTTATATATATATATATATATATAAAATTATATTATTAAATCGTTTTTGACATTTTTTTAAATTGTTTAATTTTAATTTTGTTTATTGTCTTCATTCACAATTTCACAAATAATTACAAAGAAACAGCAAGTAACTCCCTGAATTAAACATGACATTTTGAAGTAGAAAGACTGAAATTGTATTTTCCTGTAAAATGAACACGAATAATCTTTATATTATTTACTAACATTTACAAAATTTTAAAGTGCAAGTTTAAAGCAAGTTACAAAATCAGAACAGTATTTTTAATGCAACTTTTGCATCAGCAATTTTCTCATAAAAAGAACTCATAAAGACCCAAAATAATGCAGACAGGAACAGATCACTTAGTTACAGTGTGTGTGTGTGAGTGTGAGTGTGTGTGTTCTGGATTAAACTGGGTTCTGCTGGCAGATGGATTTAACTCCCTGAGAGCCTAACCAGCTACAAATAGCACCAGTCACACACACATACACACACAAACACTTGTCAGTGCACAGACAGACACAAATCACTTTCTGGATTTGTCTGTTTGACACACACACACACACATACACACACACACACGTCTCTCGAGTGTGAGAGCTACTCAGTGTTAAGGAGGCTAAAATTAGCACTAAAAAGCTGATGAAGTTTACAGCCAAGAACACATTGCTGGACAAACAGGTGGGAAAAAGAGCAAAAGAGGACATTCTCTTGTCCAAATTTTCCCATGATGCTCTGGGGCTGGCAAACTCACAGAGAGCCCTGCTGAGAAACGGCCAATCAGAGGGAAGATCCACCCCCAGGAGCCGTCGAAGCACATCACATCTCACGACCAGAGAAAGTGGCACCACACTCGACACTGACCCGTGTGTGTGTGTGCGCGTGTGTGTGTTGATTGACTCTTACACCACACAGACTGTTACATGTCACTCCGGACTACAGTTCCCATCATCCATTGCACTGATTACACACAGCTGAATGCACTGATTACACACACACAGCTGAATCCAATCAGACACCCATTATAAGCCTTGGACTTCCTCTTTCAGATCGCCGAGTATTGTTCAGCCTTTATCACTGTGATAGCTACTTTACGGAGCCTGTCTTAGTTTTCATAGTCATAGTCATAGTCATAGTCATAGTCATAGTCATAGTCATAGTCATAGTCATAGTCTTGCCTTGCCTGTTTTTCCTGTGTTTTTGATTCTAGCCTGTGTATCTTGGATTACCTGTGTGCTTGGCCCTGTTTTGGATACTGTTTGCCCCAGCCCGGACTATTGCTCGTGTTTACGGATTACCCCTTTTGTCAAGCCCTCTGGATATTGTTAGCCGTCGAACGACAACGCCCGTTTTGGATTATTCTCTTACCTTGCCCTCAATATACCTGTTTGCCATTGTTTGAACCATGCCTGTTATGACCACGTCTCTGTCTAATAAAAGCCTGCAGATGAATCCGAACGTCTCATGCGCTGATCACTTCTAACAATATACACACATACAGAAACTGATCATAGACATTTTAAATGTATAAATTCCACTTACTGTGACTGTATAATAATATGATAATATGATAACTATGATTATATAATAATTTATATATTTCTGTATTACATAATTTCATATATATATGTATGTGTGTGTATATATATATATATATATATATATACATACACACACACACACATATATATTAATGCTAATTAATGATTTTCATTACCAGTTTACAGATGAGGGACATCATATTTATATATATAAAATTACATAATTTAAAAGGAAAGAAATGCTATCACAAAGATCACAAAATGGTTGTCTGACAACATCACAAAGCAAAAGCTCTTGAAATATCAAAATATTTTCTTTCTGCAAAATATACATTTTCCCCTGCTGATTTTGAAATGTTTCGATGAGATTCCTGCTTGCAGACTGTGAGCTGTGAGACGCGTGTGTGTGAGTGTGTGAGTTCGTGTGGGTCTCTGTCAGTCATAGGGTGTTTAGCGCTGATCTCTGTCTGTCATTACGACTCCGCGGGTGTGAAAAACTATCGGCCATTAGATCCGCGCTGCTGTCACCTCTGTCCTCGCTTCTGTCCTTCTCCATCTCTCCATCTCTCTACAGGCTCCCCTCTACGTCAACTTTAACCTAACCCGTCTCTCTCTTTAACCCTGCTGAGTCTGTCTCTCTCAACTCCACACACACACACACACACACACACACACACACACACACACACACACACACACATTTCTGTGGATATCTAAATAAGAACACCCCGTAGATTTCAACTAAGTTTAATTATGTTTTACTAATTATAATTACTACAGATGAACTCAACCCAAAATGTACCACTACAAGAAAACTTTTGGATTTTTAGAATAAACATAACATGATTTACCTTGTGTATAAAATGTTTTCAAAGTAAAATAAAATAAAATCAAATAGTCTATTATAGGTAAAATATTAACATATTGTTTTGGCTAAAATAATAATTGTAATTTTATAAATGTACAAGATTTAAACATTAAATTTGCCCCAACAGACAAGAATAAGTCCGTTTCATTCTTAAGAGCCTTCAAAATTAATGTCACTGAAAAAAACCACACAGCAACATTCTAAAACACACAACAACTATAAACACTATAATATAATACAATTTACAAAAATATTTAATCAAATGCATGGCTAATTTTTGAATGGCTGAAAGATTTGTTTGCATTTTCCAGCAGGGGCAAACTGAACCAGGCCAAACCCTAAACCCAAACACTGTCTGTCTCTTTAAAACCAAAACACAGCAAATCCAATTGTGTAAATCATACAGAGTCAAGTGCTGTGGCTCAGACAGGTGTGATTTCTCATCTGTCAGTGATGTATGTCAGGTAGTAGTGGGGTACTGTGTGGTATTCCACAAAAATCACTTATAGCACTACGAAAAGAGCAACATCTGAGCAATAAAATATTCAGACTTACACAGAGTCACACTTAGTCACTGAATGTTCAATGCATCCCAGAACAAAAGCTTCACTGCAAACACAGCGCAAAAAAACAAAACAAAATATGAAGGTGTGAAAAGAGAAAATGGATAAGAAACAGAAAACACACATTAGAAGAGAAACATTGAGAATTGGCTCAAAGACTAAATCTGAAATACAGCAGAAAGACTAAAGAGAGAGAGAGAGAGAGAGAGAGAGAGAGAGAGAGAGGGGAATGGTCTCAGAACAATAGTCTGCTTGTGGGAGGACAAGAATCTTCTATTTTACATCTCCAGAAGCAAACACAGCACAAGAGAAGAGCAGAGGGATGCTGAGTAAACCAAGAGCTGCTTAGTTAGAGGGGTTTTAGTCAAGCATCACTATTATTATTATCCTACTTGGGGTTTGTGATTCGAAAAAACCAATAACCCCAACTTGTCCAATTTGAGTCATTGAATCATTCCCTAAATCATGCAGCTTGTTGTGGAAAGGTGTACTTTACCCAACTTACCTTAGCAACTACATAGCAATGTGCTGAAAACGCTCAAAACACACACTAACAACCACCTAGCAATGCTCTAACAAACCCTAGTAACTTCATAGCAATGTGCTAAAACTCAAAACAACTTATTTACAAAGCAACCACCCATAACATATGACCACCTCACCAACTGCACTGCAGAAAATCACTCAGAAAACATTCTGAAAATCTTAGAAACGTCTAGCAACTGCACAGCAACATGCTGAAAAACACTCACCTAAACAACCACAAAGTAACATCTTCACAACCACCAGAATGCTCTAGAAACTATATACATTCTAAAAATACTCAGTACAACACCTTAGCAACTGAATAGCAACGCCTTGGCAACCTACCACAACATTCTAGAATCTGTATAGTAAAATAAAACACTCACAAAGCCTTACGCAAATACAAAACAATACACAAGCAAGCATCATGCACGCTAGCAAACCTACAAACTGCACAGAATCATTCTAAAAACATTTAATAACACTTAAGCAACACCTTAGCAACCACCCATAACTCCCTGGCAGCTGCACAGCTACATGCTGAAAAAATACTCACCTAAACAACCACAAAGCAACATCCTCACGACCACCCAGAGTGCTGTAGAAACTATATACATGTTAAAAAATAAGAACAGCACCTTAACAACTGCATAGCAACGCCTTAGCAACCAACCACAACATTCTAGAATCTGTATAGTAAAATAAAACACTCACAAAGCCTTAGCAACTACAAAACAATGCCCTAGCAACCACTCAAAACATCCTAATGTTGTGAAGCTGTTGTGCAAGCAAGCATCATGCACCTTAGCAAACCTACAAACTGCACAGCAACATTCTAAAAACATTCAGTAATACCTTAGCAACTGCCCATAACACCCAAGCAACTGCACAGCAACATGCTGAAAAAATACTCACCTAAACAACCACAAATCAATATCCTCACAACCACCCAGAATGCTGTAGCAACTATATACATGTTAAAAATAAGAACAACACATTAACAACTGCATAGCAACACCATGGCAACCAACCCTAACATTATAGAAAATGTGCAGTAAAATAAAACAATCAGAAAGCCTTGGCAACCACAAAACAATGCCCTAGCAACCACCCAAAATATCATAGTGTTGTGATGCTGTTGCACAAGCATACACAATGCACCCTAGCAACCCTACAAACTACACACCAAAATTCTAAAAACATTCAGGAACATCTTAACAACCGCCCATAACACCCCGGCAACTGCACAGCAACATTCTGTAAAAACACTCACCTACAAAACCACAAAGCAACATCCTCAGGACCACCCAGAACGATATAGCAATTATATACATGTTAAAAAATACTCAGAACAACACATTTACTGCATAGCAACGCCTTGGCAACCACCCACAACATTCTAGAATCTGTATAGCAAAATAAAACACTTAGGGTTTGGGTTAGGGTTAACCACAAAACAATGCCCTAGCAACCACCCAAAATACCCTAGTGTTGTGATGCTGTTGCACAGGCAAGCATCATGCAGAATAACAGCCCTACAAACTAAACATGGTAAAATGTTCAGAAAAACCTTAGCAACACCTTAGCAACTACCTAAAAGACTCTAGCTTTGTAATGGCGAGGGAAAAAAACAATAAACAACTACAAAGCAAGAACATCAAAACTACCCAGAATCCTCTATATTATATCAGAAATACTCAGAACAACACCTTAGGACATTCTAGAATCTGTATAATACAATAAAACACTCCTTAGCAACCACAAAGCAATAACCTAGCAACCACCCAGAACACTGTTTCTATACTTTCTAAGAAAATATGAATTGTGTTTCTCATGCAAAACTTTCCACCTTGATGTTAGGATGCAGTGGTGTTGCTATGCAGCTGCTAGAGTGTTCTGGGTTTATTGAAACTTAAGATGTTGCTATGTGGTTGTTTAGGTGAGTGTTTTTTTCAGATGTTGCAATGCAGTTGCTAAGTGGTTGCTAAGATGTTCTGATTTTTTTAGCATCTTGATGTGCAGTTTGTTTAGGGTTGTGATGCTTGACTTGCTAGGTATTATCTAACGCGTTTCTTTTTTAGCATTATAGAAAATCTCCAGACTGAGTGCTACACATGACATTAATGACAGCAACAGTGTGAGAGCGCTTCAACAGGTGTGTGTGTGTGTGTGTGTGTGTGTGTTTGATGCTCTGGTTTACCCCTCCAGTACTTTGTGTTCCATCCATCTTCCCTTTCTCTGTCCGTTTCATTTTTGGAAAGCATGATGCTGAGCTCTAGATCACCATGGAGACCCTGACTCTCTCCAGGAAACACCTAAAAACGCTTCAAAGCGCTGATGGTGTGCCAATCACCATGGAGACTTCAAGTGTTCAGAACCTGCCTGCCGGACACACACACACACACACACAAACACACACACAAACACACACACAACAGTTTTAATGAAATCTGACATCTTCACAGTTTCGTGGCTAAAAACAGAACCGCTGATGTTTGGTTGGTATTGAAGATTCTGAGCTAAGATTAAATTTAGTTTCACAAAAACTGTTGTGGCAAATACTTCAAAAATATATGGAGAGAATGCAAGCAGTGGCAAAACTAGAAGAAAAGCGTCACTATTACTAATGCTCATAGTTAGGGTTAGTATAGTGATCAAGTGTGCTAAAGTTCAGTGTGAGTGATTGATCCATATTTAATAGACCAGAAAATCACAGAAGATCATTTTGGTACATGATACTACATAAATGCACCCTTCACTGAAGAAGTTATATTTTGCATTAAGAAAATCAAGTCATTCATATTTTTTGCATTGTGATGTTACTGTCTTGAGGTTTAAGCACATAAAATCTGATCGCATTATTGTAATGCAAAAAAATAATGTATTATTTAAATTGTTACATTTACACATTACAAAAGTATTTGCTGTACTGACTTTATGCTGATTTTATAATTAAATAAAATTATTGCACTATAATAGTCTTTACTATGATACAGTAAAATAATATTTAAATTGTACAATATAAATATACATCATGATAATATTTGTTATACTGTCGTTATTTTATGCTGTTTTTTATCGTTTAAAATGTACTATAATATTCATTACTACAATAAAGTAAAATAACATTTAAATTGTAAAATATTTATAACTTGTGATAATTGATGTTCTGATTTTAACTGATGCTGACTTTATAATTAAAAAGGTACTATAATACTCTTTACTATAATACAGTAAAACATAATATATAAAAATTATGAAATATTTATACATTATGACAATATTTGTTGTACTACCTAATTTATGCTGATTTTATAATTTAAAGAAATATAGTACTATAGTACTTTAACACAGAAAAATAATATTACATTTTTAAAATCATTATGATACTATAATACTCTTTATTATAATACAGTAAAAACATATTTAAATTGTTAAATATTTATATATTATGATAATGTTTGTAGTACTGCCTTTAATTTATGCACATTTTATAATTTAACAAAATATTGTGCTATAATACTCATTACTACACTAAAGTAAAAATATATATATTTAAATTGTAAACTCTTTATATATTCTGATAATATTTAATTGATGCTTATTTATATATTTAAAAAAATATATTATAAAACGCTTTTGTGATAAACTACAAATGACTGTAATACTGTACTGAGAATCTAATAAGAATTCCTACGACCTGAAAGTCAAACCTCCAGATGCATTACAGTAATGAGGATTTGGAGACAAAATGTACTCAAATATCATAAAATTGTCACGAGTACTGCAGGAGAAGATCAGACACTCACTGAAACTGCATTCACACACACAAGCGAATAAAAAAGCTTTTCATAGAGGAAGATGGAGAAAGTTAGTGAGCCTCTGTGTGTGCGTGTCCGTATGACCACAGCAGAGCATCAAGTGACAAAACACTGGAACGCTTGTGCCGTGGGAGGGAGAAAAAGAGCGGGAGGGGTGAGAGAGAATCAGAGGGACGGAGAGAGATGAGAAAAGTGCAGCACTGATAGATCTGATGGCAGATGAAGATGAAGCCAGCAGGTGCATGAGAGAATATTCCTCTATCGTTTCGGGGAGAAAAGAAGATCTAAGTGTATAGAGAAAGAAAAGAGGCCAGTGGAGTGGAGGAGAGAAGCAGGAGGACATGCACTTCTCCAAACTCAAGTGTTTCTTCACGATTTTCTGTCCATCACGAGCTCACTGATGCTTTGATTCAGTCAGAACTCACTAGAGAGACTCTCGGAGCATTTGGGGCCATTTCTCTTTTTCTGATCTGGAATATACGCGCTTTTACAAGGGGAAGAATGAAAAAACAAGTGGAATGCAGGATATGAATCTGAGATGGACAATGTGTGTGTGTGAGGCCGAGATGGCAGAGCTCTGGATCCCCATCACGAGCTGCACAAGCGCTCATCAAATGCTCCAGTTTGGATAACGCACCACAACGCCACAGCACACTTTTCCTGTCTTTGTGCGCACACAAACACACACACATACAACACACAAACACACACACACTCTCAGAGGGCGAGGACCCCTTACAAAACGCAAGGTAAGCAACATTCCTCTAAACTTTACCACTGTTTTCAAATGTGTTGCTATTTAATATGTGCACAGTTATTACATACTACATCATTGCTGTCAATGGAAATTAAGACAACGCTCTAAAAATAAATAGAGAAAGTTTGTAAAGGGTTAAACGTAACGCCTGCACAGCAGCTGGGGTCTGTGAGTTTATTATTACATCAAATACGGCGGGTCTAAACATAAGTATAAAACTAAAAATAGTGTTGTAAAAAATATGTTTAGATACAAAAAAACATAGGGACTCAGTATGAAATAATCAGATAATAAATACTGTTTTTATTTGATCATTTATTTTTGGGTTTTTTATAAAATAAAAAGACCAATATATTAAAATCATATATTCAATCATACACAATATTTACATTAAATAAAATACTAAATAAATGTAATTAATTAACAGTTATTTTAACTCCCAATGCATAAATGTTTTAATGTGTGCTGGGAATAATCAGTCACTGAACTTCATAAGAACATCGTTAACTGACCTGATTATAATGACCTGATATTGAGCAGAAAGTTATGCATACTAAGTATGCTTTTCAGAGCGTGCTGTAGGAATATATCATTGCAATAATAAAGTAAAAATAAGCCGTACTTCCGCTCTGTAGAGCTAGAATGAACACAATGAAGCTGTAAACTTTCACACGTGTGTCTTTATCTTAGACGAGTTCCACTTTTATCACCCTGACATTTAGAGACACCAAAGGTGAAGTGCATCATAAAATAACGCACAAACACACACTAAATGAGCACATAATACACAGACTCCAGACAAACCAAAATGCTAAAACTTTCTGCATTTACTTATGAATGGTATTCCCAAACGAGGACGTCTTTGAATGTCCCCAAAGGGAAGTTTTGTCAGATTTTGCTCACTTCTGAGGACAATTTTGTCTCCAGAGTCCCGCACTCACACATGCTTCTGTTCAGGAATTACTTCAGTAGAAACACTGTGCAGATGAAAGAGAGTGTGTGTGTGTGTGTGTGTGTGTGTGTTTGAGTGTGTGACAGTCATGTTCATGTTGCTGAAGAGGTCAGAGCTCCTCTGACCCCTGGTGGCGCTGGACTGCTCAAACTCATCTGCAATTTTATAGTGATTTACACAGGTTTAAATGCTAAAGAATCATCACTGTCAGACCAACAAAACAATGTTAACAAATACAGAACACAATCAATCCACATGCATATGAATAATTCAAGCAGACGTGTAGAAATGCATCACTGATCACTTTCACAATGACACAAACAATCCGACCACAGGCTTTCCTCTGTGTAATACAGTATTTGTTGTACATATGTTGCTCTTACAGCAGAAGTTTTAGGTTTATTTTTATTTTTTTTGCTATTGAGGCATATACATTTCTAGTACCTGCATGTATCTGTCCATTAATTGCCATTAGTTTGTTTTTTTGTCTGTGCATAAATACAAAAATGCTAATAATACAATAATAAAATAGTAGAGTGGCACTTTTAATAACATTTTCATAATACTATATTTTATAAAACATATATTAAATGACATTTCCAATAATAATTTTATGCAAAAGCTATGTATTTTGTATAAAATCATATAAAAAGTTTGTTTGAGTTCTAATATGAATATGAATGAAAAAGCTAGGTCTGAATATCATTTTAGAATTTCTGAGTATAATTTAATTGAGTTTTATGACATCTGAACGTGCATTATCTAATGATCTGTCAAGCATTGCATAATGCAATGTTTTTTTCATGCAATCAATAGAACATAAAGTGTTACCAATACTGCTGAAAAATAACTTTTTGGCACAGAAACTGCAGAAAACAGCAGGTAATGTGACAAAAAGATTAGCATTAAATACTGCAGAAAAGTAGGCCGCAAGCAGCGTGCATGGAGTCATTAATCATCATACGCTTCATATCATAGAATAGCACTGTTAAAATGTCAAAAGATGTTAAAAGAATACTGTCACATTTAAATGAAGTCAAATACTGGCGTTCACTGTCAAACCAAATCAAAATATCCAAGGTCAACGTTTACTTTAGGAAAATGTCTGTAATTCTGGACTGACAGTAATTAATCTCATCTACACTTTCTGAACAGAATCTCACCTGACATCTCAAAGTTTCTGCAGAGTCAGATGATGATAAAAAAGCAATTCAATACTGCAAATTATTAAATAATTCATTGACCACACAGTAACCTGATTAAAAGCCAGCAGAGAGAATTTGAGAGTGACAAACCGTTGGTTTTATCTGTCGTGACTAAAAACACTGTCAACATTACAGCATTATATTACACTGTTGACCTTATGTAATCTAGTTTTTTCAGTCATATTAAATCATTTTATTTTTGGACTTGACAACTGTAAAATATTATTTTTCAAAGTTGTGAATAAAACAAAGAAGAAGAAAATACTATTTCAGTCTTTCTATTCTTCAAAATGTAATGTTTAATTCAAGGTACTACTTTCCATTTCTTTTTAATTATTTGTGAAATTTACTAGCAATTTCTGAATGAAACCTGTTTCTACAACATTTTTCAGTGCACATTAATCTTACAAAACTAAAAATTCAATCGCAGTTTAAGTAAACTATTGTACACTGTAAAAAATTATTTTGCTGCTGGTTTAATTATTTAATTTACATATTTACTTTTGTTTCTACTTAATTTAATTGTGCCCAATTATTTATGTAAAACTGAAGTTTACTTAGTCTAAACTACCTGAATCTTTTTTTTTTTTTTTTTTTTGTAGCATTAAATGAAGTTCCTAGCATGCGTTGCATAGGGCTGCATCAGAAAAGCAAATGTTGAAATTCAGTGTTTTTGAGGGAAAAATCTGTTTCAGTTACACTGAAAAAGGTTGACTGGTTTTAGTCAAAAATATTATTTATTATTGCTGAATCAACCCAAATGCATTAATTAATACTAACAAAACTGACTTTTAAGGGTTAAACTAGGTATACATTTTTCTTTTAGGTAACAATTGCAGGTTACCCCATTATGTATGACATGTAAAAGAACTATTTTAGTAATTAAGTAATTGACAAATATTAGGTAGACTTCACCTAGTTTCTTTAGCTGTTAAATTTAGGTAGTCATTTACTCAACACATGGGATGAAATCTATGCAGACAAATTGAATGCAAATGGTAAATTCTATAGGTTTCTATTTTAGTGAGGTTCTAGGTTTGTTTTTATAGTGTAATATTGAGCATTACTTCTTTGAATACTGCAAAACATTGTAAACTTCAACTATCTTAACTTTCTGCTTCAGGTCATGCAACACCAGTTCATTTGAGTTTGAGTTCAAATTTGTAACTTTCCCATTCAGTTGTGTAAAAAAACACTGCCTCTGTCATTCCCATGACCCACATTCTGTTCCGCTTGGGTTCACGGACAGACATCATGACATTCTCTGGTCAAATCTGCTGCTACAACCTAGAATTCACCGTTCCCTTACAAGTCAACTACCTCCTGAGGGTGCACCGTAGCCCAAAAATAAGCAACACACCACCGTACGTCACAACTTACATCTCATTTTTAACTTTCTGTTGAAAGAATGCCTCTTGTTCATGCATTCATTCATTTTAGAGCTATTTCTACCTGAGCTGACCTTTAAATGACTTTGGTGTAATTTTATGTATTTTTAACTTGAATAAAACTTACATTACATTTTACAGTTACTTTAGATATCACATGCAAAAGTTTTTTGTTTTTTTTTTGCATTAAACTGCATTGAAAGTGTTTTATTCTGTGTAATTTATTTATTTGCATTTTAGTTTTGTTTATTGCAGGATTTTTTCTAAAGCGTTCACAAGCTTTCTCTGTCTAACTCTGTTATTTGAGACAACTGAAGTAAAAAGGCCTGATGATGATGGCGCTGAAATGATGTGAGACACCAAGAGCTCAGATACGGGCAATACTGTGGTGTTTCTGTGTGTGTATGAATGCATGAGTGAGTATGTGTACAGATCAGGTATCATGTTGTTCAGCCACTAATTGTAACCCTTGTGCCTTCTGCCTGCAGACAGCATAGAGACGCTTCAGCCGCTGTAATTATGTAATGATGTTATCAAGTATCACATCAAACAAACAGACTCTGTCATGAGAATTGTGAAAAGGGAGGGGAAAAAAAGAAAGAAAAATCACAAAAAGTGCATTCTCTTCAGAGTTTACCATAGTAACTAGATTTACTAAATCTAACTATTTAGAAAACAAAATAGCAACACCCAGGGAAACTTTTGCACCAGTAAACATCACTCACAGTTTGTTCTGAATATATAAACATATATTATATAATAGGAAATTATATTCAGTCATATGCAATTTTAAAACTGCACACCTATCTTAACCTATTAAAAAATGTTTTCAGTAATTGATATAAAGCTGACATAAAATAGAATATAAATATTAGATGAAAAGTTTAGCGTGAAATACTAAAATTACTAAAACTGAAATGAAATTTTAAATATTTAAATAAATAAATAAATAAAAACTCAAAACTGAACATATAAAATATAAAAACACAAAATATTCATAAATACCACTATATAAATAATACCAAAATAACACTGAAGAAAACAACACTGACAGTTTCTTCAGAAAATGTAAAGAAAATTAAAAGAAATTTTATATATATACATATATATATATATATATATATATATATATATATATATATATATATATATATATATATATACTCAGTCTTATGTGATTTTAATACAACACACGGGCAAACCCTGTGAGTGAAATGTAATATTGAATATTAAACTGGCATATATATTGTGTTCTTGAGTTTAGATATTGTTAATTAAAACCATTAAAAATCATTTTTGTTGACTGACATGTAGCTGAAATAAAAATGAAATACAAATATTAGATAAAACAAACTTAAAAATGAGAAATATTACATTGGCCACTAAATGAAATGAAATAAGTTTAAGTAAAAAAATAAAAAATAAGATAAAAATGACAAAGGTAAATAAAGTTACTATAACTTAAAGTAAATTGCAGACTTTGGGTTGCAGGACTTTTTGGAAAAAAAATTTATCAAGATTTTTCAGTAATCCATCATCTAAATTCAAAATTTTATAAATAATATAATAGTATGTAAACAATACAAAAATAACTCCAGAAGAAAGGGTATTAATCTGAAGAATAAGTGAAGAAAAGCCAGCGGTAGTGTAAGCGTGACAGTAATGACGTCGCTGTATGGTACGCAGAAGCAGGCCAGACAAATAAAGCTCGAAACCTCTCTGAGCGCTGACTGCATATATTTAGATTTCAGGCCACGGGGTTTCCTCCCTTCTTGGTCTTTGTCGTACATCAGTTCTGTCTCTCTTCCCTATTTTTTGCTTCATAACCTTCATTTATTCCACATCTTATGTTAATTTTCTGTCTATCCCCAGCTAACTCATGGCCCTCCCCCTCTTCAACCCATTTAGCATCTCTAGAGGATTGTGGGACGGCACCCATGGCCAATGCCTCATGCAGACACAGGTCTCCTGAGTGTCTGAATGATGTGTTTAAAACTCAAGTGCGTGTGCACAAACACCCTCAAACACACATTGCGCACATACACAAACTCCCAAACATTAACACCCCTTTTACGTCATTTTTACTTTGGTGCAAATGTTTCAGAGGGTAAGAGTCGGGTCTCCTGAGGGACATCTGCGGTTGTGTGTGTGTGATTTGATAGCCAGAACATCTCTGTTGTGTTAAGCAGCTTTAAAACAGAGCTCTGATCAATAATGTACAAGCCGAGAACAAAAACACATACATGAGAAACCTGAAATGAAACCTGTGTCCTGCCTTGACCTGGACACGCTAATATCATACAATATCCAGCCTGTGTAACGACAAGCTAATATCAGAAAGAGAATTTGACTGACTGTTTCCTTAAAATGAGGTAAAAATAAAACAGCATCCATTATTCTTCATGATCATTTTTTGTCTTAAGGTAAAACATGCACCGATCTCACAGTCTGAAACCAGGTGAAACTTAAGTAAGTGAATGAATGAACTCCTTATGGCACATTTTAGCCCTAAACCCTAGTGAGCTGCCTACACAGAAAGCATTTTAAGGCATCATAGGAGCACTTTTGATGTCAAACATCTCCTTTCACTCACATTCTAAGGCAGTACTGCAGTATTCTTCACAAAGAAAGCCATCCCAGAAAGACCTGCAACAAAATACAAGATGGCAAAGGAAGTAAGAGAGGTTATGGTTATAAATACTTAAATTTTATACAATGCAGCAAAATATTAATAAAAAATTTTCAGAATACCCAGAATAGCTTAGCAATCCCCTAGCAATGCTCTTGCAAACATCTAAACAGCCTAGCAAACACCTAGCAACACACTTGCAAACATACAAAGCACCCAAGCAACCACCTAGCAACACCCTAACAAGCATTCAAAACACTGCAGCAACCTCCTAGCAACATCCTAGAAAACACCCAGAAAGCCTAGCAACACCCTAACAACTAGTAACCACCTAGCAACACCCTAACAACTAGCAACCACCTAGCAACACTCTAATAAACATTCAGAACACCGCAGCAAAACAACCAGAAAGCCTAGCAACCACCTAGCAACACCCTAACAACTAGCAACCACATACAGTAGCAAAACCCCAACAAACATTCAGAACACTGCAGCAACATAGGAAACACCCAGAAAGCCTAGTAAGTACCTAGCAACATCTTAACAAACATTCAGAACACTGTAGCAACCCCCTAGCAACATCCTAGAAAACACCCAGAAATCCTAGTAACCACCTAGCAACACCCTAGCAACTAACAACCACATACAGTAGCGAAACCCCAACAAACATTCAGAACACTGCAGTAACATAGAAAACACCCAGAACCAAGCAACCACCTAGCAACACCTTAACAGACATTCAGAACACTGTACCAACCCCATAGCAACATCCTAAACAACACCCAGAAAGCCTAGCAACCACCAAGCAAACACCTAGCAATGTACCAGCAAACAATCAGAACCACCTAGCAATGCTCTAGTAAACACTGAGAACACACTAACAAACACACAGAACACCATTAGCAATGCTCTACCCAGCAGCGCCCTAGTAAAAACCCGGAACACCCTAGCAACGCTCTACTAAAGATTCAGGATACCCTAGCAACCACCAAGCAATGCCCTAGAAAACATTCAGAACACTGTAACAGCCACCTGGCAACTTCCTATAAAACACCCAGAAAGCCTAGCAACATTCTAACAAATATTCAGAACACTCTAACAACTAGTAACGCCCTAGCAAACACTCAGAATCCCCTTAGCAAACACCTAGCAACACCCTTGTAAAAACTCTGAATGCCCTAGCAATGCCCTACCAAAGATTTAGGACACCCTAGCAACCACCCACCAACACCCTAGAAACCACCTAGCAATACTCTAAGAAATACTTATAACACCTTTTCTATAATAATTGATGCAACAAATTGCTTGAAAGTATATCTGCTGAAATGATTACTTGGATATAAGAATGTTTTTATATGCAGCGTCTCTCTCAAACGCCACCATTCTTATTTTTAGTTTTATGAACTAATACAAACATACTGCACTAATGATCTGTTTCTTTTTCTCAAGGGTCTGAGGAAACCGAAGGGCTTCTACTTTGGATTGGACTTGTCCCAACAGCACTAAAACTGAACCACCCACCACCCTGGACTCGTACTACTACTAAACCACTCCAAGAGAGAGGGAACACCAGATCACAAAGATAGGAAGGCAAAGGAGCACTGAAGAGAATGAGCGTGGGTCGGATCGGTCGCTACAGCATCGTGTCGACGGAGGAGGATGGTCTGCACTTGACGACCATGCATGGTGGAGGGATGAATGGATACGGCAACGGCAAGATCCACACTCGGCGGAAATGTCGCAACCGCTTCGTGAAGAAAAATGGACAGTGCAATGTGCAGTTCACCAACATGGATGAGAAGTCCCAGCGCTACCTGGCAGACATATTCACCACTTGCGTGGACATCCGCTGGCGTTACATGCTGATTGTTTTCACGCTAGTCTTCGTGATTTCTTGGTTAGCGTTTGGCTTGGCGTTTTGGGTCATCGCGCTTCTTCACGGTGACTTAGACAACCCAGCGGGGGACGATAACTTCACGCCCTGCGTGCTGCAAGTGAACGGCTTCATCGCGGCGTTCCTGTTCTCCATCGAGACGCAAACTACCATCGGTTATGGTTTCCGCTGCGTGACGGAAGAATGTCCTCTCGCAGTGTTTCTCGTGGTCTTCCAGTCCATCGTGGGCAGCATCATCGACTGCTTCATGATCGGTGTAATCATGGCCAAAATGGCACGTCCTAAGAAGCGATCACAGACGCTACTGTTCTCGCATAACGCCGTCATCGCAATGCGCGACGGGAAACTGTGCTTGATGTGGCGGGTGGGGAACTTGCGAAAGAGCCACATCGTCGAGGCGCACGTTCGCGCACAGCTCATCAAGCCGCGGGTTACGGCCGAAGGCGAGTACATCCCACTCGACCAGCTGGACATTAACGTCGGTTTCGACAAAGGACTCGACCGCATCTTCCTCGTCTCGCCAATCACCATCCTGCATCAAATCGACCAGGAGAGCCCTCTGTTCGGCATCAGCAAGCAGGACCTCGAAACAGCGGATTTTGAGATCGTGGTCATCTTGGAGGGAATGGTGGAGGCCACGGCCATGACTGCACAGGCACGAAGTTCCTACTTGGCTAGCGAGATCCTCTGGGGGCATCGATTCGAGCCGGTGCTGTTCGAGGAAAAGAACCAATACAAGGTTGACTACTCACACTTCCACAAGACGTACGAGGTGCCGTCCACCCCACGCTGCAGTGCCAAGGACATGATGGAAAACAAGTACCTGGTGGTGCCCAGCGCCAACTCCTTCTGCTATGAGAACGAGCTGGCGATCCTGAGCCACGAAGAGGAGGAGGACGACGGTCTGGAAAGGATAAAGCCAGAGCGAGCAATGAGCCTCAGCCCAGAGAGAACCCCTCGACACGATTTCGAACGACTGCAGAACCCTCGCTGCACAGAGCAAAGGTCATACCGCAGGGAGTCGGAGATATGAACCTTTACCATGACCTTTTTGATACTCAAATTTTGTGTCACTTTCCTGGAGATACTGCAGCTTCTACAATGCAAAGTGCCATACGGAGAGAGTGAGCGTGTGAATGAGCGAAAAAACAAACAAACGGGTGAATGTGTGAAAGCTGGAGAGAAGCTTAGCAGAACATTCGAAGAAAGAGAAGGGCAGTAGGAATCTTTTTATCCTGCACGGAAAACTTGAATCTTTTCCTCATTTTGTTTCATGAAAATAGTTTAGCTGTTAAGCTCTTCATTCTTAAAGGGATAGTTCACCCAAAAATGAAAATTTTGTCATAATTTACTCGCCCTCGTGTCGTTCCAAAACTGTATAGGATAACGATAAAGATATAGTTCTAAAAATCGTTCTCAATAGTATAGAATAGCAGAGTCCACACCACAGCTATAACGATAAAGCCACAGACAAATTATATACAGTAATTGGAATCACTTTCAGAACGATTTTTTTCCAGCTGATGAATGATAAAAACACTGACACACAATCAGAATCCATCCTGCGAGCTCTAGAATTTAAAGCGGCAGATGAGCGTGCGCTTAGAATAAACAGACGATATCGTTCGCTGGTGTGGAAGCTAATATAGTTATCTTTACACTTATCTTTATAGTTATCATTCTTGGTGTGAACAGGGCTTAAGACTTTCTTTCTTCTGTGGAACAAAAAGGAAATATTTCGAAAAATAATATATTTGTAAAAACACATATTGTAATAGTAAAGAAACAATTATTAATTTATTTAAAAAACTTACATAATATATATAATATTAAAGTATTTTATTCTATTTTATGTTTAGAAATGTAAAAAAAAAAATCTTATTTTACATATATTTAAAATTTGCATTCCACAATAAATAAATAAAAGCACACACGTTTGAAACAACATGGGGGCGTGAAAACAATGACAAAATAATGAAAAAAAAAAAATTCTGGTGCACTATTTCTTTAATGTGTAAATATTTCTGCATAGATACATGGTTTTGTGTGCGGTATTAATTTCTAGCGAGAGAAAAGCAAAGACAATGTTACCTATAAAAAGAAAGAAATGAGTATTTTTTATTTTTGCATTCAATCCGAGCACAAATGACAAGCAATGTCAGGGCACACTATCCCTGGAGATCTACACACACATTGATCAGTGAGACATGATAAATTCCCCTTTACAACTGCACTACCTAGACAGACCAAGTGAACAATGTGAGCACCTGAGTGTGAATGTGTGTGTGTGTGTGTGTGTGTGTGTGTGTGTGTGTGTGTGTGTGTGTGTGTGTGTTTTGTGCAGCTGAGCACAATGCCTCATGTGAGACGCACAAGGAAATGGTTAAATGGCAAACGCTCCTAAAATGATGACAACATGTTCTTGCATATATGTTATATAGATATATTTACAGCAAAATAGAGATATATATTTAGGTAGATAGATATATAATGTAGACATTATCAGTTTGCACCACATAACCTAATATAGCAGCAGATCTTCAGAGAACTCAAGGGGGAAAATCATCTTATTTAGATACTTCATCTTTTGTCCCCGAGGCTCTGACAGAAATGCCTGATAGAAAACTCTGTGTGAATCCAGAAACTTCCCTTCATATGTCATATTTTAATATATTTACCTCTGTCTTAATATATTTCAAATTTCTGCTGAACTTTTCATAAACAGAATGGGATTCAAGAATGCCAACATTTCTGCATTTCTATATACAGTATATTTATAAAACAAGAAATTTCACGCCTAACTTGAAATGTAAAGAATGAGAATGATAGTGTAAAATATTCACTGATCTATGCACACTGTCTTACTGAGTCTTTAGTACAATCTGCATTGCATCATCCTCTCTTTTATATTATTGCGACGAAAACTTCACTTGAAGCATTTTAGCAATTCATATAAGGAATGTTTCAGGTTAAATAAAGATGTCAATGATTACAGAAAATAATTTAATCGGCATTTCATGTAAAAGCAAGCAAAAATCATGTTTACAGTAATGCATTAAGAAAGTAGGCTATATGGGGCACGGCATTAAAACACAGTGTCTTTGTTTCAAAACCTAATGAGCTGTCTATGTAGTGAGACTTTCAGGTGCTCTCCATGCAACAAATGTTTATTCAAAGAAAAATTATTTTGGCCAAAATCTAAAGCACCATCATCGTGGAGCTTCGAAACTTCTGAGAATCGTATCAAATTGCCAAACCCACGTGATTTCAATAAACTGGGCTTTATATCACATCATAACTGGTTTGAAATGTTTGAGAATAATTTTGCGAATTTGTTCAACTTATTTGATTCAGGTTTTGGAAAGCTCTGTTTCTCCTATCACTAAAGCGACAAGTTCGTTGGAAAACTCCACACAAGATGGTGGATTAGAAAAATGTTGATATAAATATACATGATTTCAATTAACGAAGATTCAGCTGTCACGTCATAAGTCACCATCATCCTTCGACCTGCTTCTTGGAGCTTCGAAAATTTTGTAAATCGTTTGTTTCGAATCAGTGATTCACAGCACGTATCAATCTGCCAAAGATTTCAATAAACGGGGCTTCGTCACGTTATAACTGTTTCGAAACGTTTGAAACAGTGAATCATTTTGCGAATTTGTTAAATCGATTCGATTTGGGGTTTTGGAAAGCTCCAATTTCTGTAGGAAAAAACTCCTCCCAATATGAGGAAAATGTTGATACTCATATACTGACATTTCAATCAATAACAAAAGTATAAGTAGATTCAGTCTGATTAAAAAGATGTTATGCTTATCACGTTGTTGGTATAATGTAAATTCACTGAGTCTAGTTTGACATGATCTCTATGTACAGCCAAACTGATCACTTACGAGGTACAATTTCATTTAAAATGCTTAGAAAACAGGCTGCTTTCTAGGTTTTGGGACAGAGGCACTGTTTATGAAAGTATCACAGAACATTATATGTGTTGGCATGAAACTATAGTGTGATAAAACCACTCAATTACCTTGATGTGTACAGTTAAATCCAATTTCTTAGATCCTGTCATGACCATGTGAAGCCAGTAAACACATTAACTTTTCCAGGGTATGTGCAAGGAGTCCAGAAAGAGATTTTCAACAGAGGGACAAATTTATCATCTGGTATGTCTGACAACATGCCACAGATGTTTGAAATGAGCTTTAGCTGTATTTATGCTGTTATAAAGAGAATGGCAAAAGACAAAATTCACAGATAGAAATAATATTAGATAATGTGGTTCAGATTGAATGCTGCTGCATATTACGAGAGACTGTGTGTGTGTGTGTGTGTGTGTGTGTGTGTGTGTGTGTACTGGTATATATGGTTTACGAGGACACAAATGTGTATAATGACATGGGTACTACAACATAAACATGGTTTATGAGGACACTTCCTGTGTCCCCATAAAACAAAAGGCTTAAAAAACATACTAAATGGTGTTTTATGAAATTCAAAAATTGCCAGTAGTTTCCTGTAAGGAGTAGGTTTAGGTGTAGGGTTGGTGTAGAGCAATAGAAAATACGGTTTGTACAGTATAAAAACCATTACGCCTATGGAGAGTCCCTGTAAACCACAAATTCAAGTATGTGTGTGTGTGTGTGTGTGTGTGTGTGTGTGTCTTATGCCATCTGTCTATGACTGTATGATAGTATGAAGGGCACATTCATAAAGCAATAATGAAAAGATCAAAGCAATACGTGATGTATCAACCACAATTTATCAGGACAAAAACATTTCGATTTTACTAGTTTGAAGTGAAGCAATGTATTCCTTAAGAAAGCACAGAGAGTTATAACTTTTGTGAGCTGTACTGTACAACTTTTTTTGTATAAAAAAAGGAAAAAAAAGAAAGAAAAAGAAATGAAGACTAGGTCAGTGTCTCTGCTTCTGCTGTTTCACTATTATTCCAAAGCCTTTTATATGAAATTATACACATTCACTTCTTCTGAAATATACAGTTTATCAGAATTAGTGGTGAAAATATTATTTATCATGATATTTAAACATTAAAATTATATTTTGTGCTTATTTTGTTCAAAAGGGATTTACAAATAATAATAATTATTATTATTATACATTCTTATACATTGCATTAAAAAATTACAATCAAGGGGAACTGCAACATAAATGACCTTGGATAGTAACTGTGAGCCACAAAACAGAAACCTACTGGTCAGGTTTGCTCTTATGCTGACTGCTTTGCCTGATGCATGGAAGATGTCGTGTAACAAAGCAAAATGGTAATGATACTGTAAGCTTTGCAGGTGATTGTCAACAAAGATGCCTCCTAGCAACCAAACTGTAATGGATAAATACTGTAATACACTTTTTATACTTCAATCTCTGCGGATGTTATCATTTAATGTTGGAGCTTTGACTCTATAATGCATTTTATTGGCTTGAAGGTGAATGTTTATCATAAACTGTGTAGACGAGTTGGACGTCTTATGAATCGCAAATAATGACGGTGGAAACATTATAAACTGAGGCTGCTTTTACTAACCTAGTCCATCTAACATCATGCAGTCAATATAAAATACTGCATTATACAAGGGAATTATACAGGCCATGTAAAACCTGAATATGTCAGTCTCACAACATAAAATTAACAAAAAGAATAAGATAGGTTATGGAACAGCCACACATCTGAATCATATAGAAATGCTGTGGGGAGTTGAATTACTGTAGGTAGGAATGGGCAAAATTTCCGAAAACAGACAATTTTTGAAAGACAATGACAAAGACAATGACAAGAAACACCTACGAGACGTGATTTCTGTCAAAGAGAACGACACCTGCTACTGAAGCTACTGTGGTTTTATGTTCCTTAGCAGAAAACTGCATTTTAATTTGTGTTGTACTTGGAAAAAATTTTTTTTACAAAGACTCATATGCCTGGTACAAATTAGATGATCAATATAAACGTTCATGGGGTGTACTTACTTTTTCACATCAGTCATCAGGGTTGTGCACCATTCATGCCTTTTGAATTCATTCTGTTACTGAATCTGAATTGAGAGAGCAAACATGACAAAAACCTGCGGTTTGAATTCAAACTTTGAATGGAAGTAAAATTAAAGGGGTAGTTCATCCAAAAAAAAAGAACATCGTCATCATTTCTGTCTCACCCACACATTGTTCCAATCCTGAATGAGTTTCTTTCTTCTGTTGAACATAAAAGAAGATATTTTGCAAAATATGGCTACCGTCAATTTGGCTACATTCTTCAAAATATCTTCTTTTATGTTCAACAGAAGAAAGAAACTCCTACAGGTTTGGAACCACTTGAGGGTGAGTAAATGATGACAGAATTTTCTTTTTTTTTTTTTGGACAAACTATCCCTTTAAAGGGAGCTACAATTCAAAGACATTCATTCATTCAGTGAAAAATATATCGCGAAGTAAAGAGGACACTGACAATGCGCCAACAGACAAGACAGAGGTTACATTTGGTATGAAGTCTAAGCTTTCAAATGTTATAATTTTTTAAGAAATTTAAACAATAAGTACCGTTTTGTGGCTCTTTAATGTGTCGTGACAGATCGCTGTAGCTCCTAAGTTCAAGCGCCACGTGATCGAGTCATCTCTTCCTCTTTACTAGCTATAGCACGAAATATACATGAATGAACATCAGAAGGTTTCTTGTTTCAACAGCAGAAAGGATCAATACACACCTTTTTTTTACATTCAAGTCCACTGACATTTATTTACTGTCTCGTTTGGCGTTATGATTGGGCAGATCACCTGTCATTCAAACTCCTGGCGAAGGAATCCACCTTATTCTTTAGCGTAAGAGCAGGCGCAGCCATTAAACCTGAATGTGCGAGGCTTCTGTATTTTAGCTCTCCAAAATCAGTCCTTTATACTTAAAGTGCTCCTATTATGGATTTTTGAAAATGAGCTTTCATGCAGTGTGTAACACAGCTCTAAGTGAATGAAAACATCCTGCAAAGTTTTAAATCTGAAAGTGCACCGTGTATAAAGTTATTGTCTCTCAAAAGAAAGAGTCGACTCTGAATCATTGAAACGAGTCGTTTTTAAAACGAATCCCAAGTAGTTTCATATTGAAGTCAACATGAAACATTAGCATATTGCCCGCCCACTTGTTGCGCGCGCAGACCTGGGAAAACTATAACCCATAATAGGGGCACTTTAATGTTGCAAGCTGGTATGTGTTGTCACATTATTTTAATTTATTATTGTGATAATAAACAAATTGGTTTGTTGCACAAATAGTTTTATGATCGACTTTACTTTGTTATTCTCTAGTTAGTAGCCTACTTACCGATCGCGGCTAATGAACATTCACAGAAAATAGCTTACTTCTGCGATGAAAAATAAGGTGGATATATTTTAGTGTCGTAAATATTTTTCGACTGTGGAATGATGCCGTTGACTTGATTCCCCTTGAAATCATCAAACATGTGAGTCTACAGTACTAAACCAAGGAAGCAGATACAGGTAATGGAGTGTACTGGTCATATGCATACATTTCTCTCCACCTCCTTCTGGTTTGTCCTCAGTAGGACGCTTCATGCTGGAGTTCTACTACATCTGTGGATTCTGTTTCCATGGAAACATGACACACGTGATGACAGAACATTCTCCTCACAGCGTGGTTCCAGGTGTCCTGCATCGTCTTCAAGAAAACCAAAGGAGGGTGAAGAAAGCAACAAACGCTCCACAATAAGGATTGTTCTGCTCAGTTCATAACTTGCCCTGCAAACAAGTATCGAATTGTATTTATTTATTTTTATTTGACAGTTAAACATTTCAACAATGTTTAAAAACATATAAACAAACCCTTACTTCCAGAAAGTAGTTAAATATATATAAAATATATATAAAACATATAAATAAAAGTGTAACTGGTGTATACGTGCTTGAAAAGCAGAAATTTCTGACTCAGTGCAGGACAAAATAATAATAATAATAATAATTTAAAAAAAAAATTAATAAATACATTAGGTTTGTCATTTAACATGTGCAGTCTTCTTTCCTTGAAAGTTTGGACTCTTGTAAAAGTCTTCTGAAGTCCAGACAGATCACACACACACACACACACACACACACACACACTGGGCCTTTAATGTTGATGAATTAACAGCATTAATTTCATGAGTGCAGCTCAGGGAGGTTCTTGAAGAATATCTCACATACCCATATATATTTTGTTTGAATGACAGCATGTGTTGAGATGAGTGACAGACACGTATGATGGGAATTTCACACAGTAAACCCACATATGCACTTACATAACTGTGATCGTCGAGCGTTAATAGCAGAAAACATGTTTGTATTTGTGCTCTGAATCTTCAGCTGACTGCTGGATTCATTATTCACTGCTGAGCAGCACAAACGCTTTGTTCTTCATTTCAGTACAGTGAATAAAGTTGACTACCACATTCATTCAAACAGACTCTAATATTCACTTATTTAACAGAATGTTAATACAACATATGTGCTCTAAAAAGCACAAAAAAGGAAAAGCATCATGCATGTTCAAAGGAGCACATTTTTGAGCCAAGTGAATTTTGAATGCAACTTCAAAAATTAAAATAAATATTATTATTAATAATTAAGTGGCATTATTCGTGTAGGTATAAACGTGTTTGTCTAAAATGCTTTGGCATTTTGTAGCAGAAGTTATCAAAATGTCAAAAGTCTTTTTTCATACAAGAAAACTGCATAATTACCACTGGCTGTCAAAGTCAACTGCAACTTGCTTTGTTTATTTAAAAAAAATGTTATAAAAAAAAGGTCAGAATTTAAACTCAAGTTCCCTTGGCACACTAACCAAAATACCAAGGTCAATTCAGGTAAATGAAAGACTGAGACAAAATAAAAGACATCAAAAGTAAAACTGAACCGTGACTGTCCTCTGCTGGCCAAGACAAACATTACTTCTTTAACGCAACATATCCATTCTTCGACATACTTTTTCATGAATAGAATACAGTGTGGAGATGAACTCTGGCTGAGATCCAGATGAACACATGCGGTTAATGATGATGAGTGTCAGATCACTGCTGCTGCTCTTCTTCATACGGTAGCAGTCAGTCATCTGCTGCTCAGAGGTTTCAGCAGATCAAGTGATCATTCTGCGAAACACGGCTGAAATTAAAGAGCATCGAGGTGCAGCTCTGATCAGGTTTGATTTTGACATTGGTGGGACATAACACTCCCCAACTCATCCAACTATCCCAACATTTTTGCATTTATCATAGACTTTTGACCACAATTTCATATCATCTAAAGTCTTTATTTATAGCTAGCTAACATACTCATAATTCATAAAGAGGGATTTTTCATGTAAGCATATTCATCAGACACAATTTTGATTATGTAAAACCACAGCAGCATCAGAGCATTGGGTGTCCTAATTACGCTATATATCATTTTATTTTAATACTAAAGCAGTGAAAACTGCATCTCTATTCATCCTCTGTTTCCTCTTAAGGTACATTTATGTATTTGTTTATTTGTTTGTTTGTGTGCTTGCTTGTTAACCTGGCAACACATCCCTTATGAAAATTAACCATGGTTTTACTATCATTAAAAAATAATAATAATAAATAAATAAAATGAAAAACAACATGGTTACTACACTTTTACTATAATAAAAACATATGGTTAATTTTCTTCAGGGATTTGTATCAAAAGATTCGCAAACTCGGTTAAGGCTAACGTTAGATGGCATACAGATTCGTCTACTGGGCATGCGCACATCAATATAGCGTAATTTTTGTCACACTGCAACAATAATTACTGCTTTCGCATTATTCTAAGGGGTAGGTGTAGACGTTAATAAAAGACAATCTGATAGGTAGAAAAACTTAATTTATAGTCAGCTTCCGGTTTTATCTGTATCCTACGGAGCCCGGGAAGTCACCTGTAGGAGAAAAAAACAAACAATCCGTGCCCTCAGTTTATAAACCGTACTCACGAATTCTTAAACTGTTTCCTCGGTTTAACAAATGGTGCCCACGGATTAATAAACCACACCCACGAATTTCCAATCCATGCGCTCAGATTTTGTAAACCGTACCTTCGGTTTTCATAATCCGTGTGCACGCTTTCGTACGGTGACGCATTGCTGCCACACACTATTTTTTCCACTCAATTATGTCATAATAACGAGATGTTATGTCATTTTAACGATATCTTTTCTCATTTTAACGACATCTTTTCTCGTAATAATGAGATGTTTTCTCGTTAAAACGTACGGTGAGGCATTGCTGCCACACATATTTTTTTCCACTCAATTATGTCGTAATAACGAGATGTTATGTCGTTTTAACATCTTTTCTCGTAATAACAAGATGCTATGTGTCACGGTGCACACGAAGGATGAATGAGGAGACGAAGGTAAACTCAAAATACAGTCTTTAATAAACCCAAAGGAGACAAGGCAAGGCACGGCAAGACAAGGCAGAATAGACACACAGGAACACGGGGGTAACGAGTAGACCAGAAGAAACTGAACAGAACAGACAGGAACTAAATTCACATAATTAACACACACACCTGAAATACATGACAAACAATCAACTAGACGAGGACAGGAACAGGAAGGACCAAATAAGGGCATGGAGGGGGAAACACACAAGACAAGATGGACAGGACTGTGACATTACTACCCCCTCCCAGAAGGCGCAACCCACACCATAACAGTACCACCAGGGAGGGGGGGTGGGCGCTCCGGACAGACAGGAAACCGGCGCCATGGCGGATCAGGGATCTCAGGAGGCCATGGCGGTGCAGGGAGCACAGGGGCCATGGTGGTGCAGGGATCTCCGGAGACCATGGCGGAGCTGGGAGCTCTGGAGGCCATGGCGGAGCTGGGAGCTCTGGAGGCCATGGCAGGTGGTCTTAGTGGCCGTGGCCTCGGTCCGGCCACTACAGCCGGAACCCCTTTGTACCTCCCCCCAAAAATTCCTTGGGGGAAACACGGGCTTAACTCAGGAACTGGAGCCCCCATGGGGCTGAACACGGGAACAGGAGCCCTCCATGGGCGACACTCGGGAACAGGTGCCCTCCGTGGACGAGACTCGGGAACAGGTGCCCTCCGTGGGCTGTACAAACACAGGACAAAAAATCCACAGGAACAGGAGCCTTCCTTGGGCTAGGCTCGAAATCTGAGGCCTCATAACAGGGCATGACGGGAGATCCACAGCCCTCCCTGGGCTGGACGTGGAGTCAGAGGCCCTCACAGGGTTTCTCAGGAACCGCTTCTGTCTCAACGACAGCCATAACTAGGGGAGCCGCCTGCCCCCAACAAATCTCCACAGACAAGACATGACAAGATGAATTAATGTTCCTGTGGACACGGTACCTTAAAACAGCCTAGACTCCAGTCAGGGGCTGGAGCCATCACTGGACTCTGGTCAGGCTGGGAACGGCACTCCTGGCCGTGACGAGGGAACTGGAGACAGTGGCGGCCGGCGGGCTTGAGTCAGCGGCGGCCGGCGCGCTTGGGTGAACCGCGGACGGCGGCGTGAATTTCCCCGCAAACAGCGGGCATGGGTGAGCCGCGGATGGCGGCGTGGGTGAGCTGCGAATGGCGGCGTGCTCGGGTGAGCGGCGAGCTGGTTCTTGAGGGAGTCACGGACTCGCGACACTCGTGGCGATCCCACCGAACTCCTACGCTGAATAGCGGGCTAGGATGGGATGATGAGTGGCGACTTCCATGCCACGGGACAGACAAACAGGAACAAACTAAGAAACTTTCCAAAAAACAAACAAAACAAAAATGAGGTGAAGGGGCGCCGCTTACTGTTAGGTCTGGTCTTCTGTCATGGTGCACACACGAGGGATGAACGAGGAGACGAAGGTAAACACAAAATACAGTCTTTAATAAACCCAAACAAGGCAAGGCACGGCAAGACAAGGCAGGATAGACACACAGGAACACGGGGGTAACGAGTAGACCAGAAGAAAATGAACAGAACAGGCAGGAACTAAATACACATAATAATTAACACACACACCTGAAATACATGACAAACAATCAGCTAGACGAGGACAGGAACAGGAAGGACCAAATAAGGGCATGGAGGGGGAAACACACAAGACATGTGTGAGGTTTGGTTAGCAGTGACTGAAACGCAGCTTTATACACAGCTGTCAGTCTGCATGGAGAGGATCTTGAGACTCCAGTAGCTTCAAACATCTGTTTGCTGCTCAGCAGTGGCTTTTTTACAGCTGGTATTACAATACAGTTCATTTGTTTGACAGAAACTTTCCTTAATAAATCTTTATCTGACCAAGATCTTTTATGCTCTAAGTCACTCACAAATATTTTGACAGTTCAATAATTTCTATTTGCGTTTCGCAAAATATTGTTTGTTTTGATGCCTTTTGCAAGGCATTGCATTGTTTCATACTTTTCATCTTCAGAAAGATCTTTCTTCCTCACCATATTTCATGAGAACTGTGACTTGCTTAATGTGGAACAACCTCTTTAAGTAGGGTTTCCATTTACCTAAGAAGAACTGGCAAACTATTGAACAAACCTGTCTGAGATTGATACCAGTTAACTAAAAAGATGTGAAAAATAACACAAACAAAAATCTGACTCTTTATTTTACCGAAATCCTACTGATATATCACTTGCATAATAATTCGGAACGCATTGTAGTCACAATAACGTTTCTTCATACTGTCTGGCTGTTGTATAGGCTATATCTTGCAAATATACATCTCATATAAAGCACAACACTGCACTTCTCGGTTCGGCGGCGCCGGCGTGATCCCATACATTGTGAAAAGAAGAAAGAAATATAAATGGCTTTATATTATACTTCCACAATCACAACAAATCGTTACGAATTGCTTTTGTAAAATAACAGGGTGCAGCTTTCTGGCGCACCTTGTCATGTCTAAAGGTCTAAATAAAACAATCGAAAACAAATGTGTGTTCATTTAATTCGTATAAATCCAACAAGAGGTACTGTACAGTCTTTCTCGTCTGAGCTCATCTGTATTGTTGTGCTCACACCCAGACGCAGCGCAGCCTATTCCTTCAGTAACTATAAAACCTGGAATTTAACCCAGAAGAACGCGATGTGATGCGCGGTTTGATTCAGCTAAAGATATCATTTAATAATATATAATCATTAAATACATAATTAATATATAATCAGACTAAAGTAAAGGCCGCCTATGTGAAACAAATATTAAAGCATAAGCTTTTTTGTTTTTACCCACGAACAAAAATACGAAAAATCTAAATTTTCGTTTTTCCTTTTCTCAAACAAAACGAAATAATAATAATAATAATAATAATAATAATAATAATAAGGTAATAATAATTATTATTATTATTATTATTATCATGATGATGATGATGATGATGATTATTAGTCTATTATAAAATCTCTTTATTTTTGTTCGTATTTCAATTTGTTGTTAAATCAATCTTCAGTCTCAATTAAAGAAATAGGCCATTCCAAGCCCAGAGTCGATTATTTAAAAATAACTGTTAAATAAGTCATATCCAGTGGGTCTGAGTGCAGTTATTGGATAGCACTAGACAGATTGGAGATTAATCCTAATAAACATGCTGCTACAATTAAAACCATTACATTAAAATACATTTAAAACCGTGTAGCCATTTTAATAACTTCAGCAGCCTTTTCTCCTTTTAACGAGAAAAGATATCGTTAAAACGAGAAAAGATGTCGTTAAACGACATAACATCTCGTTATTACGACATAATTGAGTGTAAAAAATAATGTGTGTGTGGCAGCAATGCGTCACCGTAGAAAATTAAAAACTTTTTTTTTTTTTGCTAGTGAATCGCTTGAACTGAATAATCGAATTCACGAGTTTGAATCAATCCGTTCCAGCGTAAATGACTCACTCTGATTCTGCTTGTCTGTTTCTCTTTTCGTGACTTCAGCCATGTTTACACGACATTTTCAGTACCACTACTGGCTTAGCACGCTAGTTTTATGACATTAACTGAAATAAGCGAAAAAAAATTGTGATGTTTACAAATAAAATATCAATATTTCCATTTCAAATATAACTGCTTTCCACGTCGAAGATATCCGACACAAACACGAACATTCAGGTGAGCTAACTAGTGAAAACACTCAATTAATATGATGAGCTGCACCTCAAAACATGTTAGATGGAAACATTGTGCATTATTATCGACTTTGTAGCTGAATTCACTACATTTCAATTTTTTTAGACAAAAATAGACCTAAACAACACAATGTGTATTTTATTTCCTTGTATTATATGTATGCATCAATGTATCTTGTATTTTTTTTAGCAACACCAATAAAGATATTCATACATACATCACAACCTTAACAGTGGTAGTTGACCACTGCAATTCAGTTGGTGACAGTTCAAGTATTTGACTTAAGATGCAGCAAAAATTTGTTTTACTCATTTTGTTCACAAAATCTTTTTTGTAAAGAATATCCATTTTTATTTTAAAAAGACAATATATCACTGGATTTTTGATTCAAAAACATTTTTATTATTACAGATGTATCACATTCACGCACACCAAAATAAAAATATTCATACAGATAGGCAATTAGGTGTAGACATACCGTTTATAGATAGATATAAAGATATTTTTTTTCCTCTATGCAGACCGAGAGAACAAGATAAAGGAATCTTCTCTAAAACCAATTATTTACAAAGCAAATATTGAATATTATTATACAGTGAGTTTTCTTTGTTGTGTGTTCAATACTTTCTGAATTCTGGAGCAGAAGGAATATGGAATCACATGTTTCAAAACCAGAACACAGAAATTAACGACTCAAAAGTGCTTCATATTCATGCAAAGGCCAGTATTAAACAGCAAGAACGCTGGAATAACACAACAAAATCATTAAAATGGCCCAGATCGAATTACAGGACGAAATAAGCTCACTATCAGTAGCCGAGCAAACGCTTTATGCCAAAACAACCCACAGCAGAGATCACGTTTGGTTGCTCTAAATTTTGCACATCCGATTAAACCAGAAGCAACACAAAAGCAATTAAAACAGCAATTAGATTCTCCTCAAGTAAATGACTGAAGCACATAATCACCCAAAACTCTCTTGACAATCAAAAACACTCTACAAAACACACTCGCACTCACGTTACCCAGCTTATAGAAACCATGTCATTTCATCTCAAGGTTACAGTACTAGAAAGTCTGAAAAAGTGTTAGCACGTACATGACTTTACTCATATTTACAATATCATTGGCAAAATAACATCTTTCTCTGTCAATAATTAAGTAACTCTTCTTTTCTCAGAATAATCATAAAAATGTCACCAGCACCCCTATAAAGACACAACAGCAGCCTTTCAGAAGATACTCAAATGAGAAACACATATGTCTAGTGTTCTAGTTCAATACTGAGTGTGTTTGTATATACTTTAATGATGAGGAACAGCTTCAGGACTTCTAGAGACCAAAAAACACCAAAAATATGAGGTTCATCGGAGCTGAAGGTTGGCAAAAATGGTCTGTCAATATTGAAACGTGTCATTCCCTTAATTCACACAAACAATATTAAAATACAATCAGAAAGCTGAAGTTCTTTACCCTGCTTCATCTACCAACCACGAAGATCTAAATGAAGACAATTAAAGAGCGAGAATACAAAAAAGGAAGAAAGAAAGTGTGTGAGGTGTGTTATATCTTTCTGGAGTCTTTAGTTTCGAATAGCTTCATCCTCTCTTGTACTGTCAATCCCTCCTTCAAACTCTGAAAAAGAAAGAGAGAATGATGAGATGAAAGAAATTTGTGATTTTTCCATACTTAAATATAAAAAGAAAAACAATCCTCCATAATACTTCAGTATGCACACAGAATACACTATTCAATTTCAATCAAGTGATCTTAAACTCTACACAAAATTGTACTTTTATGGGAAAATTCAACTTTGATATTGTTGCTAGCTGAAGCCATAAAGGTGGTTATGGTAGATATCAAAAAAGTATTTTAAATCAGACTGGGTGAAATTAACCATATTTACGAAAAATTTCCAAATTTGATGCCAGTATAATTTTGAATTAAATTATATTTGCTGCTCTTTTATTAAAAAAAAAAAAAAAAAAGTATATATATATTCTATGCTGTATATAATAGCCTAAATTAAATTGTAATGAATAAATAAATTAAAATGTAATAATCTAAAAAACATGCAAAATGTAAACATTAAACAAACAAACAAACAAACAAATAAATAAATAAATAAATAAATAATAGACTGTATGTAACATTCCAGAACTACACACTGCAAAAAAGTGATTTTCTATTTAGGTTTTCAAATTCAATGGCCAACATAATTTCCCATTAAATGATATTCTCTGCTGTGTAATAAAAGCCCGTCACAAAAAGATGCTAACAGACAAACGTGTTCTGTTGTATATAACAGTAATAAATAAAAATGTAAAAATTAATTAAAAGAAAAATGAAACAAAAATAAGGTCAAATAAATTAATCAAAATAAAAAAAATAAAAATAAATTAGACTGTATATTAAATTGCAGAACTACGGCTCCAAAAAGTTATTTACTCCAGCTGTATTGAGTCTTAAAAACTGTCCGTCTAAACCACTAAAAACTACCTGCATTGCAATCAGCTTTTATGATTTCCCATAATCATCTATTTCACACATGGCAGTTTATTAGAATAGTTCAGACCGAACCTTTAAACTTGACTTCTGCGTGGTTCACAACATTCCACTATGGGCACGTGCACATTCCTTAAAGGGACATTCAGGGAGTTTTAAACCAAAGCCTGTTTCTATATTCACTTGGTTTTCTCTAAACAGTTTTAGATCCATTGTTTTTATGCCTGTAATTCACTTGCTGTGGTTCCTTCACTGTGCAACAAGACACCAGCAAAAGACGTTCACATGAACACGCTGTACTGAACACACACACACACACACACACACACACACACACACACCGGTGTCTGGTTTCTGTATTATTACACTATTAGATCTGTCTCATTGCCTTCCAGATCTAAACGGGACACATGACACTTAATTTCCTCACGTCTTTAAATAATGAAGAATTTTTCAGCAGGATGCTGAGATGAACAAAGATGTTATTTAGAGGCAGTTTACCCCCCAAAATACACCCAAGTTGATTTAAAACAAAATAAGAGTGCCCCAAGTATAGATCGGAAGTAAGAAATATCCTTAAATATCCCTTTAAGTTGTATAATATATTCAGGGTTTATCACACAGGAACTCAATAAGAAAACAACAACAACACACAAAGTCTATTCAGACGGTAAGTGTTTTACACATGAGCTATTTCAGCATTTACAGGACCTAGTCAGATCACACTTTTATTGTCTACTGATGGACAGTTTGTCCAGATCAAGTAAGAGTGTGATGTTTTAATGTGCTGTTAAAGTGAAACATCATTAATCTAGGGCCGTCGCCGATCTTTGACAGCTAAGGGGTTAACATGTCAGTGTTTTTATTTCCTGAGTTCATTTTCGT
Source organism: Spinibarbus caldwelli (assembly GCA_039654775.1). Classification (NCBI taxonomy): domain Eukaryota; kingdom Metazoa; phylum Chordata; class Actinopteri; order Cypriniformes; family Cyprinidae; genus Spinibarbus; species Spinibarbus caldwelli. The sequence continues at coordinate 2,859,454 of CM077263.1, read as the reverse complement.
CACACATGAACAACTTCAACTACCATATTGTCACGTAAATGCAGTGTAAATGCTATTTACGAACAATTACCGTCTAAATAGGGCTAAAGTCTACTTAAACACCAAAACACAAACACACAAAGCAAGAAACCCCAACATAAAAAGAGTCCGAACACATAACATTCAGAAAAATGTGATCTGTGCTGGTTATGTGTCAACCTGTCAAACCGGGTTAAAGTTGCAGGTGTCGGGAAGTGTAGGGCTCATGCAGGATTTAAAGGCTGTGTTCACAATGGAATACCAGCTTAAAAAATATTGCACAGTATATAATACATACTGCCTGAAACAGTACGTATTATTTTTATGCTACACCTTTCAAACAATATTGTTGACCTCAATGCAGTACAGTTTAAAAAAAAAAAAAAAAAAAAAAAAAAAAAAAAAAAAATCACTGCAGGAATTGCTTCTGGTTTATTCATAAAACTGGAAATGGAAGGTCAAGTACAGTATGCTGTGCAATATACTCCATATTCCATGCAAACACAGCCGTACTCTCACAAGAGCGATATCTGCGTCACCTGTGGGACCTGATGTGGTCACAGCGGTCGGCTACCCCCGACCAACCCCTCACTCTCTGCCTGACAGGACAGCCCACACATGTGAGGATACACACACACACACACACACACACACACACACACACACACACAATGTGTACAGTGCCATAATTCACACACATAAATACTAGGGCTGTCACTTAAAAAAAAAAAAAAAAAAAATCAAATACATAAAATACATAAATCTGAGAAAAACGCAAAAATAATAAATAAATAAATATTGCAGAAGAAATACAAGAATTTTCTCTTCCATGAACAAACTGACAAATTTGATTGTGAAATGGATTATAGTGTATCAATGGAAAAAAAAAGAAAGAAAAATATTTATTGACTCTTTGAAGTTTATTCAATGATTTACTTGTTCACCACAGAAATGTCAAATACTTTATATTAAATCGACTGACAGCCCTAATAAAAACAAGTATATCTTTCTCAAACACTCATATACATAGAGCATAACATTAAACAATCACATAACCATAATTTTTTACATAAATGCACAGGAATATTGATACACTCAATGGCTGACAACTGTATATTTATGACGCAGACAGAAGGACACACTTTGACCTCTCACCTTTGACCTGACCCCTCGTATCTGTTTGGATTTCTCTTTCTTCAGGAAATCTGGGTTACTCTTCGACTTCATAATGTCTGCAACAAACACAAATGCACATACACAGACCAAGTAAAATGTTTAGTTTTTGTACACACTTATTGTAATAAATTAGATGTTTGGCAATTATCTGAGATGATCTAATATTAAATTATCTGCATCGGCCAATAACAGAACCTGCTCGATTAAGACAAACATTAACACTAATTTTGGTGAATTTTAGGAAATATTGTATAAACTATCAAAATAATAACTGAAGAAAAAAAATTTATAGATGGATATAAATAATTAATTTGTTTAATTTCGGCCTATGTAAATCTTATTTGCTATAATTAAACTGAAAATTAAAAATTAAATTCTCCAGAAAAATTGTTTTTTTTTGTCCTTTTGTGGTCACGCTGTTGTTAAATGATGAGAGAATTGTCATTTTTGCATGAGTTATTCCTTTAAATCTCTCACCGTATCCAGCAGTAACGCCACTTCCTTCAGCGTCTAATTCCCCAAGAGCTTCTGTAGCAGCCAAAAGTTTCTCCCTCAGCTTGTTAATGTCACAGTCAGCTTTAGCTTTGACGATACTCAGCTCTGTGTAAATGTCCTTGTACTTATCGGAAGCATACTTCTTATCCTGAAACACACGTGAATGGCATGTTGATATGTTCGGAGAGCGGTTAAGGAGAAACACATGTACAGAGCGTCTAAGTGTGTGTGCATATTACTCGAAGTGCCGACTGCAGCTCGTCTTTGAGAGAGTTTATTTCCTGTTTGAGGTACTGGATCTCTGACTCCTTCACTCGCAGCAAAACCTGCAGCAAAACAATGTTTAGATGTTGTGCATGATGACTTCAATTGATCTAAATTCAGATGACAGAGTTGGTGCTGTACCTCCAGTTCATAGATGTCTTTGCCTTGTGTCAGAGAGGAAATCAATTTGTCTTCAGTGATGCAAGAGTGCATTCTGGTGATCTCTTCATTCAGACGATGATTTAGTTCCTGTAATCATAAACCACACAAGTTTATGTTTATATGACAGTGGGGAACTTTATTCGCTTCTATTGTTCTTAAGGCAAGATTATACAGGCAAAAACATGTTTTTTCATGCACTGGTCAATTTTGAGATTTTGGCTTTTCATATAACATATTGTTTCAGACTGGTGAAAAAACATCCACAATACATATTTAAGTGTTTATTTTATTGCACTTTATTTTTGCATCTATGGATTTCAATTACAATACATGAAGGCCGTTTTCTTAAAATGACTTTAGCAGCACTTACATACACCAACTTTTACAGTTTGATTCTCATCAATATTCTGAAGGTTTCTACTGAAGGGGTTTGTTAATATATAATTTACCTAATCTTTATTCCTAAAAATGGTTTAAATGTATTTTATTCTGGCTGCTGATAGGATTTTCTGATTTAAGAGTAACTAAAAAAAGATACTCCAAAATTCCCTCTTTGACATTAGAGTCAAAGCAACCTTTGACTCTAATGTCAACAACTTTATCTAAAGTTCCGATTTCTGTTCTGGAAATACATGCAAATTTGTGCATATTTAATTAGACAATGCCTCACTTGCACATTTTAATAATAATATTACACAACAATTGTAATACTAAAAATGTTTGCAATTATTAATGTAAACAATCAACTTGGGAAGTATGGTGATATTTATAAAGTTTTTAGTTTAGTTTTAGTTCAGTTTTTTAGTTATTTAGGTTTTCTTTTTTCTTATTCACCTGTGGTGTCTTGCCTTAAATTAAGATTTTCAGACCCTAAAGAAAATTGTAATTATTATTTATATAAACTTGTAAATTTTATTCTCTTTATCAAGCTGTTCCTCGTAGAAAGCTCTTGGAAAAATGTTTTCAATAAGTTACAGGTTGACCTGGTTGTGTATATGCAGTTTCTGGTTCTCTCGCTGGCATTGTCCCAGTGCCTGTCTCTCTGCTTCCAGCGCTTGAGCCAAATGTGCATTTTCTAAACACTTCTGAGAATACTGTTCAGACAAAACCTCCAGCTCACGATGGATAGACTGCAACTCCTCTCTAATGAACGAAATGTAAAAAAACATGTCAAAACTTCCATTCGATTGGCAAAAAGTATCAATGAATAAAAGTGAATCTTCCTAGTGACTAGTGAATGATTTATGTAGATAAAGTGATGTTTGGCATCTTACTCATACTGTCTGCGCAGCTCCTGAATGTCTGCGCTCACGCCGCTCATCTGCGACCGCTGTGTTTTCTCCAGTTCCTCACGATGAGCGTTTTTCATGGCCTCAATTGCTGCGCAGAAAACAACCTATTGTGATGCTTCAATTCCATGACATTCAACTCATGCAGACTAATTTCTTATAGAGCTACATATAATGCGGCATTAAACATTACACACTTTAAGTGGCATTCAGACTGACAACAATTAGCAGCAACAAACAAACCATTAGCAATTCACTTTTGGTGTATTTTATACGCAATGATGCATTCATTACCAGCAATAGTGGCGTTTGTTTCCTCCTCCAGCAGTCTTTCTTTCTCCTCAAGAAGTTTACGGATCTCCCGCTGATGTTGCCTTTGAATGTCCTCGATCACCTTCTGATGCGTCTCCTCCATCGCTGCAAATCCACGCTCGCATGTCGCCTGCATTGCACATAAAACTTCAGATCACAAATGCAAACAAACACCAAACATACTATCTCTACTCCAGCAGGCTTTCTACTAGGGCTGGATAACTGCAATTTATTCCCTGAATCAATTCAATTTGGATTCTGATTCATTTCATTACATCTTGGCTTGAAGGTGGATAAAGTGTATGATTTACTCAGCGAAGCCCATTTTTTCCACACTTTAATAGTCAATTTTGGTGTCTGTTTATGCATTCAATTAAAATGCAGAAATTAAATGATTTTAATCAATATAGTCCAATTGTACAAATGAAGACATTCAGAAAACCAATGTTTACCCAGCCCTACTCTCTACAGAGCTATGCCAACTATGGTGTTCACATATTTAAACATTTGCTCATGCGATGAGACATGAAGGTTAGTAAAGAGGAGTGAAAGGAAAGCAGCATGATTGATAGGGGTTAACTAGAGAGAATTCATGCATTCAAACACACACTAACACAATGCTAACACTCTAAAAACACAAGGTGTTTTTGAACAGAGGAAGTCCTCAGTAAACACAGTAAAGTAATTTGTGATAAGTTTGTCTGTAATCATGGTCGTGTACATTCGTTGTGTGCTCAAGACTCCCAGTGCTGCTAATGTGCACTACAGCATTGGAAAAAAGGGGAAAGCATCATGGTTATAAGGTTACAGGGTTGCAGTGGTCATCTTTATATTCAAAACTCCAAGAAGCATAAAACCATTTGATATATACAATAAATAATAGTGTAGATTTGCAATTTGAAATGTGTACTGTTTCTGAGACTTGTATAAACAAATGCAATAACAAATACTCAGTCAAAACCACTGCAACCCAGGCGAACAGCAACAACCTACTGAGGGTCCTACAAACATGGCGCTATGGCGGTGAATGGGTGTGACTTTAAATTTGAAAAGTGAAAGGTTAAACCTTGAGGCTGTCCAAGTCTCGCTGGTACTTCTCCTTCAGGCTGGTCAGATCTCCATCCAGTGGTTTCTGTTCCAGCTCCTCCCTCATGCTGCTCAACTGGATTTCCAGCTCCTGGATTCGGAGCAGGGACTCCCTGCAAGTTACCTGATCAGATCCATCCCCTTCCTCCATGGGGCATGTGTCGGCCTCATCCTTGTTCTCCAACTGTTTGCTCCTCTCCTCCAGCGAGCAAATGGTCTGGCTATAGCATTCTTGTAGCTTGCGGAGCTGCTCTCTGTTGGCGTGTTCTAGATCCTGGACCTTACCCTGAAATTCCTGCTCAAGTTTTCGGATTTGCTCATTGTGCCTCAACTCAGCATCTTCCATTTCTAGCAGGAGGGTCTCCAGCCTGCGTTGGCTGTTGGCGGCATGCTCCATTAGTTCAAGCTCTCTGGTTATCTGCTCCTGCTCAGCCCTTCCCATCTCATCTGCATGCCTGCTCTTCAGCTCTTCCTTCTCCCTATGAAACGCCTCTTCCAGCTGGGTTAGGTTCTGCCGTTGCTCCTGGAGCTCCCTAAGCTTATAGGATAGTTCTCCTCGAAGCATGTCGTTCTCCTCCTGCAGAGAACTGATAGTGCCAGTGAAGCTAAGATGTTCTTTCTCCAAGCAGCTGTGGTAGTGCCTTTGGATGGCCGCAACACTCTCAGCGTGCTCCTGGACGAGCGCTGCCATGTTCCGGCTAGTCTCCTGGCAGAGAGAAAGTTCCCTCGAGTGACTCGCTCGCAACCTGCAAGCAACATATGCGACCTGCGCCTGTATCAAAGCCTCTCGCATGCAAGCGGCGCTGGAATCATTACGCCACGAGCTCATCTGGATGGCATCCGCAAGTCCAGAGAGTGAATTTGTTTCTCCTTCCTCGCAGATCCTCTCAATTTCCTGAGAGAGACTGCGGAGAGCTTTTGCTTGCTTTTTGAGCTCAGCAATGAGATTTTCCCAGCTGGTTTGCAGATGCGATTCTGATTCTTCACTATGGGATAGTACGCCTCCTGCTAAATGTCTGCGGACAATTTCTGCCGCTAAACTCTGAGCTTCCTCAATCTCAATCTGCTCCATATAGGGGACAAGTTCAGGAGGGACGATGTCAGCCAGATGATCAGAATCACTTTGGGTCATGCTCTCAATGTGAGCACGCTTTGATACGCTAACAGCATCTTTCAGAGCCATGTCCCTTTGTTTCAAGGTCTCATTCGCCTGGAGCAAGTCCTTTTGAAGGTCATCGAATTTTTCCTGGAAATTTGTTGTTAGATTCTGAAGCGAATAGGCAAGCTCAGCATTAATGCAGGCATTCTTGATGACATCCTGTGAAAAAGCACTATTTGATAGTTTACCCGTCTCAAGCTTGTCCAACTCTGCCAAGAACATGGTCTCCAGCATAAGTTTTCTTGTAAGTACATCAGCATAAACAACTGAGAGACAGGCGTTGCAGTTCTTCTTGATGTTTTCGGCATCCTTGTGAATGGAGTTCAGGGCCGACATAATATCAGAGTTCAGGTCTTGCAGAGAGAACCCCATCTTCTCCAAAACCTCAGCCTGAAAGGTTAACATTCTGGCAAACCGCTTTATACTTTCCTTTACTGATTGCACATCTGGTGCATCAAAGATCTGGCACGACTCATACAATGAGCTGCCCTTCCTCAGGTACATGGTGGCGCAAACCAGCAGTTTCTCTACTTCTGCCAGAGTACAAATGAGAGATTCAGCAGAACTGGTCTCTTTCTGATTGCTGAGAATTTCTCTGACTCTTTCTGTGCAAGACTCCACCAGTGACAATGCCTTCTCATATTCCTCACTGTCCTGCTCGCCAAAAGTCTTGTTGGGGGATTTCTGACTGGGTTCATCCATTGGTAATTCATCACAGGTTTTAGTTGTGTAGTCCTCCATGGTAGCTCTGGTGCTCAGGTGTACCTGCATCGCTGAAAGATCGGGCTGGTCCCGTATCTTCTCTGTGAGGTGCCTGAGCTTCTCCTCTGTGGCCAATAGCTTGGTTTCCAGAGCATGTATAATGGATATGAACTTCTCTGGATCTTTACACTGCTGGAATGAACTGTCACTGACAACACTGATATCTTGGGTCAGGCTTAGGTCATGCATGTGGTCTAGACTCAGATCTTGCGTCAGATCCAATGATGTATTTTCTGTCTGAAACTTGTCTGCTCCCTGGGACCGGTGATAGGATTGGCACTGAATGGTAGAAAAGCGAATCCTCTGGCGCTTTACTAAGGCCATTTCCGTCTCTGAGCTGCTTCTTGCAAGCAGAAGTTGGGAGGTGCTTGAAGATGAGGAAACATCATGTTGCATCTCTTTCAAACTATCAAGCAGATCTTCCTGCGAGCGACAACGTCGCATTCTGAGATCTGCATATCCGAGTCGCAGGGCATTGAGGTGTTCCTCCAGCTCAGCAATCCGATCCTCTGCAACCACCAGTTTTGCCTGAAGCTCCTGCTCCGCTTTTCGGGACTCCACCAGTCCTGGATAATCACACTCCATTTTAGAAAGAAGCTCCTCTTTCTGCTGCAAGCAGAGTTCGGTTTCTTCTAGACTACTGCCTAAGGCAGCCATCTTGATGAGGGCCTCGCTCAAGTCCTGCTCCTTCTGTCTGATTAACTGCTCGTACATTTCCTTTGTCTGCTTCACCTCCTCTTCTTTCTCTCGTAGCACATGACTTATCCTAGCAAATTCTTCTGAGACACGCTCATACGAGCTCTCAAGAGAGTGATAGTCCGTTTCCACCGTTGTTAAACATGCCTGTTGCTTTCCTACCTCTCGGTCAGCCTCTGCAATCTGATTGAGGAGTTCCTGACAGCGGCAAGTAAGCTGGTCACGTTCCTCTTCCAGCCTCCTCACACTTTCCCGCAGCATTTCCACCATATCCGTCTGTGCCTCCAACTCCTGCTGAAGTCGTTGAACTTCCTCCCTGAGTCCCATAGTTTCCATCCCACCACTCCCTCTCAACAGTGCCTCCACTTGTTCTTGCGCCTCTTGCAATTGCTCTTCTATTTCACGCCTCCTCTCTTCAGATTCTGCCAATCTCCGGGTCAGTCCCTGCCGCTCCCGCTCGTGTTTCTCCTCCAGGTTTCGCTGCTCTTTCCTCTCCCGATCCTCTCTCATAGTTTGAGCTTCCTCCATGGAAATCAGACGTCCAGTGGCCTCAGTGAGTCTCTCCTGTAGCCTCTGCACCTCTTTGTGCTGGTCCCTCTGCAAAGCTTGCTTCTGCTCGAGCTGTCTCAGTTCCTGGTTCTTCTCTAGCAAACTAGCCTCGACTTGCCGAAGACGTTCCTCGCTCTCTCGCAGCTGCGACCGCAACATTGTCTCATTCCGGACCCATTCTTCCTCACGTTCTTGACAGCGAACCCGCTCAATTTTCAGCTCGCTACGCATTCGTGCCACAGCCTGCTCGCTCGCTACTATATCCGCCATGGCAGCCGTTAGCTTGTCCTCCAAGGCCTCGATCTCTGCCTCATGGTGTCCTATTATATCTTTCGCTTCGCTGTAGCTACGGCGCAAGCTGCTAACTTGTTGATTGGCCTTATCCTGCTTCCATCGCTGGGACTCCAGCTCAGACTTTAGATCCTGGTTCAGCTTGCTGAGTCGCTGCCATGGTGCTCGGTGAACCGAGGTAGGCGCTGCATCAGACGAAGGCTTTGCAGCGGTCGTGTCACTCTTTAAGAGATTAAGAGCAAAGTGCAATTAGTAACAGGAAGTCTTCTCTTTTATTGCCACAGACATGATGCTCAACATCTTCTGGGCTGTGGCTGGGAACCCGGGAACATTTGGAGTTAAATTTCTGAAGTTACATACTTACTCAAGCTTTCCACTGTGCTTTTTTAAGATGACATCAAAGATGGAGAGAATGGTGCTCATAAATGAGGGAAAAATGTGAACAACACAATTAAAAAGGGAAATAAGTGATCTAAAGAGGAACTACGGAATGCAACTATGAAATGCAACCTTGTGTTGATGGATAATACAAATGGAACTGTACAGAAAAAAAAATACAAAAGGGAACAAGAGAAGGAGGAAGAAACTAATGGAGTAACACTACTCCAGATTATTACACAGCAACTAAAGAAAAATGAAGAACAGAGGAATGGTACCATCATGCAAATTATGCAAAGAAGAGAATGACAAGAGATGAAACCGATACAAATCCAAACAAAAAGTAGAAAAGCACAGCCGAAAGCTTGTCAGATGTTTACATTTGTTATCTTCAGCAAACTTGTGGTTTGGTTACAAGAATTTTAACCAAAACCCAGTCAGAGCCCAGGGAAAGAAAGACATTGCAGATCAGTTAGTACCACTCATGCTGAGAGTTTCATTAACACCCCAAAAATTATATTAGTATTGAAATCAAAAAAAAGCAAGAGACACAAACACAAAAACTACAGAAGATTTTGATTTCTGTATCTTTCCTGACTAATTTCAGTTGATCTGTTTGGGTACCTGCAGTACATATCCTTCCCTGGCGTTCTGCTCTCTCCCACGCGCATCCTGAAGTTGCTCCTGTAAGATGCTGTTCTGCTGCTGGAGTCTCGCCAGCTCCCTTTGTGCCTGACCTAACTGTGGACATCAGAGGAACGCAAAAAGATTTGAATGTGGAAATGATACAATTTTCAGACCTAATCTGAATTAAACAACTCAAGAAATATTTTAAGATGGAAAATGAGGCAAGAAATAAATACTGATGTTTCTTACCTCTTTTTCCAGTGCAGTGGACAGCTCTAGTGGAAGGGCTTTTTCTCCAACAGGTACATTTGAGCTGCCAGTGATCGGTACCTGCTTTTCCTCTCTGAGGGGCGTTGTTTCTACCTGATGCCACCTCTGCTCAATTTCCACTTGGACGTCAGAGTTTCTGCAGGCCGAACTTTGACTATCGACTGCCTGTGCATCTCTGGCATGGTCTACATCCATTCTCACCTGTTCCTGTGGCACTTTATGGGGGGGCTTTGATGTGGGTTCCGCCAAAGTCGTCGCATTGACTGCTCCTGCTGTAAGTGCAGTCTGATTGCGGTGCATATATTGCTGCATTTCTTCTTCATCTCGCTGTGGCAACTTATCAGTATGGCTGGTGGTAGTAATCGAGGATGATGTCTGATGAGAGGAGGTGCTAGAGATGGGAGAGGAGTCAGCAGAGGAGGTGGAGGAGGGAGAAGATGAGATAATGACTGAAGTGTCTGCCCTCTTTATTGAGGGTTGCCCGCTCTCGTTTTCCTGTCCTGGGCGGAACTCAGACCAATCGAAGGTTTTAGACCGTCCCTCACGCTTGTTGACTCGGCTCTTACGATAATCGGAAGGAGGCGCGGAGTCTGTGATGTCCTCATGCGACTTTTTAGCTTCAACTACAGAACTGTTAGAGAGCTGTGAAGAGTTAGAAGAGGGTTGGATGTAGTTTTGCTCCACATTTGATCTGGTTCGCTCTTCTGGAAGGGAACTGTGAGGCGAGAAGATACTGAATCAATACAATAAGTATCTGAATTACTAGTGGTGTTTGCTAAGGCAAGCATCACAGCTACTACTTCAATATATGTTTTATCACAAAGCATTGTGGCATATGGCATTGTGGGAATATATGAATTATTCCTTATTTGTGGACAAAATTGTACCAAGATGTGTTGTGAAACACACACAGTGTTAAAGAAAAGAAATGTGGTACAGCTGTCTAAAAACACATACCCAAACCGCTGAAGACAGGGTGGTTTGATTAATGGTTAGTGGGGTGAAGAAAACCATCTGGTCACTGCATGGCATTCAACCACTGTCAAACATGTCGGCAAACACTCACACGCAGGGCGTGTTCTAAAAATGGGCACTGATGCATTGCTATTTTTTCATCTCCTTTAAAAAAAGGAGGTGGTGTAACATCACAAAAGATGAAGAGACACTGGTGAGTTGTGAACATCAAATGCGCTGTACCAGCCTAACTTAACTAGCCGCCAATAACTGCGTTTATTTTTCATGCATTAAGTTCTTTCTTTTAAGGAAAATTTACTTATTAACAGTGTTTTTCAATTGGATGATTTTTTAAATTACTTTTTGGCCTAAAATAAAAAGTACCATCCAATAATAGATGACAGACAACTTTGACAAACAAATGACTTCAGCTTTGTTAAAATGTCCCAAATTTGTTAAATGTCCACAATTAAGGGGTTTAATTTAGGACTATCCAGTGTGAAGCTAACAAAATGTCCATTCGTTCAGACAGGATTTCACACAGATGACTTAATCGTCTTGCGTCTGGTTAGCATGTGGTGTGAAACAGCTGAAAAGTCAAATTAGGCAAACGTGTGAAATCCATTTAATAAATTTAATGCTGTTAAATGGTCTCAAAAATTAGAAGCCCACAACAAAACATCGACACCGCTATCATAAACAATCTGGCCACACACACATAAAGCAGTGGTGTAACAACTCCAAAATAACCAAGCATACATTGCAAATGCTCTTCTACTCCATTTATCTCCATAATTGTAATAACGCCATTACAAATACTAAATTAACATGCTAAATTAACAGCTCCATTATAAACAGAGCAAACTGGCAAACAATACAGGCAAACGGGAACAGGAATTATTGACATAGCAGACAGAAGCCAGAACATCAAGAAAGCACATCACTATGTTCATCTCTGACATAACAGCAAACACACACACAGAGGTTAGAATAAGAACTGGAAATGCCAACCTGGGCATAAGAACTGAAAGTTTCAGAGACACGTTTTTCCTGTGGCCGGAGCAGTAAAAACACAAGAAAATAAATTATACAGGTAAGTTAGGAACAGAAGAAAAGAGAAATAATTACAAACAAAAACAGTGGAGTTTGAGGAACCATTTAGAAGACAGAAAAAAAAAACTCAAGAGGAAATATGGAAGTTGACGTGCTCAAATGCTTTATGGTAAGTATGTACTGTTTATGTAAGTTTGTGGAACTTCAAAGGTTACATTTGTAATTTCTCTGCCACTAGATGCAACACACTGAACTGGTCTGCCTTTGGACGGACAAACAAAGTTGTCCCACTTCAAACTCACAGCATTGGTTGAGCCAGTGTTGTTGTTATGCCAGTCGAATAGACTGAAAAAGCCAATTGTTGTCAAAAGAGGTGCAGAAATGACAGACTTAACCTTTAATATAATATAGAATATTCAAATTAATTCACAAAGGGAAGTTTAATATATATGTTTGATATTCTCTCCTTTGTTGTCCTTTTCACACTAAACGTGATGTAGAAGCTCACCGTGTGACATCAGGAGCAACAGTGGGCCTCATGTTCTTCAGAATGGCCTGAATCCAGTTCCGACGTATCCCAGAGGTCATAGCAGACAGCGTGAATGCCCCTTCCTTGCTCTGAGAGGGAGACAAGGGACATGAATGATGAGTCAAATGATCAGATCAGTTAACAAATGCATGACAGTTTTTTATAAATATTTATGTTAAATTCTGATATTGCTGTGTAATTCCAATGCAACTATAAATCCACACGTTTTAACCAATGAGTTTCTATAACTGACTTTTCCAGTTATGATTACTGGACAAAGATTGTAAAAAATAAAAATAAAGTTTATTTAAAGAAAAGAAAATATTTAAAATTTTATGTTGCACTATAATTTTTAATAGCTGTCAAACAAACAATTTTGATGATTTATTCAGCTCAAAATTTTTTAAATGCAAAGAAATACAATGAATGTAAATGTTTGCATTCATATAATATTATCTCTTTAATATTATATTTTGAATAACACATTTTCAGAGCATAAAAATTATATTACATGGAAATATCAGACTTTTAATAATTTCAAATATTTTTACAGGCCTAGAAATCACAATTCCTTGATATTTCCACTTGCTGTGACAGTGGGACACTGTAAATCACAAAAGAAATCAACAAAAGCGTGTCACAGTCCTACATGTTTCAACTTTCAGAAACAATATTATTCCACAAGAAACCGTTTCAATCACATACTTGAATAAAAGTGATGTATAGCTCAAGTGAAAACTAAGATCAGACGGGAAGAGGAATTTCAGACGTGAGTTTAGCATTCTGTATCCAAGGCATAAAGATAGAAGGCTGAAGTTATATTTACAGTTGTTAATCATTTCTTGACACTGACGCCCTGCTGTTCGTCTGTACACAGAAACGGCCAACGCTTTCTGCTATTTCTGACATCTCTAAAATAACTTTAAAAACAGCACCGGGGAACCTACAGTTATTTGCCACCTTGATGAACGGCACAATATTAAGTACATCTCAACAGCTTTAATAATAAAACACAGGAGCATGCAAACCAAACATTTATAAATGGGAACTATTCCATTATATTTTTACTTCTTCTGAAGTCTAAGTGGTGCTCGCCTGTGTAAGACTTGATGCCAGGATGTTAAGGTGTCCTGAATGTTTTCAATGCATTGCTAGGGTGTTATGGGTGATTGCAAAGTGGCCCAAATCAAAAGTATCCATGTGATATTGTGGTCTCTAGGTATGACCCGAGACCCTAAGTTAAAGTACAAAAGTTTGGAATAAGTAAAATTCTTAATGTTTTTAAAGAAGTCTCTTATGCTCATCAAAGCTGCATTTATTTGATCAAAAATACAGAAAAAAACAGTAATATATTATGAAATAATATTACAATATAAAATAACTGTTTTCTACTTTATCATACTTTAAAATATCATTTATTTCTGTGATGCGATGCTGAATTTTCATCACCCATTACTCCAGTTTTCAGTGTCACATGATCCCTCAGAAATCATTCTAATATGCTGATTTATTATTAACGTTAGAAACAGTTGTGTTTGTTTTGGAACCTGTGATACTTCGTCTGGATTTTTTTTATGAATAAAAATAACAGCATTGATTTAAAATAGAAATCTTTTCTAACAATAGTCTTTACTATCACTTTTTAATCAAATTAACACATCCTTGCTGAATAAAATTTAAAAAAAAATTACAGCTTTGATCACAGAAATAAATTATAATTTAAAGTAGGGCTGCACGATATATCGTTTCAGCATCGATATCGCGATGTGCGCATCCGCGATAGTCACATCGCAGGATGTGCGATGTTTAGTAGGCCTGATCGTTATATTTATACTGATCGTTTTCTTTGCTCACACACAGACACCGTGTCTACTCCGGACGCGACAGCTGCACAGAGATACCCATTTTTAAATAAATTTAGTAGCAGAGCTACTGCAAGCGATTTTCAGTGCTGGAAATCCATTTATCCTTTGTTGAAACTTCCGCGTCGTCGAGGAGAACACATCACGGATGTTTAGCAACGGCAGGCGCCAGGAAAGCGCAAGCTCCCGAGCGCTTTGGAAAGGAGGAGGAAGTGGCGCGGCGGGAGTTTTCCACGCGTTTGCAGATGTGAACGGCCCCAAAGTCTTTCTACACTGGATGCGACAAAGCGACCGTTGCCAATCGTGTCAACTTTGTGTCAGTACGTCATACATAGAGCGAGGCATATCAGTTTACTGGCGGGGATTCGTCGTGTCGCGCCGCATCCAGTGTAGTATGACACATATGCGCGAAACCGTGTCAAAATGCATGTCTCCAAGTATCCTTCTAAAAAAAAAAAAAACAGTTGCTTATGTCTTAGGTAAACAATTGAGAAAGAGGATAACAATAACAGCAGTTTAATGTCTCTGTTGCTTTCTGTGTCATAATCAAACAACAAAACAGAGAAAAATCACTTTTGTAGCTTTAACACAGATTTATTTGATTTAATTTATACAATGAAGACTGTATTATGCAGTGTTATTTTACATTTTATTATTCAATTTCTGCACCTGAATACTGTTGGACTTGCCTTAAAAATACAAAGCACTGTTTATTTCATTTGTATCTTTGTTCTATTATATTTATCTATGCTTGTAAATTGTTTATTTCCTATGCTGATTTACTCGCCTACAAAATCAATATTTTTTTTTCTCTCCAAATAGAGCTATTCAAGTCATTTGGTGATTTTTTTTTTTTTCATATCGCAATATATATCGCAGAAAAACAAAATATCGCAATGTGAGTTTTTTCCAATATCGTGCAGCCCTAATTTAAAGTATGTTAATATAGAAAACTGTTATTGTTTTACGGTTTATTTTATTGTTATTGCAGTAATTAATCAAATAAATGCAGCTTTCATTAGCATAAGAAACTTCTTTAAAAAGCATTCAAAATCTTACTGATCCCAAACCTTTAAACAGCATTGTATGTATGTCTGAGATTTTTTCCACACATTTTTGCATTGACCAGATGAAACCGAGTCAAATCTCTTATTTGCAATTTATAACTCACTAATCCTAATTATCAATTTTATTGTACTATTGTTGCTTGACTTAAAGCCATTAATTAAAATTGTAACAAGTGATCACTATCTGAAAAATCTTTCAATTTTGATATTAAAAACAAATATTTGACATTAAAGCACATATTTCCATATTGTGACGGCAAAGAGTCTCAGACGAGTGTCTGATGTGTGGCATTGGACCTGTAGGGTGTTATTTCATAGGGATGTGGTGATGTCACAGCTGCTGACAGATCAGGTGACATTAGTGATGAAACAATGCTTAGTGAGGAACAGCATTAGGGTTACAGATAACATCACCACAGCTTTATTTAGGTGGGAAAACATACCACTGCAAACCTACCAGACATATTTGTCTAGCATCAATACCTCAAGAGCGCAGGGATGGGCGGAAACATATATTGCAGTATGAGTTAGGGTTAGCTAAAATAGTCCTGTCTGTTGCCCTGATGTAGTTCAATTAGCAGTTTTGGTACATACATTTAATTTTTATATATTAATATTTCTGGTATATACAGGTGCATCTCAAATTAGAATGTCGTGGAAAAGTTCATTTATTTCAGTAATTCAACTCAAATTCTGAAACTCGTGTATTAAATAAATTCAATGCACACAGACTGAAGTAGTTTAAGTCTTTGGTTCTTTTAATTGTGATGATTTTGGCTCACATTTAACAAAAACACACCAACTCACTATCTCAACAAATTAGAATATGGTGACATGCCAATCAGCTAATCAACTCAAAACACCTGCAAAGGTTTCCTGAGCCTTCAAAATGGTCTCTCAGTTTGGTTCACTAAGCTACACAATCATGGGGAAGACTGCTGATCTGACAGTTGTCCAGAAGACAATCATTGACACCCTTCACAAGGAGGGTAAGCCACAAACATTCATTGCCAAAGAAGCTGGCTGTTCACAGAGTGCTGTATCCAAGCATGTTAACAGAAAGTTGAGTGGAAGGAAAAAGTGTGGAAGAAAAAAAATGCACAACCAACCGAGAGAACCGCAGCCTTATGAGGATTGTCAAGCAAAATCGATTCAAGAATTTGGGTGAACTTCACAAGGAATGGACTGAGGCTGGGGTCAAGGCATCAAGAGCCACCACACACAGACGTGTCAAGGAATTTGGCTACAGTTGTCGTATTCCTCTTGTTAAGCCACTCCTGAACCACAGACAACGTCAGAGGCGTCTTACCTGGGCTAAGGAGAAGAAGAACTGGACTGTTGCCCAGTGGTCCAAAGTCCTCTTTTCAGATGAGAGCAAGTTTTGTATTTCATTTGGAAACCAAGGTCCTACAGTCTGGAGGAAGGGTGGAGAAGCTCATAGCCCAAGTTGCTTGAAGTCCAGTGTTAAGTTTCCACAGTCTGTGATGATTTGGGGTGCAATGTCATCTGCTGGTGTTGGTCCATTGTGTTTTTTGAAAACCAAAGTCATACCACCTCAGCAGTGCCACAAACTGATCACCTCCATGCCACACCGAATTGAGGCAGTAATTAAAGCAAAAGGAGCCCCTACCAAGTATTGAGTACATATACAGTAAATGAACATACTTTCCAGAAGGCCAACAATTCACTAAAAATGTTTTATTGGTCTTATGAAGTATTCTAATTTGTTGAGATAGTGAATTGGTGGGAACCAAAGACTTAAACTACTTCAGTCTGTGTGCATTGAATTTATTTAATACACGAGTTTCACAATTTGAGTTGAATTACTGAAATAAATGAACTTTTCCACGACATTCTAATTTATTGAGATGCACCTGTATGTCATACGAGCCCTACTGTGTTTATGAGGTAAAATGCAACTGCAAATAGCATAACTCACAAGGATTTGAAAGCCATAGTTCCTCTGAACTGGGAATTCGGTCACATCGTAGCACGTTGACAGATCGATCTCTCCGTCCAGATCAGAAGCCTGAGAAACATGAGGGATGTTGTTAAACAGTCACATGATTAAAAATTTAGTTTAATGGCTGATGAAAACGTACCTCCTCAGCGATGGAGTCGCGGTAGAACCTCAGGCTCTGATCGGTCAGAACAAACCAGTGTTTCTTCCACTGAGAGACAGAAGCAGAACAAACCTTTTGAATAAACTCCATATTAAATACTCAAACATCATTGAAGCACAAGGACATTAAAGCTCTTTGATAAAATCATTTTAGACTCACCAATCCATCTTCGTATAGTTTGGTCATCCATCCTTTCTTAAAGTTCAGCAGGTCTGGCTGAAAAGAGATGAGAGTAATACATGAAATGAATAGACTACCAACATTAACAAGGAACAGCCAAACATTAAACATAAAAAGACACAAACACAGTGCAGCAATAAATGTTTTAAAGCAGGGATTGTTTATATAAAATGCATTAAAAATTCAAATATTTTTATTTTATTTTAATTTAATCCAGTTTGACGCTCATTCAATTCAACACAATAATTCACTGGGGGGAAAAAAAATGGATTTTTAAATTATTTACATTAAAAAAAAGTTACTGTGTCTCATGAATGAATCCTGATGAGTCTTGCTCCATATTTTTCTGATATTTAAGTACATTTTGCCTTTTAAATACAATTCATCTTGTAGCTGGTTTATTTGGTTTAAGAATTAAAACTTTTTTCCCCCCATACCTATAGAGAAAATTACTGGCAAATACATTTTTTCTGAATCCAGACCATCAGAAAAAAGAATCATATCTTTTGTCTGCAAGATTTTTGTTCACAATTCATGATACTTAATCTACTTGCTATTTAAAAAGGGGTTTGGGAAATGCTTTAAGAACTTTACATGCAATTAGCGACATATAAACACTTTTTTGAATAAGACATAGAGAGTTAAGACATCATAAACAAACATAATAATGTAACTCATTAATTAAATATGCTAAAAATCAGTACAACATAACTAATATGGAAAAGAATAAAAGTGTATGTTCAAAAGAGTCTGCATTCAAAGTTCTGCATCATAAAACAACCACCAAAAACAGTCAGAAGGGTCCTGCACAAATACAGGCAGTGGTACCTCACGAAGCCGTAAACAAACTAATCTACAACCTAAAATACCACAACCAATAATAATAATACAAACCCTCTACCATCTAATGCAGACGTATAGAGCAGATCCGCTCAGGTTGAGATCACACCCACCGGCCGTTTCCTAGTTAACCGTTAGGTTCACAGTACCTTAGTCTTGTTGAGTTTCATCTGTGACCTGTTCTTCACACGCTTCTGACTCACATGCTGTCTTTCTGTGTGTATGAACATGAATCTGTGTTCTCATGTTTGTGCGTGTGTGTGTTTGGGCATGTGTCGGTGTCTCTGGTCCTAACACTCGAGCTAATGCTATTTATAATCGGGGGTGGTGAAGTGGTTCTGGGTTGGGTTTGTATGAACGAAGTACTAACAGCTGAAACACACAAACACTCTTAGACAGCCTTGCAGTCCCTTATAAATAAACATGCTGTGTTCTTAAGAGCAATTAACTATGGAAGCATATTTTATAAACACACTTTAGTTTAAATGACACTTAGAAACCTATTTTTATATTAAAACAAATTTTGCATGTTGCATGAAGACTATGCAGTGCGATTTTTAATTTTGCATGTAATGCAATATAATTCTAACCAACAATGTATAGGTTAACTATTGACAGAATCAAACAGTCATACGTTTGCATCTTAATGAAATGCAGCGACACAGAAAAGGAAAGCTGATACAGAGGTGAGATGTCGGTCATGCACATCAGTCTTTAAACGCCCCCTTTGGGACTTTTACAATGTAATGTACATTAAAATATGACACAGTCATGCACAACAAATTAATTCTGACTAAAGTGATACATTAACTGAATTTAGAGGAACAAAAAACTATGCCGATGATACTGAGTGATTCTGCAGCATTTGAAATGTAACTGACCCTATTCTTATTGAAAAAACTTACACATTTTTCTATATTCACAAAATGTACAATACGGTAAATTTTTTTTATTTGATTTATTTGCTATGATTTTAACTAAATTAAAGTAAATAATTTCTTTATTTAAAATAATAAATGAATCAAAATGAATAAATAAATAATTTTTATTTGATTTATTTACTATATTTTTAATTCAACTAAAATTATTTATTTTTTTAAATAAAAAAATAAACAAATAAGCTCTGTTGTGTATCATAACCAACGCTATTTGATATAATACATTATCATATATACAATATTGCAATTAAGAATTCTTGTCAATTATAGCCAGAATTAAAAGATATTTATGTGAATTTGTGTTATTTGTGTGGTCTTACAGTCATGAGTGTCTCTGTGGCTCTGCGATCCAGACTTTTGGCCCTGCGGTAACCAGCTAGTGAAGAAATGTCATCTGTCTGGCCTTTAGCTGAATCTAATGAAAATTCCTGTAACAGATTAAGAAACAAATTAAAGAGGAATGAATTCAAAGAAATTTTCCTGCTATTAGGCCTCCTTGAAATTTCATTACAAAACAGACAGTGACTGTGAAATCTGTTTGGATGAGATTAGAAGCTCTCAGAACTGGCTTACTGCTTTAACAACACTAAGCAATTCACTGAACATTAGCAAATGTTTAGTCTATTCATTCCTGCGCACTCAAATACTGCAATTTTTACATCAATTTCAACAGATGCAGAGTTAAATCAGAAAAAATGTGAAATGAGTACCTGTTTCTGGTTGGAGAGGCGTCTCTCATTGCGTCCTGCTCTCTGATTGGCTGTTTTAGAATAAAAAGGGGCGGGGTCTGTTGAAGAATTCGTCGTGTCCATTTGTTCTGGAGTGCTGACAGTGTCATGACTCTCAAATCTCTCGATGACCTGTGAACGTCTGCTGTGAAACACACACACAGAGGTCAGAAGAGACACAATGGGAAAATATTGCATAAACACATGCTTTCCTTTCATCACAGATCTTCATATTCTATTTCTGACTCCAAAATAATGCCTTAAGCCATAAACTGAATAGAGTTAAATGCAATGCATAATTCATTAGGCTCATAATGCATAAGGTTCTTTTTCCATTTTAATGTATTTTTAATCAAAATAAATTATTTAAAAATCAAACAATAATAATAAATAAAGTAATAAATGCAATGTCAACATTTCTGCCTAACACTGCAGGATGTTTACATCTACTGAGGAAGGATGCTGCAGAATATTTCATGGAAAGATGAGAAAAAAACACTTCCTCTGTTAATTTCTGGTCAGTCAGCTGAAACTGACCATTGTGAATAACCTCAACACTGTCATAAATCAAACAGGAAATGTAGCTGGAAATTGTTTCTCATTGTTTTCCCTCTATTATGATACTAAAGCTCTCTTGATTGCCTCAGAACAACTCCGTTTTAATGAATTACATTCAAAACCGATTAGTAGTGAAAAATCACTTCTTTTTTATAATGCAGCAACTCTTCGCATTTATTGATGCAGCGTTTCCTTTGTGAACTGGAGCTAGCTAAGGATTTTAGTGTTTGAAGGCTTTTCTCAAAAGCGAGTATCTGAGATGTTAGCATGTCACTGATTTGTGGTTTTTGTTTAATATGATGAATTGTGTGTGTCTTATAAGAGCAGATGGTAGAGCAGAGGGACAGACACAGGAAACCAGCGACAACAGCCATGAGCAGAACCCCAGACAGCAATCAGTCTTTGTCCCTGTGTGCACCCATGTGCTAGTAAGAATAATTCATCTTTTACACCCGTTTCACACCGAAATGAAGCAGCAGTACACATGCATTGTTTTCACAACGCTTCTGATGCACATTAATAATTAATTAAAATGCATAATTTCTTTATTTTAAATTAATAAATGAAGATCATTTTCTCTCATCTCTTAATTTTCACCAACATAAAAGTTCTGTTTTATTGTTTATAATTTAATTTTTAAAAATTACATCCTAAAACCTTCAACCTCTGCTATGCATCATAACCATTAAAATACAATACTATTTGACATAATACATTACCATATATACAATAATGTAATTAATTAAAGAAAAATCTTGTAAATTATAGCCATAAATTAAAGTTGTTATTTATGTGAATTTGTGTTATATATACACCCAGCAGAGGTAGATTGATTTTTTTTTTTTAGGATTTTATATTTTTCTAAAATTTTCTTTGGAACTTTTAACACTGAAGACTGGAGTAATGGCTGCTGAAAATTCAGCTTTGCATCACAGAAATAAATTACATTTTATTTTTATTATTATATATATACAAATAGAACACATTTCTTTTAAATTGTAATAATATTCACAATATTACTGATTTTACTATGTTTTTTAATCATATAAAAGCAGCCTTTGTGAGCATAAGAGACTTCTTTAAAAACAAAAAAGTAAAGTTTCCAAATTTTATTAACGGTACTGTACTTATACAAACCCTATTTTTTAATAAATTTATAAAATATATATTCATAAATATTATTATATTTCTATAATTATTATAATTATAAAATATTTATTTGGAGGGGCCTCAGAATTATTATCATAAAAGTATACAAAATCTAATTTACGTGATCACATTTACATTTAAATGGTAAAAATCTCAACAAAATGGAATTTAAACCCCCAAAGTCAGGCTATAAACTGCAAAACCATCTATGCATCACTGTGCCGCTTAGGTGGCCAAAATAAATATGCGCTGCTTGCAGTGTGAAATAGGCCTTAGTTTTGATTGTGTTTGATCCTGAGATGTGTATGTGTGTTATAGTTTGGCCCCAGCAGGTGGAATGAAAGTAAGCAGTGGGCGTGGCAGTGGGCGTGGCAGGGCGCGGCACAGGGCAGGAAGTGCAGAGTTTCAGAAGACTGCCTGAAAAAGAGAAGAAACAGATCAAATAAAAAGCAAAAAAGAGAGTATTAGAGAGAGAGATAGAGAGAAAAATCAGAAATGGAAGGAAAACAGCGCAGAACATTTTCATCACAGATACAGAACTGAACGGCACAGCATTCAGGACTGCACTGAGATTCCAACAAAATGGAAGAGAGATTAGGCTGGAAGTTCAGTTCTACAGTGTTCACTAGGTGGCGCTAAAGCTGCAAGAATGAGATGAATGTCATGATTCTGAGTGCTAAAGGTACAGCATTAGCTCAGACAGTTAGCAGCGCATCCTCCCTGCGTCTCAGTTTCTGAACTTGTTCGGCCTAAATGTCATTGACAGATAACCGGCTGGTTTTTCCTGCCGCCTCCAGCAGGTGGAGATATAACCTCCACACTCATCTGAGACGTAAACACAGCAGGCGTGTTGGCTTGGAGTGAACGAGCAGATTGTGTTTATACTGCAGGGGAAGTAGCTGCGCATCTTTAGTTCCCTGTTCAGAAATGCATCTCCTCAATTATAATCAGACTATGAACTAAACTAATGAGGCTTTAAAACATGAACGTCTCTTAACAAACACTTCATTTTGGTGATCCATGTATATTTAAGTAGAATGTGTGTGTGTGTCATTGGCTCTGGTACAAACTCTAGTGACTTATCTACATAGACAGCATTTTTAGGCATCATAAGCACAGTACCAATAATAGATACACTATCCTTTCGCATAAAAAAACTAAATTAAATATGATGATTATACACTTAAACCGCCACTGAAAAGTACAGATAGAAAATAGCTAATTTAATTACATTAATAACAGCTTCACCGCATATTTGGGAGTGCTGCGTATTTTTGTGCCAATTAGAGCATCAAGTAATTAACTTAACTACATGTTAATATTACAAGTACACCAAATAATTTCTTACTCATTCTTTCTGGAAATAAACTGGATAAATTGGAATAAAATAAATTGGAGCAAAATATATTTTATTCAGAATAGAAAGAAAAAAAAAATGTAAAAAATTAATGATTTAACCAAGCATTTGTGTAGGCTATGCTATAATTGGTAAAATTATTTGTTAATATTAATTATATTTATTTTAATATTTAATATTAATTCAAATAGAAATATTAATATTAAATTAATATTTGTAATATTTATATTACAAACATTATTGATATTAACATTAAATACTGACATTATTTAAAAAATATATATTATTGATGATAATATTATTAATGTTATTTGTTAATAATATTAATGTCTACTATTAACCTGTAAAGCCTGAAATATGATTTTTTTTTTAATGGAACAGTTTATTGAACCTTTAAAAAAAATCTCAAAAACAAGTGTACATATGTGTTTATATATTTGATATATCAAGCTTTTATGGCTCATATAGTATGATATAGAAGAAAATGGAGGGGAAAAACACCTGGATTTTAATCAGAAGCCCAAACTTTGGTGCAGTATAAACTATCAATCAGTTCTGTTCACGTTGATCATTTAGAAGCCTTAGAAATTTGTGTATCAAATGATACAGTAGGCTTTATAGGGTTAAAGCACCGAGCTTAGTATATCAGACTACTGGAATCAACTGAACGTCTTTTAAGCGCTGTTTAAACGTGCCAATTACAAGAGCTGCCGCCCATGTAGAGTGTTTCAGAGCAGCTAATCTCGGTGAACGAAGGTCTTACGGGTTTGGAACGACATGAGGGGGAGTAATTAATGACAGAATTTTCATTTTTGGGTGAACTATCCCTTTAAGAGTGTTTTCGGTGCATTTTTTCTTGTTTTAATTCTCTGATCGGTGGCAGAATCATGGGTAATGTACTTTTACACTAGGAATTTTGCTGTTTAACATGATTATTCAAAACTGAGTTGAAATAATGCAGACTGATGTCTTCAACAAGAGCATCAATTAACAAACTTTTAGCTCACAGTGGGTCTGTCTTTAAAGGTTTATATAGTTACAAATCAATTCTCCTATAGAGAAAATAAATGGGATTTTTACTTTTTTGCACTGTATGCTACAGTGTTGTGGGTGGTTGCTATGAAGTCGCTAAGGTGTGGCGAGTGGCTGTTTACTTATAAAGA
The DNA here is from genome assembly GCA_039654775.1 of Spinibarbus caldwelli. Lineage (NCBI taxonomy): Eukaryota > Metazoa > Chordata > Actinopteri > Cypriniformes > Cyprinidae > Spinibarbus > Spinibarbus caldwelli. Next base: position 2,835,419 of record CM077263.1, on the reverse strand, counting down.
TGCTGTCTAAGAAGATATGGTTTGAAACGGAGCCTTTGTGAGTGTATGTAACTGTACAGGCTCATCACCTTCGTTCACGTCCGAACAGCCGCTCCACCTCCTCCCTGCCTGGGCTCCTCGTTCGCGCTCGTAGCTCCTGCCGTTTCTGATTGGATCGGTACGCATCCCGATGACTGAGTCTCCGCGCCCGCGGCACATCCGCCAGAGCAGCATAACCCTGCCCTCCTCGCCCCGCCCTGCCCACACGGCTCTCCAGACTCTGCTCAGAGTCTAAAGAGCTCTGAGAGGAAGACAGGGACGATGGGAGGATGTTTGCGTGAGAGTTTGGACTGGAGAGCCTGTCTGGGCTGAGAAGGGGACCGAGATTTGCATCCGACGAATCCAGCGCTGAAACGTGCTCCTCTGATTTGCTAAGTCTCTGCGTGTTGTGTTTGTGAGCGCAGGCGTTATATGTAATGCCGGAAGTCTGTGTGTTAGCAGCGCTGTGTGGGTCATGTGATGCGTGTTTGTGTGAGCTGATTGGAGAGCTGAAGATCTCATGATCAAAGGAGAGATACCTGGAGCGAGTGGAAGAGGAGGATGTGGTGGAGGAGGAAGAAAGCAGAGGCTGCTGCGGCGGCGACGGCTCTTGCTCCTGCTCCTGCTGGCGATGATGCTGTTCGGGTTTGGGTTTTTCCAGCGAAAAATATCCGCTCTCCACCCGTGGCTTGCGACCAACACTTGCGTTTCCTGAATCTGAGCGTGAGAAAGACAGAAAAAAATCAGTCAGTACCTTTATAAAAATACACCATGGTAACATTAACACTGCCAAAATACCTAGCTACTACTGCAAAATCATACTAAATGAATCTGGGATCTCTTTCAAACAGTGTAAGACGTTTTCAAGATCTGTCATTTAGTTTAATAACAAGAGTGGTGACTAACAGTAAGTTACCGCAGTTTTATTGAGGTAACAATCACTGTAGTATTTTGTCAGAAATAATGGTTACTGTGGTTTTTGTGAGGGCAGGGAGCAAATGTAATTAAATGTTCTTTTCGTTTAATGTGTTTACCCAGAAATCTGAGGTTAAGTGACTGTATTGTGTGTGAAGTGGACATTTTCCTTTAGGACCAAAAAAGCCAGTTTCCTGGTGATGTAATCACTAATCACATGTATTGAACACGATGGGATGTGACGCCGCAGTCAGAGCAGATATTTAACAAGATTTTGTGAAGAAAATATGACCAAAACTCACCACCACAAAAGAGTGCAACAGCGTCTGGCCACTTTTTCAGCAACCTTGGGTCAGGAAGTATTTTTCCCATTCATTTCTCCCATAGGGATTTTTAAAAAGTCTTTGTTTATGAGTTATATGCCATGAACTGAACCAACTAGCCATAAATCACAACAGTACAAACTCTGAAAACTAGACAAAATGACAAAGGCTTTAATGAGAGAAAGAACTACAATCCCATGAGGCACTGTGAATGACAATCGATAAATAAACGTAAAACTATTCATTTAAAGATGTTGATTGTGTATTTAGAAAGCATATTGCATACACATACAAATATTTAATTAGTTTAAGAGCATAGCGAGACTAATTATGCCATTCGCAGGGAGTGGACTGGTGCTTAAAGGGTTAGTTCACCCAAAAAGAAAAATTCTGTCATTAATTAAAGGTCCAGAAACGTAGTAAGAACACCGTTAAAATAGTCCATGTGACATCAGTGGTTTAACCATAATTTTATGAAGCTATTGTCATGGTAATCTCATAAATGGTGGCGGAGACTGACCGGAAGAGAAGAAATTGTTGAATTAAATCATTATTTTTGTCTTCTTTTCGCACAAAAAGTATTCTCATAGCTTTATAAAATTATTGTTGAACCACTGATGTCACATGGACTATTTTAAAGATGCCTTACTACCTTTCTGGGCCTTGAACATGTCAGTTGCGTTGCTGTCTATGCAGGGTCAGAAAGCTTTCTCAGATTTCATCAAAAATATCTTAATTTGTGTTCCAAAGATGAACGAAGGTCTTACGGGTTTGGAACAACATGAGGGTGAGTAATTAATGACAGAATTTTCATTTTTGGATGAACTATCCCTTTAAGAGTGTTTTTGGTGCATTTTCTTGTTTTAATTCTCTGATTTGTGGCAGAATCATGGGTAATGTGCTCTTACACTAGGATTTTTGCTGTTTAACATGATTATTTAAAAACAAGTTGAAATGATGCAGACTGATGTCTTTAACAAACGCATCGATTAACAAACTTTTAGCTCACATCAGGTCTGTTTTTTAAGGTTTTGTATAGCTTAAAATCAATTCCACTATAGAGAAAATGGGATTTTTACTTTCATAACCTGAATGTTGCACTGTATGCTACATTATTGTGGGTGGTTGCTATGAAGTCGCTAAGTTGTGGCGAGTGGCTGTTTGAATGTGCATATTTATGCATTTAGAATGTTTCTCTTCTAATTTTCAAAATTAAATTTAAAATGTATTTTGTGGATTTCAGTATCTTGTCAGTTGAATGACTGACACCCAGGTTCTCACAGCATGCCATAACCTTGTTTTTGTTAGTTTCAAATGAATTCAGTGTGTTGGTACCCAGCTGACTCAGGCTGCCGGTGCTGCAGCTTGTGGGTATAGTGGCTCGACTCCATGTTTCCTCCTGCCACAGTGTGGCCCGAGTGGACGGCACTCGCTCTGCGTGAGCTATAGTGCTGGGTAGACACACCATACTGCTGCTGCTGCTGGTACTGGTGACTGTCACCTTTGCAGGACCTGGTTCCTGAACACAGAGAGAGAAAAAGAGAGACATACAGACAAGCATAATATTTAACTAACTCGTAGTCAAGAACAAAGAGCTCTTTGATGTCAAAAACACCTGTGTGTGTGTCTGTGTGCAGACAGATACACACACGAATGTAACTGTCTAAACTTGCAGGCTGATAACAAATGAGCTATTGTGCCATGATTTCATACACACGCTGATTTACGCTCAGCACCACACCCCACGCTAAACACACACTCGCAGATTAGAGTCTGTGTCTTTCCTGTTTCCACCTGACCGCCCAGTAATACCTTTTTGATTAAATCACAAATTCACTCAGCGAATTTTTCTGCATGAAACCAAACACACACACATGCCTGCGTGAGCCAGCCAGCATCCCAGCAGAAGCACACACACGAGAATTATTTACTGGACAAATTATGATAAGGTTCTCATTCTTGCCAATCATATGATCTCCAAAAACACCCGGAGTTCATGTATTGATCAGATTCCTGTGCTGTGCTTTGATTGGTTGGATCATGCTGATTTTGGACTTACAATAAACCCATTGATGTTCTGCTGGGAGCATCGACCTGTTAGCAGATCAGCAGCCTGACAAAACACAGGTCAGGAAGGTCAGATCAAAGTAAACTACCAATCCTAACGATACAAACACAATCCCTTCATTAATGCATTAACTAGAGGGTTGAGCAATTAATTGAAATGAACAACCAAAAAATAAATAAATCAGTAAATAAATAAATCAAAACAGTGTTTGAAAAAATGGCTGAGATGTGTTCTAGAAAAGAACATTTGAAAATAGAATAAATAAATAAATAAATAAATAAATAAATAAATAAATAAATATGTAAAAATATTTTTATGTTCAAATATTACAGATTTTTAGGACCGTTTTCCAAATAAAAATCTATTAAAAACATAAAAACAAATAAAATGATAGAAATATAAATGATTAAAAAAATAAAACTTGGCTAAATTTATAAGTAATATTTTTAAGCATACTTTGTTGGTATGTTCTACAAAAAAAGTCTAAGAATATAAAAATAAAATCATAAAATATATTGATCAAAAATATAATTAAATATATTTGGAAATAAATATAACTTGTAATATTGTTTGTTCTAGAACAAAATTAAATGTATATAAACAATATCAAAACAAATATCTATGATATATTTATGATATATCAAATATTTATGATGTTAGAGATTTAAGAGTATTAAGATTTAGTTTTTTCGGTAAAAAATATATTTAAAATAATAATAATAATAATAATAATAATAATAATAATAATAATAATAATAATAATACATTTTTATATATTAAATATTGAAATTGACTTTAGGATAAACTTTTCCCCTACACTTTTGTGTACTGGCTTTCCAAGCAGACCTGTGTCACAAAATCCTGCTTGCTAGAACAAAATACTAGCCATCTTATCTAAGGACAAGAAATAAGATTTTTCTGAGCTACCTGTGCATGAAGATGAAGAAACACCTTCAGATTCCAGAATAGATTATTTTTGAGGTCATTCACCAAATGAGGTGAGTGAAATACTTAGCGAGGTTTTGTTTGTAGGTGTGTGTGTGTGTGTAAGTTTGTAAATGTAGTCCAAGAATGAAGACAAAGCTCATGCTTACAGCAAAATACAAACACACATGAGTTACATCCAGACGAGGACAATGATTCCAAACTCTAACAGATGGAACGCTGGTCTGATTAATTCTGGACTAGTGCTGGTTTAGCTGGAGGACTAACAAAACCATACAGTTCACCAGAAAAAAAAACTAGCTGGTGATACTGATATGCAGGTTTATTGACAAAAATGTTGGCTGGTTAAGCTAGTTAAAAATGACATTTTTGAACTGATTTCAAGTGACTAAATGACTAATTTTGGGGAGAAATATTCCTTTTAAAATATATATGTATGTGTGTACCTGTGGCGTTGGTGTTTCCACTTTCCTTTTCTTCTTCTGGTTTTGTTTGTTGGTTCGTGGGAACACCATCAGCGCCTCCTGCCACCTTAAGACACAAACAACGCTTGGGAATTATTTCAAAACACCAATTAGTTAGTAATTATATAGACTGTAATGAGTGTATTTCACTAATTACAATCAGTGAGTGATCACATTAGTCATTACTTCACTTATTAACGTCTAAAACCAAACCCATAGGAAGCTTTACCAGATGAACAAAAGAGATAAACACAAATTGTCCTTTCAATTAGGATCACGACATTGCAACACATCATTCATAAATAAAAACTGTTTTGTGTTAGTTTCTTGCTAGTTTTGACATGTCATATATAAACCCTTATAACCCTTATAAATTAATGCATTATGCAGCAAAATAGCAAGTCATTACAGCAAGCAAGTGATACTGATGGCTTTATGACAAACAGCTTGTGTTGTTCCCCATTTGTAAGACACTTTGGATAAAAGCGTCTGCTAAATGAGTAAATGTTAATGATTAAATGCATCAAAGTCGTGATTAAATCTCAGATAGTTCACAGAGAGAATGTGCATGCAGAAACGAAGGGATAAGATGTTTTTTTTTTTCTTATTCCTGTGTGTGTGTGTGTGTGTGTGTGTGTAACTCACCCATGTATGATCTCTTTGTTTTCAGCACGTATGTAATGGTCTTTCTCTGGAGTGCAGATGCACAGCGAGTGTTTCTGACCCGTCCGGTTCTCACCGTCCACAACATCCACACATTGATTCAGGTTTATGGTGCCCTGTGGAAGAGTGCTGGCCTGAAACACACACACACACACACACACACACAGACAGATGCATGCATTAGCAGTTTAATCAACACAAAATTATGACTTTTTTAAGCATTGGTAATAATCATAAATATTTCTTGAGCAGCATATCAGAATGATTTCTGAAGGATCATGTGACACTGAAGACTGGAGTAATGATGCTGAAAATTCAGCTTTGATCACAGGAATAAATTACATTTTAAAATATATTTAAATAGAAAATGATTATTTTAAATTGTAATAGTATTTCACAATTTTTCTGTTTTACTGTATTTTTAATCAAATAAATGCAGCCTTGGTGAGTGTTCAGAAAACATTAAAACTGTCTTTTGAAATGTAGTTCAAGCTAAATATATCCAATCACATGTGTTATGTCTGATTTTAATCACCAAGTATGTCTAAATAAATAGTGTCGTGAATAACGTTTTGAAACCAAAAAAGCCTCAACAACAACAAAACCTCCACATCTTGTCTGACAAAGTCAGACAAGATGTGTTTACTCAGGTATACAACTACCAGTCAAAGGTTTTTGAACAGCAAGATTTTTAAGGTTTTTTTTTTTTTTTTTAAATAAGTTCTCTTCTGCTCACCAAGCCTGAATTTATTTGATCCAAAGTACAGCAAAAATTTTGAAATATTTTTTACTATTTAAAACAACTGTTTTCTATTTGAATATATTTTAAAATGTAATTTATTCCTGTGATTTCAAAGCTGAATTTTTAGCACTTCTTTAAAAAAAAAAAAAAAAACATTAAAAATCTTACTGTTGAAAAACTTTTGACTGGTAGTGTAGTTTGAGGAATGATTTATACATTAATAAAAAAAGAACATTTTCTTTTAGGATTATGGTTAGGTAATTGTAATTATAACTGGCTTAATATCAAATCAACAGAAGTCTATGCTATGTGCTCATTTAGGTATCTAAGTAAACCTGTGTGTGTTTGTGCAAACGTGTGGCGCATGACCTCCCTCGAACACACACCACAAAAACACCACAAACCGGTTCATTCTCCCTGTATTTCTGTCATTCCCTGATGAACCTCCTCCGACAATCTCATCCAAGTTTCTCTCTCACCTTCTTTCACAACATCTCTCGATATTTTACTTCTTGTTCATGACGAGTTGCAAAATTCCTTCTTTGTTGTGCAGCCAGCATTCACACACACACACACAAACACACACACAATAACTCTTTCAACGGGAAAGACTGACACACACAGAAACAGTGACCAAGCAACACACACAGAAATTTGGAAAGACGAGCAACACAAAACCCTGAAAAAAACAGGCGTTTCTTATCCAAAGTCGCATTTCCAGCTTCCTTTTAATCGCTTGTTTACCGTGTTTCACTTTGGTGCCGCTGTTGAACAATTTTGTTTGTTTTAAAACCACTGATGACACTATGCCGACACGACTGAGTGATGACAGCAGAGGTGCAGATAAGGCTGCTGAGGCATCATGGGAGAAATTCAAGTTCCATAAAAGAGACATCATCCATTTTTAAAAGACGGTGGGAGGTTTTTAGTCCCTGTAATCATCCCAGCAGGGTTCACTCGCAGCCAGAAAAACCTCTTTAACCTCCCTTAACATGTGGCCTAACCAAACCTAACATCTATCAGCTGCTTGCTTTCTGTTTTTCAGAGTGAAATCAACTGCTCCATATAGTTATATATTTATCATGAAATATGTTCTGACTGAGCATTTTCATGTATTCTAAAATAATCTTCACAGCATACATTGAACTGTTTATGTTCAAAGTCAACAACAACATTTTATTACAGACTGATTTGTGTTCTGTGAATCATATTTGCAGATCAAAGTTCTTCAAGCTCAAATACTGTGTTTGACTTCCGCCCTCTATTTACTGCCAGACTAGTTCCATCTAACTAACCACCACTGCACTCCTTTATCCACAACTTGTGCTCATTTTGGTCATACATATTTAACAAAGTGACATTTAAAATCTGAAACCACACTTGAAAATATATGAGTAGTTGACAAACTACTCCAATTTCTCTGTGTGTGTGTGTGTGTGTGTGTGTATAGATAGATAGATAGATGGATAGACAGACAGACAGATAGATAGATTATTTACATTAAATTAGATTTTAGGTTAACATAAGGTTAACATAGGTTGACATATGCATAAAGGAAAGTGTATATTTTAGGTGCTCTTAACTAGTCTCCATTTTTAGCTGTTTTTGCATTAAACTTCAATTTGACAAATTAATTTTAAAATTAAACATTTCCTTAAAAAAAAAATAAAAAAAATAAAAAAAATAACTCACATTTAATGATCATACAAGAGTTTGAAAATTAATTTAAAATAATTTAAATTTTGTTAAAATTAATTTAAAATAAAAATTATTTTCAGGAGAATTACAGAATGTTACATTTCATTACAGCAGGACACTTCTGGAAACTTTGTCAACTACCCATATTTATCTAAAAATATTTAATATTTACTCTAAATAAATATTTTTATGAAGTGAGATATATTATATATATATATATATATATATATATATATATTTTATAACTGTTTAATAAGTTCAATTATAAATAAATTGTGGTCACTTCATTTTAAGGTCCTTACTATTACCTGACTACTACTACATCTTTGCTGCTTATTAATAATTAGTTAGATAGTTGTTATGTTTAGGAAAGGGGTAGGATTAAAAGATTTAAAATATGGTCATGCAGAATAAGGCATTAATATGTGCTTTATAAGCACTAATAAACAGCCAATATGCTAGTAACATGCATGCTAATGAGAATTGGCACTTAAAATAAAGTGTTCCTTAAATGTTATTAAAAATTGTAATGAATTATGAGCTTTTCCTCAGCTTGCAAACCCCAGTCAGGAAATCTCTGATCTAAACGGTTGATAAACTAGAAAAAGAAAGACATGCAAATGAAGTGGGAACATTGTGATAATGATAAATCGCATTAAAACTCTTCTAGTGCTGCTCTGCGTCCCGTTGTCTTTAGAGAGGAGCCTCTGGGAACGCCGCCCGACTGACTGAGCGTTTTACGCAACACAAAGAGACTGCTGAATCTGTGTTCAGCAAACCCATGCCCATAGCTTTAACCCTCGACCGGCCCACAGGTCAGCATCAGGGGACAGTTCTGGTGAACTGAGGTCACTAAGATCATGCACTACAGCATGTATGTTCAATAACCGGCCGTTTAATCACAACACACACACACACACACATGCATTCATACACAGATGCAGCTGGTCTGAAAATAGCAGCCAGGCTTCTGTTGTAATCTTCCTCTCATCCTGTTCTTTCCTCCTACACGTCTCTCTCTTTCTCGTGGCTCTAAGTCCAATGGGGGCGGACAGCAGAGGAAGAGGAAAGTGAACGAGAGGATGATAGGGAGAAGGAAAGGCTATCAACGAATTAATTATGTAACATTCTTATTAATTCATGAAATTACTCACAATTCATTGCATATCAACATGGAAGCCACAAAATAATACAAAATAAGTACCATCGTACATTTCTTCTATTGAATATCATGTTTCACATTATAAACTGAAATTTCATTTTCACTTTAAAGTCAATGTAAAACTGTTAGATTTTTTTTTTCTCGTGTTGATGTATTTCCTATTGAAATGTGAAAATCAATATTTTGAGTTAGTTTTCTAGAAAAGACCAGACATTTTACATGTTGAATGTTTATTTGGTAACACTTTACAATAAGGTTGACATTTGTTAACTACATCAGTCAACATGAACAATACTTTTAAAGCATTTATTAATCTTAATTAAATGTAAATTTTGACATTTACTAATACATCATTAAAATCAAAGGTTGTATTTGTTAATATTATTTAATGAACCTGAGCTAGCATGAATTGACAATGAATAGTTGTATTTTTATTACCCAACATTAACAAAGATGAATAAATACTGTACGAAATGTGTTTCTCATGTTAGATAATGATAGTTAATGCATTAACTAAAGTAACTAATGGTGACCTTACTATAAACTGTTACCATTTATTTAGTCAACTAGCACTAGCATAAAAAATAAGTCAAGAGAGCAGGGGTGTAACAGATGACAAATATCACAGTTCAGATCATATTACGGATTTTGAGTCACAGATCGGGTCATTTTTCTTTATTATTTAAAGAGCGCTTTAAGTACTTCTTTGATACCACAACAAAAACTAGTAGTAGGTCAAATATTTTTAAGGTCACTTTATTTTAAGGTCCAATTCTCGCTATTAACAAACCATTTACTATGATATTTGTTTCAATAAACTCCTAATTTGCTGCTTTTTAATAGTTAGTAAGGTAGTTGTTCAGTTTAGGTATTGGGTAGGATTAGGGATGTAGAATATGGTCATGCAGAATATGTGCTTTATAAGTACTAATAAACAGCCAATATTTTAATAATAAGCAACTAGTTAATAGTGAGAATAGGTCCCCATACTAAAGTGTTACCATTTTTAAAGACAAGTGAACAGTCAGTAATAAAATAAGAACAAATAAACTAATTCTAAGTAAATGTTTTAATGCAAAAAAAAAACATGAAAGGGATATTTTAAGAGTTTCCATAATGTAATGAGTCAATGGGGTTTAAAACGACAACAAACTTCCTCTGTATGGACAAAAACACAGAGACATTTTTTAAAAAATATCTTCTTTTATGTTCTGCTGAAGAACGAAGGTCATGTGGGTTTGGAGAGACATGAAGGTGATTAAACAATGACCGAATTCTTCCTTTAATGTTCTGAATAAGCCTTGATGGTCCTAAATAAGCCTGAATAAGCTTTAATGCTTATTTTTCTGTAGATTTTGGGGTTTTCTAGACATGTTTTGTAAGATTCACCACTACACTACATTCTATATTGTAGGGTTTGAGCGGTTGTTATGGAAACATGTTGAAAAGCAGCTCTAAATATAGCGTGATACTCTGAATGTGTTCAAGCGTTCGGCGTCCAGTCAACACCAGACATCCTGACCTCTCACGAGACCATTTCAGCCACTTCAGCACCTGTTTCTGATGGGACCGATACAATGAAAACCCTGCTGATGACATCAACACACACACGTCAAAATCATCTGCATTAGAAAGCGTTTCAAGTGGGTCTGTGTGTGTGTGCGCAGTGTTTCCTCAAAAACTCAAGCTGTTAGTTTCAATTAAAAGTGATAAAGAGCGAAAAACTAAAGACTCTATCAGTGTTATTTTAGTATTATTTGTGTGCTATTGTATTTATTATGTTTTGAATTAGCTTTTATTTTTATATTTCCAGTTTTCATTTTAATTTTAGTTCAAGTTTTAGTAATATTGTTTTTCGTTTGCTTGTCATTTTAATTACTTTTAGTGAAATTTAATTAGTAAGTTTAATAAGTTTTAGTAATTTCAGTACTTAATCTTAATCATATTTCATTTTTTAATTGGCAATGCAACATTTCTCATTTTCATTTTAATTTTTCATCTGATTTTAAATTTTTTTTTTAAATTTTACTTTATTTCAGCTTTATTTCACTTACCAAAACTGTTTTAAATTGTTTTATAGTATATAGTATACATATTTTATTTGATATATATATATATATATATATATATATATACACATATATACATACACACACACACACACACACACATATATATACACACACAGTATACAGTAAGCGCATTGCTCTATTGCTTTGTCAAAAGTACAGTGCAACCAATGTAGTCTGATTCACAAACAAATGACTCAAACTCTTAATCTTTTCATGAATCACTCAAAAGGACTCAGAAACTATAATTAACTCATTAATTGCCCAATCTGTCATTGTGTTACTAAATTAACATCTCCGAATACATGTTTGTGTGTAAAGTAATAGTTCACCATAAAATGAAAACCCTTACACATCCTCATCTCTTTGAATACCCATATGACTTTCTTCTATGGAATACGAATGTGGAAGCAAATGGTTTCCAAACAATCAGCTGTCAAGCAAGATTTTCAGTGAATAGTAAATTTAGTGTCTGTTCCTCATGCAGATCAGTAATATGACTTCAGAAGATCTGGGATATAGTTTATAAGTCACATGGACTGCTTTCTTTGATGTTTTATCAGGGCTTGCAAAATTTCACAACCCTTTGTAGCCCTTCGGGCAGGCATTCAGATTTTGGTAGCCCAAAATGAATTTAACGAGTCCAAATAAAAAAGACATTGGCTTAACTTCATTGTGGACAAACCAGCATGATCGATTTCTGAGATTGTATTTTTTTCTTCAAATAACAAGAGAGTAGGGGTGCAATGGATCACAAAACTCACAACTTGGATCATATTACAGACTTTGAGTCACAGATCGGGCCATTTTTCTTTTATTATTTAAAGAACACTTTAAGTACTTCTTTGATACCACAGCAAAAACTTGTAGCATAACTAATAAAGGTCAAACATTTTTAAAGACAAGTGAACAGTCAGTAATAAAATACAAACAAATAAACAAATTTAAAGCATAGATAAAACAAAGTTAAACACATTAAGGTCTAAAATTAGTTCAGGTACAGAAATGTAATTACGAGTAAAATAACACGGCATAGTGTTCACTGTATAAATTAAATATAGATCAATCTTTGCTAAAGCTGTGTTTTGTTGTTTGATTAACATTAATGACACAGACAGCATCATGCACATGCAATTTCTTTCTCCACTGTTTACATTCACATACGACATAACTAACTGTGTTTACGAAAATAGTATCTGCTGCCATTCACGAGAGTGACAGAATTTTCATTTTTGGGTAAACTATCCTTTTAATAATTAAGTAACACATGAAATTAAATCATCTTTTTGGTAAGTGTTTTACTGTGTTGTTATTTTAAAATGATTTATTTTAATCTAACATTTTATGATTTAATTAAAGGGGTCCTATTATGCTTTTTCACTTTTTGAATTTTAGTCAGTGTGTAGTGTGTATGTTTGGGCATAAAAAGAGCTACAAAGTTACAAATCTCAAAGTCCACTCCAAATATTTCGTTTTTAAAAAAAAACCCTTTTCAAGAACTACAATGAATGGCTCGTTTGGACTACAAAGCTGTTTTCCTGTATTTGTGGCATCACAAAGTGGCCCATTAGAATATCATTAAAATAAATCCCGCCTACGGAAATTCGAATGTACGTTTCAAAATCGAAACCCGGTGCGGGTGTTTTTATATCACTGTATTTCTGATGGGAACCGACTGTCTTCAGAAAATTTTGGATGTCATTTTCATTTCATCTTGCATGTAATGTCTGATAAAGCAGTGTTTGTGAGCGGAGCGCTGCTTTGTGTACAGCGTTACCGGGGAAACCTCGCTCTCTCCCACTCCAATAGCGCCTCCTGCTGGCAGAGAATGAATTTGCATATATATGCCGCCACAAATACTATAACTCTGTGGGACTATGGTATAAATAAATTCAACTGTATAAAAGTTTCACTGCAATTCATGTTATAATGTTAGAATTAAAGAACAATAAACATAATATATATTACCGTTGCACTTATCTGTACATAGCAAATGCAGTTATTTTTAAACTGTTGTTGACATCCTATCTAAAATGTGATTTACCCAAAAAAAAAAAAAAAAAAAAAATATCGTTACCACTGTAATGTGTCTTGCAATATCAGTGTGTGCACAGGTTTTGCGCGATCCTCTTTTTCAATATTCTCGGGGTCTGAACTGATATAGCAATATTGACGAACTTGCTGTTTTGGCAAGGGACGGGGCAGTACTGAAACACCATCTAAGCTGTTCGCCAATCACAACCCACTGGGACAGCTAACCAATCACAACACATTTAGTTTTTCGGAAGGTGGGCCTTCGTCAAATCCGGAACTAATCGAGCCGTTTGTGCCAGGTTGGGGAGGAAGGTATTGTAATAATGTAAATAATGTGAAAAATAATGCGATTTTCGAACCACCAAGCATGAGAGCATGTTCTAGTTCACCCACAAAACAAAATCAAGACTTTGTAAAAGAGCATAATAGGACCCCTTTAATTACTACTTCATTAAACCTTGATGTAATGTCATTTTTAATGTAATGTTAATCACAACGAATAGAATATATTTTCTTTCTCTTTGTTTTTTTTTTACATCAATATGGTACAAGATTATGCCATTTATATTAATGTGGTAAATGACTTCGGTCAAAAGCAATCTCAAAGTAGTCAGATTATATTACTTAAAATGTGTAATGTAATGGATTACGTTACTAACTACAATTTTTGTCATGTAATTTGCAATCAGTAACAGACTACAATTTGTCAGTAATCTACCCAGCACTGGCCACCATTCAATTTTGTCTTTCCCAAAATTAGACATGACCTAAGAAACAGTACAAGCAACTGCCTGCAATGTCCATCAATCACAACTTCATTTCAGTGGTGTCAAGTTAAACACGGCATCTGACTACAGTCCGTATCTACAAGAGAATATTATCCCTCCCTTGTCAAATAGGCTACTTCTCTTATTTGTCCTTCTTTCTCTCTCTGCTGCGAGCGTTGATCCAGAACGAGAGATCCCAGTAATGTGTACATTCGTCTCTGTTCCTGGATGTCTGAGTGTAGGAGGGAAGTGGGCACAGATGGATTGTGGGTAACTTTCGGATGTAGCGCCGCTTCACCCACCCACACGCATACACACATAGAGATCATCATCATCACCCGAGCCGGGTCTGACCTGGCCTTCCTGCGTTCAGTAATGACGAACTTTATGTTCATGTAGTTCCAGACACACACTTGTGTAAACAAACACACACACAAAAGAACTCACGATCACGTGTGGGCTGAAGTGGTGCTTAATAACAATCACAAACACGCATGAATGCTAATGAAGCCAAACGGCTTTTCATCCTTTATGCTGCTCTTTATACGTCCATCACTCACTTCCCTCCTCCTCCTCTCCGAGAGAAAGAGAGATGAAAGAGAAGAGATGAGCGAACAGATGAGGAGGAACAGCACAGCCATCAGCTGAAAACACACCTCAGTATATGAAAGCCTTTTAATGATATTCAGTATATACCTTAGGACTGAGTTATTTGATCTGAAATGGCTTAAATGAAATGCTTTTTTAGTCAGAAGATCTATCATCTCAGCCATCGTTGCCCAAAAGATAGGGAATATTCCTGGTTTAGTACAAGTTAAGCTCAATCGATCGCATTTGTTGTGATAATTAACATAAAAATTCATTTCAACGTCTTTAAAAAAAAAAAATAATTTCAACATCTTTAAAAAAAACAATAATTGACTGGTTTACAGTGAAGCACTTACAATCGAAGTGAATGGACGATCACTGCTTTTATAAAACTAAGAGCTTCGCATTTTAATACCTCCAAAAATTGGCCCCATTCACCTCCATTGTAACCCAGATTTTGGCTTTTTTAAAGAAAAACAAGGACAAGCTGAACTTGTATTGAACCTGGCATGTCCTTCAAAATATTAAATGAAAGAAATACTGTCAAATGCAGTAAAAATCAAACTAAAAAACTAAAGTTGAGCACTAAATGAAGTAGCATGCCATTCGGAACATGATGTTCACTGTCACGATTATGCACCATGAATCCCTGAATCCAGCCTTATTTGACCAAACAATGCATTTACAAACACACACAACATACAACAGGCAGGCAGCAACATAAACACCCTGAAGGTCTGTCCACACAGAGCCGCCCACATACTGCAGACAGAACATGGCAACACGTATATACAGTATGAGGATACAATAGAGCGAGAATTATAGTATACACTCACCATGTCATCCAGCGCGTAACGCAGGAGTCCATGTTCATACAGAAGGAAAAAACGCCTCTGCCATTTCTGCAAGAGAAGAAATGAAGATTGCATGAGTGAAAAGTGATGCCACCTTCATGTTTTAGCTCTTAAAAGAGTTTTAAGTCTGACTTAAGCTTCTAATTAGTTTTTAGGGCCACTTTATATAAATTATAATGTATATATCATCAAGCAGGCTGATCGATATGGTACCTGCATGATTGATTTACAGAAGTGCTAACTTCCTGTTACTGTCAACTGACATTTTCCTCAATTAATAAACATTTCTGTTTTCAAAGATGTGCATCTGGGGTAAATATTTTGTAATATAATAATTCATTTTATTTACATATACACAATATTGTATACACACTTTTTTTCAGTGTCATTAAATTGCATTTTACGTATTTATTTATTTATAGACTTTGGAGATTAGCAATAGCCATTTGTTTGACCACCACATCCTACACGTACATACTTGTATATACTACATATACTTTGGGTTATTTTTATCATCTTTCCATCTTGTTTGTCAATCTACGATTTCCTGTTTGCTGTCGAATTGTTTCCCATCCCACAAACTCCCTCTCCTGCTGTTTCTCATGAGTTCAGCTTGAGAGAGAACGAGAGTGAGTCAGCGACTCCACGGCCCCCTCAAACACACACACACACACACACACACTTGACTCGTTCGTCCCTTAACAAGCACACATACTGTACAGTAAACACACACACACACACTCAAATACACAGAGAAAAGCAGCAATCTCTTCTCACACACCCAATGTGTGATAATAGAGAAACAATTCTGGTCCTTTGAGGCATTAAATATTATGCATGACATCCAGTATGTTTTTGAATATATTAAACTGCTCTAACGATCATAATTTAACCCTCATGTTTGTTAAGATGGACTTTTTTTATGTTTGAGGTCCCAGAGACCCAATGAAAAACATGTAAAAATACCCATTACATAAATAATATAATTATTAAAACATAAATTTTGAAAGAAATAATTTACTAATAAATGATAAAAGAAACATTTAAAAATATAGTTTGAAAATAATAACATATAATAATTATGTTTCAAAATCATCTTAAATTATTTTAAATAACTTCAATAGTGAATATCATGGAAGTCCAGGTCCATATTCCACACCAAAATAAGAAGGAAATAAAACTGAACAGCAAATTCTGGAATGTTTCTAAAAATAGCTTTTCTTAGACATTTTTGTCAAAATGATATTGCTAGGTAGAAAGCACAGTGCTGCATTATAATCCATATGCAGTGCAATTATACGAACCCGTGATCTGTGCAGAGGATTGTCAAAGTTTGTTCCTTCAGGTGCCAGGAGCAGCCATCCACCGTAGATGGGTTTTGCCTGAAACAAGCAACACACATGGGTTAAGAAAACTGAGACCATGACTCAAGACAACTGATCAGTTCTATTTGGTGATTGTAGATAAACCTACTCCTATCGGCACACAAAAACAAAACAAACTGTGGTTGGTCACTTTAAATGTTAGTCAGACGGTCTCTTTTTGTCTGCAATGTGGAACAGACTTCATTCCGATAGTCAGAAAGTCTCTGAACATCACACTGGGATATGAGAAAGTATTTGAACATTGAAAAGAACATTTCACCTGTAAGGAAACATGCCAAAGAAAAGCACCAAAACAGGAATAACATCTCTGCATGTGACCCTCCTGTGACTGCACAACAAAGTGCCGACGGACGGATTTGTAATACTACAGAAACCTCAAAGAACGCACGCATGAGAGGAAAATGAAACGCTAGAGGAAAATTAAGGTTCCTCTTTCAAAGCTCAGCAGACTTACTGGAGATCTCAGATAGGTTTCATTTTAGTACCAACTTTGTTTTTTGTTTCTCCTAAAGTGGAGAAGAGAAACAAATGAGACTACAGTTGATATAAAGAAAGAGTATAAAGCTATAAAATCACAGGTCAAGTTTTAGTTGAAATTTCTTCTGATACTCCAGAGGAGAAACATGAGATTATAAGTGTCTTTTTTCTCAAGAGAAACATCTGAGAAGCAGGAGACTTCTGTCTGTCTAGAAGAAACAAATGAGATGTTAAAGAGATCCGAGTTGTGATTTTTCTCCACTAAGGTATGGAAAAGAAAGAGCAAGCGAATGAATGCCAGTTTATCGTCTGGTTAAAGGAATGTCGGTTTGACAACTTGAACGATGGCCCGTGAAAAAGTCTGAGCAAAAGAAAAACGTTAGAAAAAAGTAAGACTCCTCAGACCAAGTGCAAGACGAAAAAGACAAAAGTGAAATTCATTCTTCTAGTTCTTGCACGGCTTCACTGTACTGACTCAAACCCTTCTAAAAATAACCCTAAATATTAAACTTATGCGATTAATTAAACAGTTTGTACATAATTTCAGTCTATGTTTTGTAAACGTAAAAATATACCCCTATGACAATGACGTACTGAACTGCATTTGCTACAGCCCGCTAAAAATGAAACGCACCTAAAAGTTTAACACTTTTCTTTTCCTTCAGGAAATGTAAATCTAGTTTCTCCTGATCTCCTGCTAATGGGAGACTCTGTGCTCTGGGAAATCAGTGATTAGGAGCGGACAGGGACGCAGAGAGAGAGGGAGAGCGAGAGAGAAGGGCTAATGTAGGCCAGATTTTCCTCTTCAATGGTTAAAGTTTGTTCTGTTTATTTTTACAGCCCCCCTTTTTCTCTCATAACAGCAGAACTGAGCACCGACTGTCTCACAGAGTGAGTGTGTGTGTGTGTGTGTCAAGGGGGAGGGTGGATTCTAATAGCATGACAAAAAGCATGGACATAAATATGTGTGGAATGAACAACTCGGAAAAACCTGACCAACTGCAGCAAGACAGAAAGAGGGAGAGAGAGACGGGTATATTGACATCTGACAGAATCATTGCGACCGTCTCATGCACCATACACCTGAATGGCAACAACTACACAGATTTTTGCATTTTCTGATGACAATGTGACCAATGTTTGTTATGCATGGTGCTAGGATGTTGTCATTGGTTTCTACATCTGAATCGGTCCAAACTGTCCATTTAAGTGAATCGATTCATAACACAACAGTTCACTGAGGTCTTTGCACAGCTTTTTCAAGTATTGCAATGTTTTAGTAAACAATATCATTTTGAATATAATCATTATGCATGCATAAAACTCTGGACCAGGAGATGTACTTATGTCAAGATAAATCAAAACTGACTTCATTTTATTTAGCAATACATAAATAAAATTATAATAATAAAGTCATAATATTACAAGAAAGTTGTAGTAGAATAGAATTTGTAGAATAAAGTTGCAATATGAATAAATGAATATTCTGAGAAGTAGTGTATTGCACAAGTCCAGAGGCATTCTATTCATTGTAATATTGACGCTGTTTCTCCTACTATTGTGGGTTTTTTATATTATAAAATAATTAAACACACAATATTCTACTTTATTCTCAAAATATTATTCTTGTACTGCATCAACTGTATCCTCATAATACTATTACTTTTTCACAATTTTGACTTCTCAAAATGTTGCGTTTTAATCTTGTAATGCTATGAATTTATTTTTGTAATACTATGATTTTTTTATTCTCACAGTTTTGACTTCATATTCAAAACATTACAACTTTAACCTTGTATTGCTTTGACTTTATTCTAGCAATTTTTACTTGATTCACAAAATTACAACCTTAATCATATAATGCTGACTTTATTTGGACTTCATACTCAAAAAATGTTGAGTATTTGAGCTTGCATTTCTGACTTAATTCTCATCATTTTGACTATATGCTTAAAATTTTATTCTTGTTTTGTTCTCGTAACTTTTTGTTAAGTGACACAAAAACACCAGTGTCCATCATTTCCATTATTCTAAAAAACAAAAACATAATTTTCCTTTGTTTAGAAAGTCCAGTATTTTTTTATTTTTTTTAATAATTAAATATCTCTGTTTCACTTGGAAATACATCACATCACAGAAGTAAAATGGGTTTCTTCAGAGCAAGACGACAGAAGACAAGAGAATCAAATACTATAAAAATTTGCTGGGAAGGTTATGACCACAAATCCGAACCTTAAAAAAAGTAAGGTCCACAAACAGAAGGATACGACTCTTAACATGTGACTCTGACTGCCTTAACAGGTTACTAAAGACCTGATTCACTTCACTGTCAATTCAATTTCTAAGTGTCTTCTAAAAAAAGACTTCTGTGCTGCTTTGAGGCTAATTTCTCTGGATTTCTCCCTCACGTTCAAAGACACAAACGCTTCCACGTCCAAATATTCAGTCTTTCTTTGCTTCATCACTTCATTCTTTGATAACAATCCAACCTATACAGTGAGACAGATGGGAAACGGAGGCCACGTCACAGTAATATAGTCGAGACCCAGCTGTGGTAATTTTTAAGAATACAGCCTGGAAACCCCCTGCATCTGCGTGTGGCCTTACCGTAAAAACATTCTGGAGCTGCAATTAAGGCTTAAAAAAAAATAGCATAAAAGCTCCGATATGACACGTAACTTGGGTCTACAGCTGGTGAAATAAGACTAGACTACGTCACTAATTAGTAAATTAACTGATACTTCTAGGCAAACAGGGTCAGTCCTCTCGGACTTGATTAAGGTCCCAATGGCGATGGGTTCGAACCCACAACCTTTTAATTACCAGCCCAGATTTTTAGCCATGCAAAACTAGACCACCAGTTTAAAACTTCTAAACGACGAACGCAGCAGCTTGAGGCACGTCACTTAACTACAATGTGCATATGGTAAACGGCATCATTAATTACTACTAATCACTAATTAGTCACCTGGCTGACACCTTTACCCAAAGCAACAGTTCACCAGAAACGGGTCAGTCCTCCAGGGGTAACCTGAGGTTAAGTGCCTCAATCAAAGCCGTAATGGTAATTAGAATGGATTAACCTCTCTTTGAACCTACAACCTTTCAAGCAACCCTGATATTTAACCACTGCTCCCAAGCACATGCTGCCAAAAAAAACAGATGTTATTAGTTATAAATCTGTGGTTTAGTTTCACAAATAGGGGGAATTCAGGTTAATTGGGTCATCTTAATGTCAAAAAGTGATTCAGTATAGTCAAATTCACCTTATATACCATGTAATAAATTACCATATGCATAAACCATGGTTTTGAAATGATACTCGATTTACCTCCAACAAAACCATGGCATTGCCACGGTACAAGTCAAAAAACATGGTATTATGGTAAGATAGTCATACTGTGCTAACTACCATCCTCTAAAATAGGCTGTGCCTCAAATCCTAATGAGCAGCCAAACTTGGACCATGGTACCATGTCTAAAAACCGTAGTATTACCATAGTACTTTATTATTAGTGTAGTTTTGAAGTAGTTTAGTGGTTATCCAGTGCTTCTGCCTGGCTTTAATATGATATGGGGGCCTGGATAGGAATCTTTCAGTTGCCTTTAAAAAATAAAATAAAAAAATAAAAAATAAATAAATAAAAAATATTAAATATATTTATTTATTTATTTATTTATTTATTTATTGTTATTTAATGATTATATTTTATAGATTTATTTTATTTAAATAGTTACTTTATAATATCTTTGTATAACTTACCATTTCTATAATGCAATGACTTTTTGACTTCATACTCAAAAAATTTTGAATATTTGAGCTTGCATTTGACTTAATTCTCATAATTTTGACTATATGCTTAAAATTTTATTCTTGTTTTGCTGACATTTTTTCATAATCATAACTTTTTAAGTGACAAAAACTCCATTTCCATTATTCTAAAAAACAAAAACAATTTTCCTTTTTCCTTTGTTTCTCAAACACCTGTAATTCAGAGACATTTGTACCATCTAATCAGCTCTCGATGGATAAAATCCAGAAAGCCCAGTCATTTTTTATAATTAAATATCTCTGTCTAAAAACCGTAGTATTACCATAGTACTTTATATCTACTATATACAGTAAACTATGGTTTTCACCATAGTATATTACCATGGTTTTCATCATTCTTCATTTTATTTACAACAATACCATGCCATTACCATGGTACATGTCCAAAAAACATGGTATTATGGTAAGTTATTTATATTTTGCTAACTGTCATCTCCTTTGACCGTGTTACCATGTTTTAAAAGCACAGTATTACCATGGTACTTTATTGTTAGTGCAGTTTTGTAGCAGTTTGCTGGTCATTAGCTATTTGATACTGTAAGTTACGAAACAGAGCTTTAGTCTTGTCAAGCGTAAGTAATTATCAGGTGATTTTGCAGATTCATTACCTGTGAGAAGTCTTCATCACTCAGCAGGTGCGCGTCTCGAGCTTTGAAGCAGTTCTGGCATTTACTCTTGTTGAAAATATTAGCCTGGAATTTTCGGCAGGCGTTATCTTTTGCAGACATACTCTGTGCCATGAGTGTGTGTTTGTGTTCCCGTTCTCCCGTTATTTTAAAAACTGCGCAATAATTCCAGCGGAGAGTCCTCCCCCGCGCGCTGCAGTCCGCCTCATCACAAACTCACTACGATG
Source organism: Spinibarbus caldwelli (assembly GCA_039654775.1). Taxonomy (NCBI): domain Eukaryota; kingdom Metazoa; phylum Chordata; class Actinopteri; order Cypriniformes; family Cyprinidae; genus Spinibarbus; species Spinibarbus caldwelli. Next base: position 2,813,562 of record CM077263.1, on the reverse strand, counting down.
ATTTATTTATGCACAATAATCATCTGACAGGACCCACTTTAAGGGGACGACAATAATAATAATAATAATAATAATAATAATAATAATAATAATAATAACAACAACAATAATAATAATAATAATAGAATTTATTTAGCCCAAAAGTTTTAATTTAGCAGAGCTCTCCTGAGTTGATTTCTGAGGGGGTTCTGTTCGGGACCTTCCGCGCTCTCGATCCATGCGCGTCCCCGATCCCCCGCAGGCACACGGACACGCGCAGATGCGTTACAGCGCGAGTTCCCAAATAATGTGGCAAAACTTATAAAAGCACTCTAAATAAACACTGATGGAGAGGAGGCGTTTACTTTTCACTAGCTCACAGCGCCTGACGAACCTTTCAGCGATACGCGAAGAAAACTATCCCGAAACTCCATGATGTGCTTCAAGGTGAATTCTCTAGAGAGTTTCCGCTCCAAAATCGTTTTTTTGCGGGTCTGAGTGGCACAGTGGGTCCATTTCCCACGGTCACAGCTGATCACACTGCGCTCTTCACACACACAGGAATGAAGGGGGCGGGGCACGGCTTCAATGACAAACACCGTAAGCCAATCACAGGAAGGGATACGCCTACTATTTGTAGTCAGAGGACGTCTGTGTCCAATCAGATTGTTCAATCACAGTGATTTTATGAGGAATAACAAGAATCAAGGTAGGTGGACTGTGCACGGGGGTAAACTGAAGTTATTTAAACTTACAGTCAGTAATTTATATAGATTTAAACTGTGTTTTTAGGGATTTTCGTCTGGTCGTAAAATGAAAAAGCGCAACACTAAATAATTCATGTGTTAAGATCTTCGTTAACTACCCTTGTAACGCCCCCAGATAGTGACCAATCCTACCTGAGCGGCTCTCCAGTGCCCCCGTTTGGCTTTAATGCGTTATGAGAGCCTGAAATATAAATATATTTTTTATATATAGATAAAAAAATACAGTATTTTAAATGCGATTTAATTTGTATTTTAAAATAATACTACTATTTCAATACTAACTTTAATATTATATATTTATTGATAATTATCAGAATTTTATCATAGTAAAATATAAATATAAATATTTTTAGATATTTAAATAATTTTTCATATTATTGTATATCTTTATATATTTTAAATGTGAATATTTTAAAATTAATTTAAATAAAATATTTGTTTTGAATTTCATTACATTATATTAAAATAAATATTTTTCATTTTTTGCTTATGTACATATAGTAATTGTACAAGGAAATTTCAAAAACCAGTATTCATAATCTCTTGGTGGCACAAAACTTTATTTTTTATATAAAAAAAGCTTAAAATTTGCAAAATGCATATTATTCAATCATTTTGTATGCAGCCATTAATGCAAGTTCAAAGGCAATGTTAACCTTTCATGATTCATCAATCTGACCCATTTCACCATGTTTTTAAAATGACAAAACATAGTAAATTTACAGATCTCAGATTCCCTCAAATAAGTAGGACAATAACACAGTTCATTTGTGGCTTATAAAAAAAAAAAAAAAAAAAAAAAAAAAAAAAACATGATTATTATTATAAGGAATGATTATTAATCTTTCACATTTTTGAAAGTATTATATTAAATTTGGTAGTCAAGAAAAGAGTTTTAGGACTGGCCTGAGATGATCCAAAATCTTCACATAAGGGTACCTGAAGTCTTTATATTAGCATTAATACTGAACATCATATGACACGTTTCTGAGATCACGCGTTTCCCTTTAGTAACGTCCAATGGCACGAGACAGAATGTGAGTGATTCCTCTATGTCCTGTTGATAGATGGAGCGTTGTTTATCTCCTCGTTGTCCTCTTCATTCATCAGCGGTTCTCTGTCAGTCTGAGCAGGAGCGCTCTGAGCCGCTGACCTCTTAGTCGTCTTATTCAGAATGCTTCCCTATAAACACACACGTGCCATTACATTAAACAATAATTCATAACCTGAATATCTTAAGGTCATCATAAAACTATTCATAAAATTCACTTCACTTTATCTACTGATTAAGATAATGAACATTTTTCCTTTGGTATCACATGCACTGATGAACTGTGCATGATAAGATCAGAAAAGTATACAGTATCACAAAAGTAAATTTTCAGTTCATTTCCACTGCATTAGGTCATGAACGATACTGTCACAGCAGAACAATCCAGTCCACCTCTACTGAAATGGACCGATGTGTTTTCAAAGCCAAAAATAACCTCTGCTATTCCAAAGTATTGTTGACTCAAAACTCATAGTTCATGTGTCGCTTGAGTCATGCATAAGTTCGAATCCACCGATAGCAGTTTCTCTATCATTCTAATGTATGATGTAGACAATAATAGAGGTGAATCCAGCTTTTCAGGCTCGGAGAAAATCCTATAATTATGCCGATTAAGGTCGTGTACAATCACACATTCTTAAACGTTGTACCAATGAACTTGTTCGGCTCCGTGTATCACAAAATCTTCACAGCTCTCGTTCGATCTTACTGTTGCTATGGTTACCTGAGGTTACCCATCTATGATGGGTGATTCAGAGAGATGTGGTGATAGTGGGCGGATGTGTGTGTGTGTTACTGTACCTGTCTGTAGTCAACGATGTTGAGGAGGGTAGAGGTGACTATGCAGCTGATGGTATTGGCCAGCATAAAGATCATCATATACTGCCATCTCCACAGCGGGATCTTAACATCACTGCGCAAGAGACATATAAAACTCATTAATTCATATACATGGTACTCAAAGATATCATGATGTTGTCAAAAAAAAACAAATACGGGGTCTTTTTGGTGAGTATAATGCAATGTGCATGAACATGTACTGTAATAAATGCTGGCCGTGTAGGTCACCTGGATTTGGTTCCCAGTATCTGTCCCACCACCAGGTTAGAAATGCCGATGCCGATCATCTGTATGGATGTGGCCAGTCCCATCGCTGTGCCCAGTGTGGCTTGAGGAACCACCAGCGGGATCGAGGGCCACATGCTTGCCTACAACACATAAAATAATAGAAAAGCAATGAAAAACATGTCAGTTCAACAGCAGGAATTCAATATGTATATTACCATGCAGTGTTTATCACAGGTCTTTTCTTTCATTTAATTTCTTTCATTTTATTATAACATTATATAATAATGAAATATATATATACAATACAATGATATATATATATATATATATATATATATATATATATATATCTCAAAATGTGTGTAATGTACATCACTATAGAAGACTTCAGAAAGATGTGTTTTTAAACACTAAACTGTTAATGCTCATATTTTTATTTAAAATGTGTTTTAAAATACATCCTGTATTTTTCTTTTCTACTTACATAGAGGAAACCCTATGCAAAATATGGCCCTATTAATCTTATCCTGTAAACAAATCTCAAATTTCTCATGTCTTAAATTGTCAGTATCGTGTTCAGGGATGAATGCTGAATACTTCAACCAATCACACGCTCTCTTACAACGTTTGCTGATCACACAATTGTGCATGTACTTTAATACTCCTGTTACATTGTATAACTAGCGTCTATAGTGTCTGACATATGTGTGTTCATGATTGATACTCACAGCAGCGAATGAGTAAGTGATACCAAGCCAGATGGTTGATACAAGAGGAGGGACGAACGTGAAGGCCAGCAGACCAAATACAGGCAATGTCAACACGGCACAGAGCACCGCAAACACACCGCGCAGACCCACATAGTCCTACAGCACAGACACAAACACAATTAACATTAAACACATGACTGAATATACAACAGAGGACAAAGTACTTTAGTGGCATCATACAGTGATGATATCATGCTATTTATATTTCAAGATACATTCAAAAGGTTTGGGGTTGGTAAGATTTTTGAATATTTTTAAAACAAGTCTCTTTTGCTCAACAAGGCTGAATTTATTTGATTAAAAATACAATAAAAACAGTAATATTGTGAAATAGTTACAATTTAAAATAACAGTTTTTTTTTATTATTTGAATGTTTTAAAATATGATTTATTGCTGTGATCAAAGCTGAATTTTCAGCATCATTACTCCAGTCTTCAGTGTCACATGATCCTTCAGAAATCATTCTAATATGCTGATTTACTGCTCAAGTTGAAAACAGTTGTGCTGCTTCATTTTTTTCAGGATTCTTTGATGAATAGAAAGTTGAAAACAACAGCATTTATTTGCAACTGAAATCTTTTGTAAGATTATAAATGTTTAGTGTGTTTTGTAAAAAGCACTAGTGTTTGATAAGCATTGACTTACAATGAGGATGCCGACGGCAGCAGACAGCACCAGTGAACTGTCATACACAGCTCCTGCGATGTACGCCGCCTCCTTCTGACTGTATCCACTGTATTTATCCTGGATAAACTTACTAAAAACACACACACAGCAACACATGAACAATGTGTACAAATCCATTTTAATCTAGAAACATCTATATGGTTCATGACTGTACCTGACATCAGCGATGAAGGGGAAGATGCCATTATAAAAGAACATGATGGTAAGAACCAGCAGCCAGTATCTGAGAGACAGACGCTTCACATCCTGAACTCTCTATAAACACAAAAACACAGAAAATATAGCAGCTGTATCACAACAAATCATTAAAATGAATCTAAAACATAAAAAATTATTAATCGCATCCAAAATAAAAGTTTTTGTTTACATAATATATGAGTGTGTACTGTGTATATTTATTATTTTTATATAAATACAAACACATGCATGTATATATTTAAGAAAAATATGTTTAAAACATACACAGTACACACACATATATTATGTAAACAAAAACTTTTATTTTGGATGCGATTAATCACAATTAATCATTTGACAGCACTAATTAATATTTATATATATATATATATATATATATATATATACATACACACATATATGCATCTATATATATACTTTTTTAACTATTAAGCTTATTATTATTTTCCTGCCTTATACATTATTTGTATTTTAATTTTATATTGTAATCAATTATCTATTGTTATTATAAAGCAGTCCCATTTTCAGTATTATGTTATATTAATTATGGTATTTTATCTGTTTTATGTGAAGTACTCTGTGCTTGTTGTAACGCTTTTTCAGTGTAAAGCACTTTTTTATTAATAAAGTTTAATATTATTATCATTATTATATTATACTGCAGCTGCAAAACTAGTCTAGTAGTATGATATTCTCAACATCTATCAATCTGTGGCATCTTTATCAGTGTCTCACCACTTTGCATGATTCCTCCTGAATCACTCCATCCAATCCCAGCTGCTTCATGCCCATCTTATCCAGAACGCTGACCGTTATAGCCGACAGGAATCCAAGAACACACAGGAATGTGCCTTCGCACATAAAACAGACACATAAGACTCTGCAATACTCCCAGAACATCAGATCAAAAGTCTAATGGTGTGCATGTTGTGTTTCTCACCTCCCCACACCGTCCACTGCATACCGTACTGAGACTCAAACCTCTGCGTGAGGAAGAAGTTCAAAACTGAGCCCAGACGAGAGAAGGCCAGGGTCAGTCCAAACGCCAGAGCCAGCTCCTTCCCGCGGAACCAGAACGCCGTGATACGGTTCTGGACAACTGGGAAATGAAGAGAGACATATGAGACTCAATATAACTTAATGCTTTTTATGGGTGTGTTTGTAATGTATTTGGCAATGAAAACCCTTGTTCATTAAGTGAGTGAAGAATCTGAGAAATAAAAGCACATTTGTGTGTTGTTGGATACTTTTAGAACTCTGTAGGGTTTGCTATCATAATGCAGATCAATAGCCAGCCAGTGGAAACGGATGTTAAAATGTTTTACTTCTGTAAAATGACATATTTCAGATTTTCAATGTGCCAGACAGAATGACAGCTTATTAAAGCAATGACTAAATCATTATCCAGTCCAATAACCTCGAGATTTGTCAGTGGAAAGGGAAAGTCATTTCAGAAGAAGAGGAAGCGTTTCAATTATCAGTAAAGATTATAAAGATGTTTTTCTTTGGAACAGCATGTACAGATGAATCATGTACAATAAGACCAGAAGTATGCATTAAGGAAGTAACCCATTTAAAATTTTGATAAACAGGTGAAAAAAATGGGCAGATGAGCATTTTCATTAGAACATGTAAGTCATTATTTTCATTTTTAATTTAATTTACTTTCATTTAGAGATGACTTAATTACTTTATTTTTTTATTTCTATTTTCATTCTTAATCCTTTTAACCTTGATTATTTTATGTACCCAGAGCTCTAGGAAACCACAACAAATTCCTTGTGTGTTTGTGCGAATAAAGATAATCTAAATCTGAATATAATAGAAGTATAATAAAAAAATAAATAAATAAACCGACATTACTGCCTTTCCTTAAACTTCTAATCACTTTCTAAATGCAATCTGCAGTAATATTGTCCCTTTCACTGACTATATTTATTTTAATGTTTTATTTATTTGTTTATTTATTTTTATTTTTTTTGCAGCTTGGAACCAACTTTCTGACAGTGTATGGAACAATAAAACACAATAAATAATAACTAATCAAGCTAAATTTACATATAATTTACTTTATTGTTTTTATACTTAATCCTTTTATCCTTGATCCCCATTTACATTTTATTTCTATTATCTTGTCATTTTTGTGTATATATGCATGTATGTATGTATGGACCCAAATAATCATGAAACTGTGCACACTTGGTGAATAAAACTAACCTGAATCCGAATCTAAATTTAGAACTAAAGATTTGGCATTTCTAGAGTTAAATCTGCTCAATGTCAGTGGTGTTACAGTTGAATATCTGATGTCATACTGGTCAGGGATCCGTTTCCAGAGCCAAACAGAAGTCGTCCGGTCAGCATGAGGGGCAACAGGTACGTTGTGCCCTTAAAATGAGACCCCAATGCAAAGACAGCTGATCCCAACACAGTCAGGAAGGAGAACAGGAAGAGACCAACTACAGGAGAGAAAATCCAAACACTTTCATCAAACTTTACACAAACACTTATTCAAAAAAAGAATACTGAATATTTACAAAATTCAGAAGCAAATTTTATCCTACTTACAGCGGTTTCCCAACTTATCAATGAGGAATCCCGCCATGACGACCACCACAGCATTCCTGGGAAAACAAGACAAGACTCATTTTAAAGATGATGAATAGGCTGAAGCTTTTTACTGTGACAGACAGTAATTTAATTATTGCTGTGTGAGTGTGTCTGAATCTCACGTCCAGGCATAGATGGCATAAAGCAGGTTGTACTCCTGTGGCGTCATTCCCAAACCTTCCACACACGCTCCTGTGCCATTAGCAGTGCTGTTACTCACCGTCCCGTTTGGACATGTCAAATTCTGTAGGAGAAAACACAGAAAACTTACGGACCTAGTTCCTAAGCCAGAGAGGTTTATATGAAACATTTGTTACTCTCATGTTGTTTAAAGGGTCATACTGTAACATACAGTACTGTGCAAAAGTTTTAGGCCACTAGTATTTTTACCAGCTAAAAATGGTTTTAAGTCAGTTATTTCTATCTTTTGCTGTAGTGTGTCTGTAGGAAATATCAGTTTACATTTCCAAACATTCATTTTGCCATTAATTGTAATAATCCAGTGAGGTTATTGCCTGACAACAGCCAGTGCTCCACACAGAGATCTGATCTCATCATCATTCAGTCCGTCTGGAATGACATGAAGAAACAGAACAAACTGAGACAGACTAAGAACTGTGGCAATGTTTCCAAAGATGCTTCAAGAAACCTACCTGCAAAGCTACAGTACTGTTAAAAGTTTTAAGCACTTGTGTAAAAATGCTGTAAAAAGAGGATGTTGTCAAAAATAATGACATAATAGATTTTCATTATCAATTAACTTCTATTAACTAAGTTAAATCAACATTTGGTGTGAGTTTAAAGCAGCTTTTGCACTAGGTGCACTTGTGCATAGTTTTTCAGGAAGCTTCGCAGGTAGGTTTCTTGAAGCATCTTGGAGACGTTGCCACAGTTCTCCTGGATTTAGTCTGTCTCACTTTGTTCTGTTTCTTCGTGTCATTCCAGACAGACTGATGATGATGATCAGATCAGATCTCTGTGTGGAGCAAACAAAAATCTGACTGGATTATTACAATTAATGGCAAAAGGAATGTTTGGAAATGTAAACTGATATTTCCTACTGACACACTACAGCAAAAGATAGAAATAACTAGCTTAAACTCATTTTTTAGCTGCTGAAAATACTAGTGTTCTAATAATTTTGGCCACCACGGTATGTGATATTTGCTACTCTCATGTTGTTTAAAGGGTCATAACATACATTAATGTATTATATATTTATTCACACTATCTATGACATGGTTTGACAGACTTTATCGATTTGATCTATCCTGCTCCCATCCTGTTACCTCAGTGTGATTGGATGGCCAAGTTTCTGGTCATCCAATAAGATTTCACTTTAGTGTAAATGTGGGCAGTCACACGATCAGATGCATTCATCTGTCTGGCCATATAAAGTTTATGCAGCTCATTTTAAATAAATGCTCTGTTGTATATGTAAATGCTGCCGCATACATCAAGATACATTTGATTCCTCATAATATGACCACTTTTAAAATGCCTAATCTAAGATTAAGAGATGTGAAAGTGAGGTCAGAGGTCAGTAAATTGCTTCTCACCCCCTGAAACTGCTCCTGCAGGACACTGGGAATGTCAAAGCAGAAATAAGAGCCGAAAGTCAGCATACAGTTAAAAAACAGGACCACAAACCGGTAATAGGCTGTAAAAACACACACATATATTCACACAGAGAGAGAAAGAGAGAAGAGTTAGTCATCATGTGTAAGGCTACATCTAACCAATAGAGAAAACAACACTTATGAGCTATGAATAATGATATTTATTGTTTTTAATTAATGAAACTAATAAGTTTAACATTAAATCCATCCCATCAGCCTGTGTTTACAAACTGAGAGTTTATTTTAAATGGCACTGAATTCACAAACATCCTCAAACCAGTGAAATGCTTTATTTACCTTGTTCCGCTGCTTTGGCCATCTCGACTCCAGATAAATCACTGAAGTCTTCCCAGATAACGACAAAACAGACTAATTTCTTTTTGTTTACGTGACCCGCAAAGGTGTAGATCTTCAGAATGAGCCGCAGATATCTGCTGATCTATAAAGCATAATATAATGATTAAAAGCGTTAAAGTGCGAGAACAGTCGATCCAGGTTTTCTATTGACTGACAGTCTTCAACGATAACTGCTCGATTATCATACAGCATACTGTATATTTAAATATATTATAGTTTCATTATTATATGTGTAGTTATAAATGACCAGCTCTTATAAATCAAATGGCAAGAAAAATGGAAGAAGGGAATCACAGGCAGGCATCTTTATACCATCTTGAAGGATGAGGATGATAGGGCGAAGCACCAAGGAAGAAAATATAATATCAAGATTAAGACTGGGTCATACAAGGCTAAATAAGACATAAGATCTCATTGGAAAGCATCCAACAGGTCTGTGTGAGTGGTGTCAGGAGGAAGAATCAGTAGAACATCTATTATGTAACTGGGTGATTCTATAATTGGAGATTCATTTGGCATTTCAGAAAGTTAAGAAAAAAAAACTGTTCACTAACAGATCTTCTTTCCAATACCTTATTGAAAACATATTAAATTTTAATAATTCAGTCCTTGCCAAACACAAATTACTTCCTTTTTTACTTTTAATGAAAAACAGATGTCTTTATGGTATTGTTTGTCAACTCTGTTATGAACAAATTAGGCAATGTGCAGCAATAACGATAAATCATAACCGGAAAAATCCTTCTTGTTTCGTTAGAGAAACAGTCCTTACATTCCAACACTCAAAACTGAGATAATATTTCACCTATGCATACCTTAAAAATTTTAAAAAATGCCTATGTCTTCACAGAACTGTCCACTTGGAGCAAATATTTTTCATCTGAAAATGTATTATATACAATATCAATATTATAAAGGTGCAACAATATCTCAATAATGTTTGAGATTTTAAACAACAATTTTTTTTATTGTGAAAATAGTTCATAAACAGAGTTGACCCTTTAAGTAACAAAATTGTAAAGTAACAGAACTGATAGAATTATCCGATGGACTGTCAATTCTGTTACACTATTGTCAGCATTGTTACTCTACCTTGGTAACAGAGTTTGACAGTAAAAGAATTGAAAATTTTATTTTATTTTTGCCAAAAACTCCGCTTGCTGGCATAAATGCTAAGAGCACATGACACTAATGAAAACATGATTAAAAGACCTTTAAATAACCCAATGTGTGATCAGTAATAAATTCTGTTTTCCTTTTGATATTGTGGTAACAGAGTTGACATTCTACAAAATAACTCTTGGTGTAAGAACTTTTTAGATTAAAATATTTTCTCAGAGAGAGCACACATACTTTTCAGTGCTTCAGATCTTATCAGTGAGGGAAAAGTGACATCACTTCCTGTAACTTACACAGTTGTGAGCGATAGTTCCACCAATATAAAGGGAAAATATGGTATGGTAACAGAGTTGATGCAAGATTTATGGACAAACATTTTTATAAGAAAAAAATAAATTTTAAATAATTGAATGTTGTAGAATTAAGTAAGTGACTATTTAGGGGTTTTATAAATAAGATGAATAAAATATTACCAAAAAAAAAGTACAATAAAATATTTTGATTACACATTGATACATGATGAAAAAATACACTGACTAATTCGGACAACAAGAAATCATGATTTTCAGCTATTTAATACACTTTTTAAATAAATTATTATATTGTTATGGACTGTAACATCTTGCAATTCATAACAATGAGTAACAAATTATTAAAATAATTAAAAATATAACCATTTGAAACAAAGCAGAAAAAAATAATGGCTTCGGACACCAAATGTACCCACAATTATAGAATCACCCACCTGTCAAAAATATATTATAGAAAAAGAAATATTCAGAAGGACACCACAGGAGATGCAAAACAAATACTCTGTCAAACACGAAATTATAATTCTTTAATTGTATTCTTGAGGGAAACCGGATTAATAAATAGAATATAAAGCACAAAGAGATGAATTATTATTTATTGTTATTTTTATTTATTTATCTATTTTTATGTTTGATTTAAGCTTCTGTTAGTCACTCTGGTCCACACTCCAGCATCGTAGATGGCGGTAATGCACCTTAACGTTGGATGTCACCCGCCATAAAACAAGAAGAAGAATAAAAAGAAGAAGAAGCTGTTATAAATGATTGAAAGGGATGTCAACCGTTCAGAGAGCGAACACATGGGAGATATCAGACTCAGAGGACGAGAGTGATGAAAATAAACCTTCATCATCATCATGTGTAATACTCGATCAGAACACATGTAGCAGTGAATCAAACATGGATGGAGCGAAGAGCTCCAGCAGCAGCAGCAGCAGCAGGAGGACACGAGAGGAGGAGCAGGAGAGGAGAAGAGCTGCCAAAGAGAAACGGAGACAGGAGAAGGAGAAGCTCAAAGAGGAGAAACTACAAGAGCAGCAGAGGAGGAGAGAGGCAGCGGTGAGAGTCAACCTGTTAAAACCTGAAAACTTCATCAAGAGTCTGACGGTGCAGGTTCATGCAGGTCAGAAAACTACTTATTCTGCTTTCCTGGCCACTAATTTGTTCATACAAGCATCCTGATGTCACTGGTGGAGGACATTCATGTTATTTTAGTATCAGTTATGTTTTATTATAGTGTTTGACATAATATTTTCAATTAGCTTTTATTTTTAATTGCAGTGATTTTATATGCTTTTATCGATTAGTTTTTAAAAAAATATTTCTATGTAGCTTACATTTATTTTTATTTAATTTTTAGTTTGTCAATATTCAATTTAGTTTATTCAATTTAACAGAAATGATTTTAATAGGTTTATTTAACAATAACACCCATGCGTAACTGCACTACATTCCATCAGAAACCAGCCACTGATTTGATCAGCATAATTACTAGTTGCCTGTACAATTCATACTAACTTTATCTTGAATTGTATTATATTTTTGATTAGATATTGATATTAGTTTGTACTCTCTTCTGTCCCAGTCTTTTTTTTTTTTTTTCTTAATGAAACTAAATGTAATCTCTCTTCTCCCCAGCACTGTTGCAGGACGCAGGCTGTAATGTGTTACTCAGGACTCTAGATGGGTTGCAGTGGAAGAACCTTATAGAGAACCAAGGTCTTCCCAACAGCATCAGCTGGACGAGACAAGCCCTTCAGGTTACTAGTAACTCACACTATTGCTTCGTACTTAGTTTGTCTAATAGCTATACAGCAGAGGTGAAAGGCTGCATTATTGTTGTGGTAACATCATCAGAAGTTTACATGCTCATGAATGTCTCAGAAAGTGTTTGTTCTTTATGTGTAGACTGAAGATGAAGCTAAAAATGGAGTTATTGAAGAAGATCAGGTCCTGATGGTGGTCTCCCATAATGAGTTTGAGGACATGGTGATGTCACATAAAACTGTGACCAATCAGTCGGTAAGTCATTCAACAAATGTATATATTATAGTATTTATAATGTAGTGTAATATTATATAATTAACATTAATTATACATTATTATATTATAATTATGAATAATAGTATACTAATATCAGTATTATTATTGTTATATCTATAATTTTAATATATTATGATCATATTAATTATAAATTAAATTGTTAAAATTATTGTTATAATATAATACACACATATAGATTATAATAATTTGATATTTTATTACAATTAATATTAGTTATAACATTTTGTATACATGTTAGTTTCAATATTATTATTGTTCAATATATTATAATATTAATATATACATATATTTGTATATTTTTATTATTATTTATATTAATAAATTATGTCTATTTTAATATAGTTTCTTTGTCATTCTAGTCTCCCGTTGGCAATGTGTATGAGAAGGTGGAGTCTCTGTTGCAGCATCTCTATAAATACTTGAACAAAACTGCGAGGAAATTTGTCACAATTGTAGTGATCAGTCATCAGCAACGGTACACACGCTTTCACAGCTTACTTTTAATGTTACATTTCACAGTAATGAGGCTATTGAATGGACTGCTATAAGTGCGTATGTGTGTACAGATCAGGATCATGGGATGAAGATGATTCTGACTTTCCCCTCAATCAGCATCATCTGGACACAGAAGAGGTCAGATAAATCTATCCTCACACTTGTAATTTTTCAGTAATGTAAGCTTCCAATAATCATGTTTTGTTTCTGTGATGGGCAGATGCTGGTTCACCTCCAGCTCGACTGGAATGTTACAGTGAACTTCCTGTTCGGCTGGCAGGAAGTGACCGATCATGTGGTTGCAGTTACCAAAGCATTATCTAAGAGACCTTACAAGTAAGTTTTAACATCACCCAAAATAAATCATTCAAAAGGCCTGGGTTTACTTTTTTCTTGCATATTCTCTTGTACAAATTTATGGTACATATTATTTATGCTTCTTATTAATTGTTATTAGAGGAATAGTTCACCCAGAAATGAAAATTTGCCATAAATGTACTTACACTCAGGCCCTCCAAAATGTAGATGAGTTTGTTTCTTCATCAGATTTGGAGAAATGTAGCATTCCATCCTCTGCGGTGAATGGGTGCCGTCAGAATGAGAGTCCAAACAGCTGATAAAAACATCACAATAATCCACACCACTCCAGTACATCAATTAACATCTTGTGAAGACAAAAGTTGCGTGTTTGTAAGAAACAAATCCATCATTAAGACTGTTTTAACTTCAAGCTGCTTCTGACTAAAATATGAGTCCATAGTCCATAATAACACTTGGTCCAGTGAAAAAGTCCATCTCCTGTTGTCACTCACATCAAAATCCACCCACGTTTCGAACTGTTTTGGACCGTTTTAGCTCTTAACAGTGCTTGAGCTGTGCAGATTTCTCTCCTGATACAGGCGAGACGACTTTTACACTGGAAAAAGCAATATTATGGACTTAATGGTCTTAATGATGGATTTTTTTTCTTACAAAAACGCAGCTTTTCACTTCACGAGGTTAACTGATGGACTGTAGTGGTTTGGATTACTGTGGTGTTTTTATCAGCTGTTTGGACTCTCATTCTGACGGCACCCATTCACTGCAGAGGATCCATTGCTGAGCAAGTGATGGAATGCTACATTTCCCCAAATCTGTTCTGATAAAGAAACAAACTCATCTACATCTTGGATGGCCTGAGGGCGAACACATTTTCAGCAGATTTTCATTTTTGTGTGAACTATTCCTTTAAGAGTAATCAATATGTATAGTATTATTAACTGCATTTAAGCATCCCATTTTTTGCCAACAGTAGCTCTGGGTGTTTTGTTCTCAGGGCGTTGTGTGGTGACCCTGATCTGGGTTTCTGCATGGACGGCTCGTGGTCAGCGGGTGTGCGAGTGGACAGAGACGGCCGCGGTCTCGCTCAGGTGTGGACACGTCAGATCCAGCAGCTGAACCGCGTCAGTCCAGCTCTGGCCAAAGCTGTGACGAGCGCCTACCCCTCTCCTTCCCTCCTGCTGCAGGTGACGTGTGTTCAGACTCTCACTGAACGGCTCTCTTTATATACTCTCATTCTCCTCCTCATCTGCTCCATCAGGCCTATGAGGAGCTGCCGTCTGAGGAGGAGCGACGCAGACTATTGGCTGATCTCGCTGTGGTGGGCGGAGCCAAAGAGAGGCGTGTTGGTCCTGAGCTGGCTGGTCGGATACATCGCCTTCTCACTTCCCAGAATCCTCATCTCCTGCTGGATTAACGCCAGATTTTTGGGAGTAAAAAACGAATTATGCACTTTAACGCCAATATAGAAGACTAACCTTCTTCTATAAGTTTGTGCCTCAAATTAATGCATTCATTCTCAATTATGAACTTATTAATGGATCTGCCATCAATACTTAAATTAAACAGTAATTAAACATTTTATAATGTTTGTATTGATTATTTAAAACTGATGTCAATTTAAGACTGGTAAAGTGAATTTATGATATGAATTGAAAATATCAGTCTATTGGTGTTGGTAAATATTCAAATTGCATTATTATTTTAAATAGAAGATGAATTTCATTGATTGTCATTGATAAGATGATACTTTTATTCAAACTTGCATTGCATTTTATCAGTATGTTTGCTGAAAATTGAACAGGGTTATTATCATTAACTAAAACTATATAGAACTTTTTTTATTACTTGAAATAAAATAAAAATTTAAATAAAGTTTTAAAAATTATTTTATATTATTATTATTAAATATTATTCCAGCTAGATGTCAAGGCAACAATTTCTCATTTTCATTTAAAGTACTAAAATATCTAAAAATTTACATTTTTTTAAAACTAAAAACGTAATAAAAAAAAATCATACAGATTTAAAAAATAAAATAATAAAAATGACAAAATTATTAAAACTTTGACTAAAATTTAAATGAAAACAAAATATAAAATCCAATTCAACAAACAGTTTGGGATGAGTTATGCGCAGAAGTTTAATACTGGTGAAACACAAATTAAAAAGAGAAAATTGTATACTTCAAAAAAACATGCAATTATGATTTTGTAGTTGTTTATTTTATTTATTTTTTTTTACCTCAAAACAATGTAATCAGTAAGAAAACATGCAAAAGAATAAAAAACCATTCATTCATATATAGCGAGTATATAATAAATCATAATCAAATATTAATAAGAGAGGGAGGTTAAACTAATGAATAAAAGTTAAGTGAATGTCCTTCCTGCCACTGTCCTATCTGAAAATACATAATCTACAGTGTTTATCAAATTAGATATGCATTTAGTTGTCACAGCAGAGCTGTAGCTCTCTGATATTGAATTACGATAAATAATGTAACGCTGTAATTAACAGTCTGATTGACAGGCTCAGATATTGATCTGCTGCAGTCAGCCTGTGCTGAGTTTAATAGATGCCAGGAGGTTTTTCATGAGCTCGTCTCTCTAAGTCTGTGTGAATGAACTCAAACATACAGTGCCTATATTGAGAGTATTTACAGAACTAATCTGCTAGTACTGAAGTTTCAAACAAATGATGATTACAATATTTCAATAACACTGCTGCAAAAGATGTTTGGCATGTGTTGATCTACCTTAATATACTAGATAAACCTTCTCAAAAAAAGGGTCACCTGACTGGAAACATTGGCACTGGAAATGAGCAAGTTTATGAGGAATTTCAATCTTTAACCCCATCCTGAACCCTGAATAATGAATTAATTGGAAAAAGAAGCAGATCACTAAGAAATAAAGCCACTAATTCACTGGATTCATGAAGGTTATAATTTACAACAAGTCCAGTGAATGCATTTTGATAGTTTGGCAAGGGATGAGGATGAGTGGTTTGAGTTGAACTGCGTGATGCGTTTAAGGAATAGTTCACCTATAAATGATGATTCTGTCATTTACTCACCCTCATGTTTTTTTCCCAAACCCACATGACTTTCTTCCTTCTGTAGGACACAAAATGAGGTGTTAAGCATTCTTCAAGAAGAAAAGAAAGTCTCATACCTAGGGGTGCACAATTTGGAGAAAAATGTGAAATTTAAAAAATTCAAATTTGAAATTTGAAAAAATTCTGATAAAACTTGTGACTGATTTTAAATAATGCTATGATTTAAAAAAAAAAAAAAAAAAAAACTCCAGGTTTCCTCTGCCTGTTTGTAGGCCTGCACAATTTGGCCAAAAATTGTGATTATATATTTATGACTGACTATAATAATAATAATAATAATAATAATAATAATATAATTATTATTATTGTTGTTGTTGATGTTTTTGTTGTTGTTATTAATGATAAAATTATTAACTTAACTATAATTTATTATTATTAATAATAATAAAGAAAATAAGAAAAAAATTATTTCAGCGTAAAATAAAGTAATTGTAAAGAAAACTAATATAATAGTTATAATTATTTTATAATTAATATAACTATTTTAGAGTACAACTGCAAAATTACATACTAATATATATGGCTTAATATCTTAATTTTCAAACATTATTTTGGCAGAAAAAAGCAAGGAGCCCTTAAAGCTACTTTTTTTTTTTTGTTTTTTGCAAACAGATTAAATTCTCTTTTGTTAACCTATTTAATGAAATCGCAGTCTTTGCGATTGTACGATCACATTAAGTCATATTACGATTTTGGTTAATCGTGCAGTCTTCCTTAAATGAGTTTGAAACAACATGAGGGCGGGTAAACCATGAACTCTCTCATTAAATGTGACCTTTGATTTACATGTAAACATTGTGTGTCTCATGTCCAGCGGCAGCGTTTCCTTTGGTACGTCTCTAGCTCTGCAGAGAAGCCATCTGAGTCAGTCTCAGAGGCGGAGTCAGGCCATAAAGGGGTGTGGCCTGCCTGAGTGTAGGAGGAGCATAGAATGCAAGAATCGGTGTGTTCCAGTTTACACACAGAACTGGCATCATTTCCCTTACAGCCATCACTGGAAACAGATACCGGCGGGTCACAGCAAGAACAGGAAGCAGATCCGTGCTGAAATTTAGGGTCAGGAAGGGAATTATGATCAGGGCTGGGGGCGGAGCCACAGTAGAGATCAGAAGGGGAGGAGGGATCAAGGTAATAGCTAACATCCATTATGCAGATGCCATCTTGATAATGCACATCATCAGGACAGGAAGTAGAATCAAGAGGCTCATCTTTACTTGAGTAAGAACCAGGGTTATCAGAGAAGGAACTAGAAATAAAGACGCGTTCGGTGTCAGAGGGATTGTGGGAAGGAAAAGGGCTCGTGTATTCCTCACAGTCGCCATCTTCTGTTTGTGTAGCTTCATCTTCCCTGTTGTGTACGCAGGCGTCTGCGCAGCCGAGGGTCAGCACCCATCCCAGCTGGTTAGACAGCTGCAGACGCAGACCCGGCGGCAGAGGCAGCACACGCAGAGCGTCTGCACAGCTGGGCAGCATTTTGCGCAGCTGTGTGCAGCACAGGTACTGTAATGTGGTGGGCGCAGAATGTGAACGAATCAGTTTCATGCTGCTCTTGGCCGCAGTCGAACACACCATCGGATACAGACGCTTATTCTGCAAGTGAGTAGCTGCTATGCCTGATAGATAGATAGATAGATAGATAGATAGATAGATAGATAGATAGATAGATAGAGATGAAAAAGAAAGAATAAGAAAGTTTGTAGTTGTAAGAGGTGTTTCAGTAGGAAATATTCATACAGGACAGAAAAGAGTGCATGCATGTCTTACCGATGCAGCGGCGGTTCTTGTAGAAGCTCAGGGTGCCGTGCCAGGTGTCCAAATGAACCCCGATTATGGACCCTTGACCGAACCGTGATGAAAAGTTTACCTTTGACCCCTTATGGTGTAGGTGACCTGAACCAAGATATACATAGATGAAGACGTAGATGCATAAATACTACCACAAAATGCCTAAAAAAACTAATTTGGGGTACTTAGGAGTTTCTTCTGCTCACCAAGGCTGCATTTATTGGTTTAAAAATACAATAAAAAACAAGAATATTGTGAAATATTATTACAATTTAAAATAACCATTTTCTATTTGAATATATTGTAAAATGTAATTTATTCCTGTGATCAAAGCTGAATTTTCAGCATCATTACTCCAGTCTTCAGTGTCACATGATCCTTCAGAAATCATTCTAATATGCTGATTTGCTGTTCGAGAAACATTTCTGATTATTATCAGTGTTGAAAACAGTTGTGCTGCTTCATATGTTTGTTAAAACCATGATACATTTTATTTTTTAGGATTCTTTGATGAATAGAAAGTTCAAAAGAACAGCGTTTATTTGAAATAGAAATCTTCCATAACATTAGAAATGTCTTTAGTGACACTTTTGATCAATTTATTGCATCCTTGCTAAATAAAAGTATTAATTTCATTTTAAAAAAAAAATCTTACTGACCCCAAACTTTTGAATGGTAGTATATATCTAAAATGACATATAAATGGATAAATTAAGTTTCATTTAAGTCTTAAAAAAGACTTGATTCATTTTACTCATTTTTAAAGATGAGATCTGGTAGAAATAGTCCCTTGTGGTAATAAATGTATTTTTTTTATTATTTATTTTTTTTTTTTAATACACAGACATGTGCAAGTTTTTTAATGCATTTAACTGAATAATACGGAATTAACTGTAGAGAGTGCAGGGGTCATGTGACCTCTGACCTCACCTGTGTAGGACAGACCCCAGCTGTCCTCATCTGTGCCCAGCAAACTGCAGAAACTATGTTTGAACTGATCCAGGTTCACTTCTGATGTCCCGACACCAACCATCTGTGCTCAAATCCACAAAATATTATTTTAAATATTTCCACTCTTATTAAGACAAACATATTTATTAATAACATTGTTAATCTTATCTTGATATACTGTCAGTGTTGTAGTTTAGTTTCTTTGTTCATCCAGTCGCCGTATCTCACCATATCTGTGCCGTAGACAGGAGATGTCATCTTGATCTCCCAGAAGTGCTGTCCGTCGCTGAGAGGCTTCGCGCCCCTGATGGCAGCGGTTCCACAGCTGTACTCCGAGTGGAAGCTCACCTTCCGGTTAGAGCAGCTCAGAGACACAGAGGATGATTTGCTCTCCTCGTCCCAAACCCAGTCACACCCTTAACACAATGACAAACACAAAGAACCATGATTTCAAATCTTCAGCATGGAAAAACACAGCATTATTCACTTGTTTTTTTGTTTTTTATTATTAAATTGCAGTATTTTCCCTCTGTAATGTAGCTGATTGTTTATAAGTAGGTGGATTTTTTTACATAGTAGGTGCATTTTTTGCGAAGGAATTTTTTTCTGATCATATAAAACAGACAGTGCGTAGTCTCATGTCAAAAATGTTTAATTAATAATTTAATTGAAATATATTGTCATTCTGAAAAATGACTGTTAATTAAAAAAATATTTTTGGCTAATTTCTGACCCTGTTTGTAATGTTTTAAACTAATATTAGATGTTTGTATTTCTAATGTCTACTTGTAGTTATTTGGATATAAATAAAATGGATTATTCTATTCTATACATGTTACAGTTTCATAAGTGCTTTGTGATATAAATGGATAGATATGGATTTTTCTAGATATGGATTTGACTCAATCTGTTTTTTTGAAAGAAGTCTCTTCTACTCATCAAGACTGTGTTTTTTTGATTAAGTACAATAAAATCAGTAATATTGTGAAATATTTTTACAATTTAAAATGACAGTTTTCTATTTAAATATATTGTAAAAAGTAATTTATTCCTGTGATCAAAGCTGAATTTTCAGCATCATTCCTCCAGTCTTCAGTGTCACATGATCCTTCAGAAATCATTCTAATATGCTGATTTGCTTCTCAAGAAACATTTCTTTTAGTATTCTTTGAAGAATAGAAGCTTCATAAGAACTGCATTTATTTGAAACAGAAATCTTTTGTAACACTTTAAATGTCTGTACTGTCAATATTGATCAATTTAATGCATCCTTTCTGAATAAAATACAATGTCACTGACCCCAAGTTTTTCAAAAGTTGGCTATGACAAAGTGCAAATCGCATTTCTCAAGTCAGCTCAGTATGATGTTTACTGTTCAACTGATTGATTAAATGTAATGAATCTGACCCTGTTCTTCCTCTCCGCAGGTGCAGCTGAGGGTGTATGGGCTGATCTGGGCGTCTGAGCTGAGTTCAGTTTGAGCTGGACACTGGCAGAACGACTCTCCCGTCACAGGCACCACCGGCGGCAGCTCTGCTGGCACACACACCATCACCGGCTCGTACCCTGTAGAGTCAGCCTCCGACTGACCACACAAACAAAACCAGTCAATAACCTCTAAGACAATGCAGAAATGCCCAGGTCATATTTTAAAATCAAAAGAAAACAATAAGTTAGATTTTTCATAAAGAAATGAACAAAGCCTGTTTAATACCTATAAAACAGGAATAAGAAAATAAGAAATAAGCAGAGCTTGTGAGGACAGAGTAAGTCATGCTCACCTGTGATCCGACAGCCTGCTTCTCTTCTGGGCCGAGGGTCGTCATGAGGGGCGTGGCTTCAGTCTCCGGGACATTCTCACTAACAACATACTTATTCCAAGACATTCCTGGAACACAACAACAGAATATTATTTTTTCCATCTATCTGTCTGTCTCTCTATCTGACTATTCGTCTGTCTGTCTGTCTATCTATTTATTCATCTGTCATCTATCTGACTGTCTATCTATCTATCTATCTATCTATCTATCTGTCTGACTGCCTGTCTATCCGTCTGTCTATTTATTCATCGGTCTATCTGCCCGTCCATCCATCCATCCATCCATCCGTCTGTCTATCTATTTGTCTGTCTGACTATCTGTCTGTCTATCTATCTATTTTTGTAAAGGGTTTGTCAGTAGCACTGCAGCTGATCTGTAATTTTCTCAGCATCACTTCCTGTAGCTGCTGACTCACAGATGTCAGGCTTTGCCATGAACTTGTTTTGCACTGACAGACTGCCTCAGCTGACACTTTACCCTACTTCTGACTGCTCCATATGCCACGGCTGGCAATCCGAGACTCTAGTCTTACATGCTTCATGTGATCTGCTCAGATCGCTCTGATGTTTACACTGTAAGAGTTTTCAAAACAGCCCACGAGGGTGAAGAAACTTTAAAAAGCATCACCAGAACAGGCTGACAAAGCAGAAAACGCTCTTTAGAAATCTCATTACACATGCATAAACAGGAACCAGCATGTTTCAAGAAATTGTTTTTCATAAAAATCTGATTTCTTAATGATTATAGGTTATGACTGCAATTCAAATATTTCTATACTCCAGATATAAGTGTATAATTGGATTAAAAGACTTAATTGATTCTGTCCTAATATGTACACGACACGGCCAGGTGTCCACTAATTGATGGATAATGTGTATCCAAAACGAGAATCCTGCCCTGGATACCTCCACCACCCTAGAGCTGACCAACTGGCCCATCTTTACTTGTGTGCTTCTGGGAAATGAAATGGTGCAATAAGTTTGCATTACGCTGGCATGATCACATTTCTCATGCAAACAGCATATTCATAGCAAACAAGAGTGCGTAAAAGTAATGTGATAGGAGTAACACAACATAAAGACTTTAGGTCGAAATGTAGGTTTTTTTTTTAGGTACAAATACTTCATGTAATCATTTAATTTAAGCTCATTAAGCAGAATGCATACTAATTACACAATAATTAGTAAAATGCATAAAATAGGTCAAATACACCATGTCACATGGTGCTTGACAATTGACAATATGCTGAATATTTGCTGCTATTATTCATATCTACAATTATATAGTGAATATTACAGTTAGTAAAGCTACACATTCATTTAAATATGAATCACATTTAAAAACAATGAAAACTAATTCCTTAAACCCCTGACATGAATATAAATAATACCTAATTGTACTAATTATAATGACGCTTAATATACTTATATTACTAATATACACTTATACTGAATATTATCATAATACCAATACTTCAAACCAATAATAATCAAAATATGATTATAACATCTCAACTTGTATAATAATAATTATTATTATTATTTTTATTATTACTAATTACATTCATATAGAGCTTTTCTTGACCCTCATAGCATTGTACACATTTGGAGGGGTTAAAATATCTTCAACCAACACCATTAAGTTAGAGGTATTATAATAAATCACTATTATTATTATATTGATAGGATTATTATAGGATTTTATTATCAGGAAAACGTGTTTACATACTTGACAACATTTTTAGACTGCTATCTACCGTAAACACCTGACTGTACCAAGAGTCATTTCACAAAATTTCACTAACACAACTTTTTCTTTACTAAAATGATGACATAATTAACAGATAAACTCACATACCTTGTTACGCTTTGGTAGAGTTTATTCTCTCTGCTTTAGACACGCGTTTCCATCAGGAGCTGTTGTAAGTGATATAGCTGGTGCGTGTTAGTTTGGTGACCTACATCTACATCTACACACACCAAACAACACAACACAACTCCAGTCATCAGTCATACTACGGAAAAGGCGTAGTTCATGAATATCAATTAGGTCATGCGGTCTTTGCTTAGTAACCTTCCTGGAGTGGCTAGTGACTGTACCTAATTAATATTCATGAGCTGAAGTTTCATTGGCTAGATGAGTAACGCCCACTTATGTCGTCTCCTTCTCAGCCAATCGGTTAACCATACTGCGCAAACGTCTAGTTACGTAGTTAATATTCATTATGTAAAGCTTTCGCCATAGTAGGACTCGTAATTTAGCAGACGGAACAGGTCGATCTGTCTATCATCCTAATTAAAGGCCGCTTTAAGGATCAGCCCGCGCTGGCTTTCCGTCATCTTTACCTTAAATGACAAATTATCTGACCTACAGACCAACATGCGAGCATCAGTGACGTGGTGAACTCAAATCCTGCAAAACATAAAAATAAACATGTATATTAGAAAATAAATTCATCTTCACTAATTCTCAAACGATGCCTGACATTATTTAATCGGGGAAAATATACATATATGAACGAATAATATTAATAAAAAATTAATTATGCGGGAATATTTCAAACCGAACGTAAACTTTTTTTAAATACCAAATCAGTTTTTAAGAATATTAACAGAGGCGTGATTAAATCGGCGAAACGACCAATAGTAACGTCAGATGCTTTGCGCTCTTGTGTCTGATTGGACGAGCTTGCTCTTAGGCGGGATCAAAAACGCAGGACGTCATTTGACGTATTGCGGAAGTAAAATAAAACAACATGGACAGCCGCGGTGAGTGTGATCACAGCAATCAGCAGGACTTTTTCATTAACAGCTGTTTATGGAATACAGCTGAATCACTTCAGAACTGTTCATTTACGTTGTCATAAAGTACAACAGAATAAAAAAACGATAAATGCAATAATACAGGCATTTTGAAATAAATAATAAAAAGTAACAGGATAATACCATGTTTTTGGACATGTAGCATGGTAAAGCTGTTTTGTATATAAATCAAAACAATGTCATATTTTTGGACGTCTATATCGGAAACAAAATGTTTTTGTCTGGCATTTAATATGATGCTATTCTTTGGACTTCCATTGGTACACAATTATGGCAATCATTTAGTACCATGATATTACATTATAACATCACTGTACCACTGCAGTATTTTTGTAAGGGGTCTAAATGAACTGTAAAGACAACACAATGTATAAATGTCTATAAATTAGTGAATTAAATTGAAACGCAATGTTTAAACTCAGCTGTGTGCATGTGTCTCAGAGAAAGGGAATCTGGATCAGGTGAAGCACGTGGTTCTGGTTCTGTCTGGTAAAGGCGGAGTGGGGAAAAGCACCATCACCACTGAGCTAGCCCTGGCTCTTAGACATGCGGGCAAGAAGGTAAAATACCATTGAATTCTATTCTATTCTGCTCTCTTCTATATTGTGGTTCGTTTAATCTATACTATTCTGCTCTATTCAGTTCTATTCTGTTGTGCTTTATTATATTATGCTTTATTCTATTATATTGTGCTCTGTTCTATTCTGCTTTATTCTATTCTGTTGCATTCTGTTCTATTCAATTCTATGCTGATCTGTTTTTATTAAATTTTGCTCTATTCTGCTCTGTTGTGCTCTATTTTATATATTCTGTTCTGCTTTATTCAATTCTGTGCAGATCAATTGTATTACATTGAGCTCCATTTTATTGTGTTCTATTATATTATGCTTTATTTTGTTATATTGTGCTCTTATATTCTATTCTTTTACTTGATTCTATTCTATTCTGTTGTGCTCTGTTCTATTATATTCTGCTCTATTGTATTGTGCTCTATTTCATCTATTCTGTCCTGCTCTATTCTGTTACTTTATTCTATTATATTGTGCTGTATTTTATTACATGCTGCTCTATTCTATTCTATTAAGCTTTATTCTATTGTGCTGTACTTTATTTTATTCTACTCTATTATATTATATTCAGCACTATTCGATTCTCTTCTGCTCTATTTTATTATGGTTTATTCTATTATATTGTGTTGTATTTTATTCTATTCCGCTCTACTCTATTCTGCTGTATTCTATTATGTTCTGATCCGCTTGATTCTATTCTATTCTGCACTATTCTATTATTCTATGTTCTATTATATTGTGCTATCTTTTATTCAATTTCACTCTATTCTATTCAGTTCTACTTTATTCTATTCTGCTGTGATATATTCTGCACTATTTGATTATCTTCTTCTCTATTCTATCATGGTATATAGTATAATATTTGCTATTCTATTATGTTCAGATCTACTTGAGTCTATTCCATTCCATTCCATGATGTGATGATGATGTGTGTCAGGTGGGTCTCCTGGACGTGGATCTGTGTGGGCCCAGTATCCCACGGATGCTGAACGTGGGGAAGCCAGAGGTGCATCAGTGTGACGCGGGGTGGGTGCCTGTGTATGCAGACCCCCAGCAGCAGCTCGCGCTCATGTCCATCGGGTTCCTGCTGGAGGATTCGGATGAGGCTGTTGTGTGGAGGGGGCCCAAAAAAACAGGTCTGACCTTTGCCATTTAACCTTTTGAACTTTGGTACCTGATGTTCACGTCTCACAACCTCTAATCTCTTCCTCAGCTCTGATTGGGCAGTTTGTCAGTGATGTGGCATGGGGCGAACTGGACGTTCTGCTAGTGGACACACCACCAGGGACATCAGACGAACACTTGGCCGTCCTTGAGAACCTGCGCAAACACAGAGTGGACGGAGCAGTGCTGGTCACTACACCACAGGTGAACATAACGATACTCTAAGGGCCAGTTTTTACTAAACAGGGCAAATTAGCGCGAGAGTGCAATTCCAAAACAACGGCGATGGGCGTGGAAATTTCTGCAGGTGATTTACTAACAACGCACAAATTAAAGAAGGCAGATGCATTGTCTGATCTCATTTACATATCGACCAATGCAATATAAATTAGAGCAGCGCAAATTTGAGTAGTCACAAATAAAGAATAAAGAAATAATGAAGCCAGTTAATTGAAAAGAACCGGAGGCCAAAAAATGAAGGGTTGCAAGAAGTTTTCATAGAGCTGGTATTGTGTGACTCCTAGTTGAGGGTTCCAAGATGTTTTTTATTTCCTGAAGCAAATTAAAAATAGCATGGCTTGGCAAACTATATGTTTGGATAATGTGTGCTTCTGGCATTCCAAATAAATTAATACGTGTGAAAAAAAACCCTCTCCCTTCTAGCACACACTCTCTGTTCTCTGCAGTGCCTCCTTCTAGCAACAATTGCAGCCGTTTCAAGCGCAAAATAGTTTAAGACATGCTTTTTTTGGGGCGTTAAATAATGGCGCAAATACCAGTAATTTGACAAGCGCAAACATTAGTAAATCGTATTGCGTGATTCATTTAAATACTCTCCTCCCATAAATTTTGCATCTGAAAGGGAAACTCCTACAAATGCATATTCAATACGGTCAGGCGCAAAAATAACTGTATCTACACCTTTTCAGCGCTAATTCTTCACTGCGCGTCTTTAGTAAATCCTGACAGTACTATTTTAACGCCAAAAGACGGTTTGCTGGCACAAGCTGTTAGTAAAACTAGCCCCAGATCTCTAGTCTGCTGAATAACATGCATTAACACCATTTCAAACGGCAGGCAGTGTCTACAGGAGACGTCAGGCGTGAGATCACCTTCTGTAAGAAGACATCCGTGAAGATCCTTGGCATTGTGGAGAACATGAGCGGCTTTGTGTGTCCACACTGTTCTGTGAGTATCAATCACATACAGCTGTCCAGGAAAATGCCTATGTCTAACAATCTGTATTTGAACACTGATGTGTGTTTTTCAGGAGTGCAGTAACATTTTCTCTAAAGGTGGAGGTGAGGAATTAGCCAAGCTCACAGGATCTGTGTTTCTAGGTAATGTGCCGATCAACCAACACTTTTCACTTGTGTTGTTCCACCATTCACCACTTGATGGTGCACAGCATCTCATTTTGTGTTTTACTTCAATGAGTTTTGAGTGTAGGATATATATCATATCTTGAGTGTAAATATAAGACTATAGTGTGGCCCAAAAGTCTGAGGTCACACTTAAGATCTAATTGGTAACTAACATACTCATTCTTCATAAAGAGAGCTTTTTTTATGTTATCATATTGATCAGACAATAACAACACAATTTTGATTATGTAAAACTAACAACATTACTGCAGCGGTGTTAAAGATGTTTTGATTGTTTGACTACTCAAAGGAGAATATAGCAAAATATAACTTAATTTGTATTCCCTGCTAGCTAAATTTCACATACATAAACAAAATCTGGCTCTACACCCCTATTTTCTTTATTCAGAGTTGATCTAGAAACTATCCAAAGCTCTGTTAATTTTAAAGCAATCAAAACTGTATTTCTATATTCATCCTAAGTGTCCCCTTAAGGTGTACATTTATTACCTTTTTTTTTGTTGTCAATCTGGCAACACACCCCTTCCGAAAATTAACCATGGTTTTACAAAAAAAACAAACAAAAAAAAACATGGTAACCACAAATTAACCATGTTTTTCTACACTAACCATAGTTTAACCAAGATATTTCCAGTAAAACTACAGATTCGCAATACACGCTCCAAAACGCCGATCTGAATAAAAAGATTTGCGAATCCGCTCCGAAGTCTCGATCTGAATCAAATTATTCATGAAACATGCTCCGAAGTCCTGATCTATATAATGATTCGTGAACCATCATTTAAGATTGGAACTTCGGAGCGGGTTCGTAAATCTTTTGATTCTGTTTGGAACTTCGGATACACGCTCCAAAGTTCAGATTTTAATCAAAAGTTTCGCAAACCTGCTCCGAAGTTCCAATCTAAATCGAATGATTCGTGATCTGCGCTCCGAAGTCCCGATCTAAATAATGATTCCTGAACAATCATTTCAGATCGGGACTTTGGAGCGCATTTCATGAATCTTTCAATTTGTGAAACGATTCACGAACCCGCTACGAAATCCGATAAGAATCAAAATACGCGTGAACCCATAGAAAACCGTTATAAGGAGAAAGCATTCGTATCGTGGACTCATCTGCTTGTCTGTACATAGTATGATTTATTAATAATGTGTTTACTGAGTTTGGTCTTTTAAAAAGACTCTCTTAACGCATTAAGCCATGTTAAGGGTTTTTCACGTTAAGCGTTTTAGAATGTCCCAATGATTTGCGATACATGATCCGATTGGAGCGAAACAGTGAATCATTTTGTGATGCAATGGTTTAACTGATTCCGAGTTTCGAAAAACTCAGTTTCAAGGACATGAAAAGTTTCTAGCCTATTGACTTTAACTTCTTGGGTAATATCAATGGTATGACCTATTTCAGATGCAGCCAAAATTACAACAACTGTGGTTACATATATGTATATTTAATTGTTTGATCAAAACTAATGCTAGGGACGATTTAGTAGTTGCTAGATATTGGTAGGGACATGTCCCTAGTGTCCCTACTAAATTCTACCCCCTTGATCTCAGGCTTTTGAACCCTACTGTACTTCACATCCCTTTATGTCTAAACACATATACTGACTGACTCTGTCTGTAGGCTCAGTACCGCTGGATCCGCTCTTGACAGCGAGTTTAGAGGAGGGACGGGACTTCCTGCAGGAGTTTCCAGAGAGCAGCACATACGCGGCCATCAGTCATATTGCGAACACTCTCCTCAGCAGCCTGGACGCCTGAAACAGCACTGAACACGATCAATACATGACAGAGACTGAGATGAAGCTTCACATTCCTGTTTTATGTGATGCCATTTGTAATGAGACGATTTATCTGAAATCTGGAGAATATTAGATATATTATTGATAATGCAATGTGTTTCATACTAGTGTAACTTTGAATAAAAAATACTAAATATATAAGAAATGGTGTCCTTTTTGTCCCACACTAATGTGTTTAAAAAAGATACTGTAAACAATGAAAAACTGATGAGGTGTTAGGCATGTTTCTTAACATAAAAAATGCAAACTTTTTACCCCTCTTTATGTCTTCCATCTTCTCCATCATAAGGAAGCCGTTTGGCCTGTTCCACTATTATTATCATTAATTTATTTTTTTGGTCCTAATATATATTTAAAATTCAAGGACTTGAACTCTTCAAATAATTCTCTCATTTTAATCACATTCTTGCATCTTATTGAACAGTAGAAAATCTTAAGATTTTTACATTTAGCTTGAAATGGCAGAGTCCAATTTATTAGCAGTTAAAGACATGGACCTCATTCACTATTGTTGGTGAACGTTTTCACGAACTAATGATTCATCAGTAACTTGATTACGAAAAATTAACTACCAAAACCATAAGTACACAAAAACCATATACTCTGGGGTACCTTATAGACGTGTTAAGAAGAAGTTTTAAACTAATATTTTAACTTGTTTGAGGGTGTCACATCACCTGAGGACGTTTCTGTGAGCGTGTGAAGGAAAGGTCGAGCGGAAAACCCTAATATGGACATGATGTGGGCGTGTCCTATGCAAATTACTAACCTCGGACACGTCAAATCAATAAAATTAATTAAAATTTAGTTAAAATACGCATGATAAAAAATGAAGACTATAACAAACCATTTTTTTTTACTTCCTCAATAACTTTTTTTTATAGAAAAAAAGAATCAGAATCTTGCATCTTATAGAATCACAAAACAGGGTTTATGTGAGTTTTAAGCTAAATTTAAAGAACCAATTAAAAAACAATTTTAAGACCAATTAAAGAAAATAAGGACTAAATTGAAGGAACACAATATAAATGTAAATGTCCAAAGAAAAGCACGAGTTGTATTCACAGGACTTCAGAGTTTGAAAAAACAACTTCAAACTGATCACCATTACTTTTTAACTCATTTAATGAAATTAAAATAGAATAAAAATTAATTAATAAAAATAAAAGGATTACTACATGGATATAAACTTTTACTGTTTTGTGAGAATAAAAAAATGACAAATATCTGTCAGTGGGCTCAGAAAAAAATTAACCTAATTTAAAGGAAAAACAAGTTCATTTCCCACTGACAGATGTTTGCTCTTGTTTCAAGCATAAACTCAATTTTGCTCAATTTCTCAGTTCGTATCTTCATTCTTCATTCTGCATCTGCATCATATATATATTGCAATTCATGCCACATTTAATGCCATGACTTTATAAATGTGAGACTTTCTGCTCTGATTTAAAACATTTTAGGGCCTTAATTTGTGCAACAGCAAACTTTTTAAAGATGTGCAGAAACCCTGCAAAAATAAATTAATTTAAATGGAATTTATTTTACTCCTGGGTTCTGGTAATAAGATGTTTGAAAACATAGTTTTGTGATAATTACTTGAGGAAATATCTAAAAGGTTAAGAACCACTGCATTGGAATGAGGTTAAGAACATATCCGTGTGGTGCAATAACCAGAATTGTTTGTGTAAATGCTTGTCTAACAGACTGAGAAAATTCAAATAATTTACTCTAAAAACATCTAAAAAATGGAAAGCTTTAAGGACTTCAAAGTAGTTTAGCTGTAACTCTATCAGTGCTGTTGGTGAATTATTTTCAAGGTTGACACTGAAGGCAAACACACACAGCTGAACACACTCACACAAGCCATCAGATGATGAATAAGCACAGGGAACGCAAGCATATGGAAATTACACTTGTGAGACCCATCGAGGGGTACACGCACACCTTTAATACAACCAAACATCAGATATACACAAGAAACAACCAGAAATACACACATCGAGCTGAAATACTCCCAGACAACTGCACTCCAGCAAACCAGAACCCCGGCCAGTGCAGCTCTATTCTTATATATATATAGATCTGTATTTATATATATATATATGTTTATATAAATATCAATTCAAAGGATCTGAGGAGCTTCAAGTACATTTTCATGAACAATATTCTTAATAAATAAAATCAGTGGAAAACAAAAATGGACATTAACAAAAACTACTCCATTCCACATACAGATTCGTCTGTGCGTTTTTCCACTTCACAAACACTTCTTTGACACCAATGTGGAAATTTATAAAACTCACAAATCACGTGACAGGAAGAGACAGGAACCAGAGGTGTTCATGTGTTTCCCTCTCTAACATGAAGGGAGCGAAATTGAAAGCGTGATTGGCTAACAGATCGATAGGCAGGAGGGGTGTGGAAACAAACAGAATGAGATCTATTACAGCATTATCATTATTATATTATTATTATTTTTTCTTCACAGACACAGGACGAAATCACTATATACCACATTTACAAGAAATCAAAACTATCAAACTGGGACGACTGTACACTTTCAGAAATAAAACCAAACGCAGAGCCTGTTATAATGTGTAGGATTATTTCCCCACCTCTCAATTCATCTAATTTCATTTTAGTTTAAGGTACCTTTATTTTTTTTTCCCCCTTCCCACTTTTTTTTGTTCCACGTGCCCCGTCTTGCGGTCCGGCAGCGCCGCATGCTGACTGCCAGTTTATTTGGTTGAGAGAATCAGGGCTACGATGAGGCCGTAGAGACCCAGAACTTCAGCGAAGATCAGAATGAGGATCATGCCCACGAAGAGGCGCGGCTGCTGGGCGGTGCCACGGACACCTGCGTCTCCCACGATGCCGATGGCGAAACCAGCTGCCAGCCCGCTCAGACCCACACTCAGGCCTGCGCCCAGATGCAAGAAACTCCTGCCACACAGACACAACAATCAGTTAGTTAGTAAAATACATAATTACATAAATGAACACATTTTTAAAAAACAGTTTATTAGTGAATGAGACCCCATGTTTGTCTAATATCTAATAATTCAAGTTACTCTTTTCTAAATGGAAACATTTTTAAATAGTGAAATTTATCTGCAGTAAATCATTGCTAAAAAAGTAAAAAAATAATTAATTAAGCAATATTATATTACATATACATACATACATACACACATACATACATACATATATATTAGGGCTGGTAATTTAACGCGTTAATTAGATTAATTCATTACGTTGAAAAATAACGCGTTAAAATTATTAACGCATTTAATGCACTTGCCCCGCCCCCAGACCTATGTGGGTCATCTGACATTTCACACAGTTGATTGACAACAAATATGATGCAGGGCAACAACTCACTGTGTGATAGAGCCTAGAGAACGTAGTTAGAATGTCCCTAAAAATATTATATATATATATATATATCTGTGTAAATAAATAAATTAAAAAAAACAAGTAAATAACAAATGTATATTATAATTTCAGTTACTATTTATTTTATCTGAAGTAAATTTTTTGGAAGTATTTTTTTTTTGTTTGTTTTAGTTTCCTTTGCTAAGCTTGATCAGAGTCAGAGTTCTGTAGTAGTGATGATACGTTTAACTCACTTGTAGAGAGTGATCTTGTCTGAGATGCTGTTGGCGATGAGGACAGCCACCACCAGCCCGTATATAGCAATGATTCCCGCCATGACCACAGGAATGATGGACTTCATGATCAGCTCCGGACGCATCACAGACATGGCAGCAATACCCGTGCCGCTCTTCGCTGTGCCATACGCCGCGCCCAACGCTGCACACAGACACACACAACCAAACTGCTTACTTTACATGCACGGTTTTCATTATTACTGCAACAAAACTGCAGCGAAAATATGAAGTCACATTATTTGACTTCCCAATAAAAGTGCACTCAAACAGTGAGTAAACAGTTAAAGCTATACTCTCAGTCCTGCTCTAAAAGCTGCAAAATGCATTAACAGTATCGTACAGATTTCAATAAAAAAGTGTTTTGGTGTACATTGGATGATGCATAAGATTGCATAATTTCTCAACGCTGCCTGACTCTGCAGAAACAGCATTATTCACGTCTCCTGCAACATTTCTGCAGTGTTCAGTAGTGAAACCAAAAGGGCGAAAACATGAGTAAGCGAGTTTTATACTTCTGAACAGACTGCCTGTGAAAAACTAAACCCACTGTTGCTAGGGTGTTTCTAGAGCATTGCTAATTGATTTATAGGGCATTTCTATCACATTCTGCAAGGCTGCGAGATGGTTGCTTATTGCTTCACCTAATTTATTGTTTGCATGGATGAAAATCATAAACTTGACAACTTAGAAGATTAATAGCAGAACTCTTTTCAACTAAAGTTTAATAGTGGTTTCAAAAAATAAATGAGCTATAAGACTGAAGACTGCATTATCAAACAGCAATAACAAGTAAACAACATTAATAATTTAAAAATAACAAAATACAATAATTTCATTATTAGTAAGGAAGTTACTCACAATAATATCCATACTGACAACAGAAATGTACCATGAAGACAATACAATAATAAGCACCAGCAGAAGGGTGGAACTGATCTCAGGTTCAAACCAGTGTTATTTTAGTATCACTGAGATACTATTATAGTTTTTATTAATATTTTGAATTGGTTTTTATTTTTATATTTTCTGTTTTCATTTTAATTTTAGATTTTGAAGTTTTAGTAATTTTGTTGTGCTTTTGTTATTTTAATTTTTTTCCTCTACATATTCATTTTTATTATTATTATTATTTTTTGTTATTTTAGCACATCAGGTTAAATTAAATGAAAATAAACAAATGTTCCCTTGGCAACTAGCTGATCATTTTTATAATATTTATAATAATTGATTTATTTAATTTCAAGTAAGTATAATTTTTATTATTAATATTTTTCTATTATAGTGTTAATTTTAGGACTAGTGTGTTAGAGTTAGTGTTAATTCTGCTCACAGTTAACACACTGCTGCACATTACAGCTCTTTCATCCAGGAATCTTAGTCTAATCTTAGTTTCCGGGATTAAAGGGTAACCCTGCTGCATTAAACACGATTACAACTACTACTGCAGCACAGAATCACCCAAACTAGCCAATAACAGAAAGAGTGAGTGTGTGTGAGAGTGAGTGAGTGTGTGTGTGTGTGTGTGTGTGTGAGTGAGAGTGAGAGTGAGAGTATGAGTATGAGTATGAGTATGAGTGTGAGTGTGAGTGTGAGTGTGAGTGTGAGTGTGAGTGTGTGAGTGTGAGTGTGAGTGTGTGAGTGTGAGTGTGAGTGTGTGAGTGTGAGTGTGAGTGTGTGAGTGTGAGTGTGAGAGTCTGTGTGTGAGTGTGTGAGTGTGTGGTGACAGATGGGCTCGTGCAATGAAGACCAGAATCAATCAGATGGCCACTGTCCAAACACACACTCCACACACACACACACACACACACTATAAACCCAACTCTACCTGCTCTGAGAACAACACACACACCAATGTCAGGTAAAAAACAATCTGATAATGGAGTCTAATTTACTGCTTTCAAAGTGGATGATCGGTTCAAAAACATCAAAAGAATCAACAGTTTCTTGTTTTTGAGTTTTTGCAATAAAGGTGCATTTTGTATTGGTGTTGATGCATTAATTAATTAATTAATTTATTTCATGCCATGACATTTCATGACAAACTCAGTTCATGTGGTATAAATTAAAATAATCATAATAATAAAAATAAATCAATATATTATATTAAATTAAAATCAATAAATTATATAAAATAATTTAAAATATTTTTCTTGCAACACTATAAAAATATATTAATTATATAAGCTCTATCAGTTTTATATTTGACAGAAAATCTAAACTTTTCCCAGGACAAGGTTTTTTTTTTTTTTTTATCTAATTAAATTTATGAATAAAACCAACGCCAAATATAATTTTAAGCAGGACATTCTAATAAAATATTCTTTACTGTCGATGGGCAAGTCTTGCGTGACCAATTCAGCATTTTGTTAGGTCATGACTATTTTTAAAATGAAAGCAATAAGTAAACCTTTCATTTATAACAGGGTCTGATGAAATCTTGGTAAAACCATCCGGCATTTAGATACATCTAAGATTAATTATTTTGGCCGGTGAAAAGTTTTGGATAATCTTGAAGAACCAGAACTGATCCTCAATGGGATATGGACATCATAAAACAAGGAAAGGTCTGGAAATGAAGATTAGAGATATACAGATACAGACATTCTGACTGATACCAATTAATCATATGCAAAACTAAATATAATCAAAATGATCAGAAGTGCCCTGTATAATGACTATTTTAACTTGACATGACGTCTTTTATGCAAAATATGCAACACTTCTAGCAAGACGCTCAAAACACTTAATGCAATGACCAAAAATGGATAGGATGACTTTAAATACGTAACTTTGTGCAAACTCTCTTAACAGCTGAAAGCCCAGCCGACTACATATGAAAAATAAAAAAATAATACTAGTCAGTCAATTTAACTAATAAACTAGTCCACTATTGTGATCCATTCCCACTGGCAATTTTCTTATCCTTTTTGCCAATTAATGATATAATGACAGATTCTATAGTTAAATAATAAACTATAATTATAATAAACTGGAAATGATTTGACTCAGTAACTCAAACACAAATAGAAAATGTGCTGCAAAAAAATCTCAAAAAGGCCAAATATCATCCAATTAATCAGCTTGTAAGATATTTGAGTTCATCACTACCTATGTATAGTTCGTCCCTACTAGCCCTAAAGATAGCCTACCTGCAACAACTGCATTCTGCTATACCGACCTGCTTTACTAGACATACATTTATTTAGTAGACACATCCTGAGAGACTTACAAACGGGCACAGGACTGCACAGACTGAACTGGGACAGGATGCCAAGTCAGATAAAAGACTAACATCTCAAATTAGCTCCAGCTCTTCCAAAGACACAGAGTGGCATCAGAAATGATCCACGTGCATCGTGCCTGTTAGTCAAATCACTTATTCCACGAGTAAATATAGTGTCAATCAGATCAGCTAAGACTGAATGACAGGCATTCACAGAATAACTCACTTCCTCCGAGTGGAAATGAACAGGAACGAGATCAAACACAACCTTTCCTTCTGGATCAACATCTAATTTGCTCACTCCTGGACATTATAAAGAAATGTTCTGGGTTCATTACAAGTTAAGCTTTATAGACTCCATTTGTGGCATAATGCAGATTACCACTGAAAACAATTTCCACTCATCTCTCAGTAAAGAAAAACTGAAATTAAATGAATCAAGGTTACAGTAATACATCCATAATGGGGAAAAAAATGAGTCGCACTTTAAGGGCACTAATAAGTGTATATCTGAGCTATGAAAAACATTTTTGGGTTTTTTTTTTTTAAATGTCATTCAAAACCCATTTTACTTTACAATGTGACTTTATTTGTGGGAACAACAGGACATACAATGTAGGGCGGCACTTGAATTGGCGACACAAAATGAATTGGATCATAAAAAGGGCGTTGCATACTGGAATAGAGCCAGATGGTCAAAGGGGAGGGGCTAAAAATAAGAGGGCCTGATGATGTCACCTGAAACGGAAAGTCGTTTGAGAGGCGGAGCAATTTATGAAGACAAACATGCTTTTATAAGAAATAATTTACACAATAAAGGCCTGTCTGTGCCAAGAATGATATTTGTAACAATAAAGTGTATTTTAAAAAAAAGTCGTACTATAACTACAACAGCATAGAGTAACAATATCAATTTTTGATGAAGCTGATGAACCATAAAAGCATTGGCAACCAATCAAAATCCATCCAACTTCAAAGAGCTGGAGAATTTAAAGTATTTTTCTTAGTATAAATAATGTTATTGTCTGTTGGTGAGGTGACAGTTGTTATAACCATCGTATAATTCTTGGTGCAAATAGGCCTTAAGAGCTAGAATACGTATTATGGAAGTAATTAATGTTCATTTTGATTTCAAGTTTAATGCTAGACAGGACAGAGTGGTTGACAGCTTTATTCTGCATTTCACATCTAAAGCAGCAGAATCCCTGAAATATATAAATAATAAATCAACTTCAGCTGTTTCTTCTCTGCATTTCGCTTTCATGCTCCGTGACAAACTGAACCTAGACGCACAGTAAAGAAACCCTTCATTACCGACTCACAAAGACACGGATGCTGCTGTTTGGTGTCGTTCTCATTAAGAAAGCTCTTCAATCTCAAATACACATGTAAAATGGCCTGACAAAGCATTTGCTGACCTCACTTAATAGAAAAATACACTCTCTCCATCCAGCATTGTACGCATTTAAACAAACACACACCAGCTGCTGTATTAGTTTGTTTGCATTACTGATACTGACATTCACAGAGATAACGTTACAGATAACAGACCAAACAAGCCTGAAGTGTCGTCTAACAGTCCAGCGGAGAATAAACAGCATGACGCCTTGTGCTGGAAACACACAGATGCATTTGATGTCGTGATGTACGTGCAAATTACAGTAGCGAGGGACATTTCAGCTCGTCTCAGCATCACACTATTTCTGCAGCACAGTACAACCTGTTAAAATTAGCAGGAAATTAAGGTCTGATTATAAATGCATCAATTTAACATCCACAAGAGATCCATTTTTGAGATTTTTCTATTTCAGGACAGTCTTTCATCTTCTGTGATGGATGATAGGATGCATCCTGCACATCTTCACTTACAGTCACATCAAAGCTGTTAATGACTAAAAACCAATCTTAATATAATGCATCTGAACAACTTGCAGTTTGGGGTTAATTTAACA
The DNA here is from genome assembly GCA_039654775.1 of Spinibarbus caldwelli. Taxonomy (NCBI): domain Eukaryota; kingdom Metazoa; phylum Chordata; class Actinopteri; order Cypriniformes; family Cyprinidae; genus Spinibarbus; species Spinibarbus caldwelli. The sequence goes on along the minus strand of CM077263.1, from coordinate 2,775,881 downwards.
AAAAAAAAAAAAAAACTAATAAATCAGTGAATATCACATTATTGTTATAATTGTCTAATGCACAACTACAGGCTCCACCTTAAATTCAATAGTTAAGCCTCTGAAACCAATCAAACCTGAACTTTGATCAATACCTGTGGAAAAAAAAAACCTGTTTAACCTGTGAAATAAAACTAGTTTAACCTCGTAAATAATGCCTTGACCTGCAAAAAAAAAAAAAACCTATAATCTCTAAATCTACCCAAACCAGGGAATGCATTGTATCCCATAGCTGGTTAAATCAGAGGTCGGTTGCATTTGCTGACATGTAATAAATCTATTAAATTATTTCATATTTTGAAATCAATATACGTGCACTGCAATCGTATCAATAATGAATAATTCTGACAGTAAATGCAACATTTCACCAGCAATTTTTCGACTAGCACATGCATGGATTATAATCATACAAAAATCATTATGTGACAGCAGATTTAACTAACATGAAATGTGTCATAAATATGTTAAGAACGCATTTAATAATATTTTTTTAACAATATTTCATAAGACACCAGGAATAGTGGAAACAGCACTGACAGGATTGGATTATAATGATGCAGACATCTTTTTTTTTTTTTTTTTTGACGTCAGATCTGAAGGTGATGATTAATAAAAGTATAAAAATGTGCTAGATAAATAAGTCTATCTATTTTCATAATCATAATAATAAATAACACCAATAATTAGAATGACATTTCCTCAGATATCAATAATAATGTAACCAACAGAGGGAGATTTTTATTACAATCATGAAAAAATAATTATGCAGATATAATTTATGTTCATAGTAATCAATACATGTTTAACAGATATGTTAAATAAATTTAAAATAAAATTTACCGCTGAAGACCATCGCTGCTGATGCGCCCATCACTGCGAAGAACGGCGAGTATTCAGGGCTTCCCGACGACATTATTCCTTTAATTTCACCTCAAAACCCCAATAACACCGAGCTAATGCTGCTGGAGAGGGCAGAACCGTACAAACTGACGGGAACCGGGTTCTGAGGGTAAACGATTTGGTGTGGAACAATGGTTTTAAACCTCACACAAATGATGGAAACTGCTCTTAACGGATCCTGTGGGATGAATCTGCGGTACAAAATGGCCGAAACCGTCACCTGACACACCGCGAGGAAAATCCCATCCGATTCCTGGAGGGGGAGGAGATCGTGGAAATATAGGGATGCGCAGGGGATACTTTTCCAAATAGAGTCCGAGATCGAATGTGAAATAATAAACGTTATACAATCATTAAATAGAAAGCATTTGGGTGCAGATTTAAAGGTTTTGTGGGTTTGTGGTCTCCCCTATTAGTGGAGATAATAGTACGCTCCGCTGCGGGCTTTCCCTTTAATACTGAAGATTTTCAAATCCTTGGAATAAAAATCATGCGTTTATAATCTGGGTGTGAACATATTATACTTTTAAAATTACGCCATAGATTTCAGTTTATTTAAATCATTTAATTTCATACTGACAGGGAAAATCTTTGCAACCCTTAGCCTCAATGGTAAATATAGTACGGTTTTTTTCCTCTTAATACAACACAGACAATGTTAATGTAAAACAGCATATTTTAAAATCCCTGTATTAGGTATTTTTAAAAAATATCAGAAGGTTTTTTGCATTATGTAACTTATAAAGCATTATTTCCAATCTGTCTGCAAAATGATTGCAAAAACACTGCCAGTATGATAACTGCACATTCAAATGTGTAACAGTAATATGTAATTTCATACATTATATTTTAATTGGCTCTGTAACTTGCTGAGACACTCTCTTTAAGGGCATAGGTTTACTATTCACATTGCAGGCGACACATTTCAAGATATTTAATTATTCAGAAAGATCATTTTAGTCTATTTAATGGTTTTCGGCTTCTGTATCATGACCCTCAGATATTCTGTGCTGTTAATAATAACAATTCTTCATAATGAAGTGATATTATGTCACCCGTGCAGTGGACTGTGATGCAGTGGATGAGGATTCCCGAGATGAAGGTCATTCTGGGCAGTGACGTCAACCGCAGGCCACGCCCACCACCTTCTGTCAGCAAGAATTTAAATAGACTCTACTATAGCCACACAATATATGAACATGAGCTCAGATAGTATGGGGTCTTTATTAGATTTTTTTCTTTTAAATGTTAAATGCAACAATTTTTATTTAATATATTAAATATATTAAACTATATCTTTAATAATAAATTGCATTGTCTCATCCAGCTAATGTAATTATGCCATAATTATTTCAAGTATCAATGTCTGCATGCCTGGTGAACACACGTTTTTCAGGACACATGATGGAAGATCAATTAGTCTGGTCTCATTTAGCCAAGGGGAGAATCTGCATTATAAGGTCAATGATACACAGATATCATGAGGCCAGAAGAGAACTGAGAATGTCATTTTCATTAACATGGACAGTTTTCTCATTTGAATGCCCAATTTTTGGAAATTTCTGAATGCAAATCATTTTATAGAAATACTGCACTCAAAAAATGTAGTTATAGCCAATGACACATTTTAGAGTACAGCTAGAAATTGCATATTCACTATTCATTTGTAGGTTTTCCATGACTGTGAGGACTTAAAATACGAAAACTAGACACCTACATACACAAAAGACTGAACAAAAACTTTTTAATGATAGCTTGCACAGTTTTTATTTTTCATCACAACTGATCACTCCCTAGTTTGAAAAATAGAAACATCTTCTATGAGCAGATACTAGACCACTACATGTTTGACACTATAATTTAGGGTTGTTACTCAAATGTTTTTGCATGTTTAAGACTTCATACTTCACACATACACACTCAGGACGGCCTGCTCCACCTGAATGAGACACATAACACACCACCTGATATGGTAACACATCACAATGTACATGCACATTAAACACTTGTCAACAACCGGTTTTGATCACTGAATCTCCAATTCAAAATATGAGCATGAGCATATTCTAAATGATTCACAGAAACTGAAAACAAACAATATATTACTGATACTGATCCATAGATGAGTTACTAACATTCTGCAACTTAAAATTCGTTCAATAAGTGCAAAGAAAAAGATAATAAAATGTAATACTTCCCACTTAAAATAGTGCTGATTATGCTTTCATACATATAGCAAAGACCATTGAATGATTAACAAAAAGCTGGTTCTCTTTTACACTTTACATTGTAATTTAACCTGTATACATTAAACTTCATGTTTAGCTAAATTTTTTTTTTTTTTTTTTTTTTTTTTTGCATGTATGCATGTTTTTTTCTGGATTTGGACAGTGAAATGGTACATTACAATCCATTACTGAAATTCATTCGGATAAAGTGCATGTAACATGTAGAAAATTAAGATTGTATCATTGCCCTCATATTGTTCCGAAACAGCATGACATTCCATATTACATGCACAAAAAGCACTTTTTTTAATTTTTTAGGACTGTATTTCTATATTTTAAGTCTTCTGAGTGCTAAATGTGAGGAAAAGACTCAAATTAAGCTGTTATTCACTGAAAATGTTCCTCTCAAATCTTATGCGCATATTCAAACTTGCTGCATCAGATTTGAAATCATGAATATGCAGATTGTGTAAATGAGAAATGAGATCTATGGTGTCTGTTCTGAATCTGTTGTATAACTAAAACATGGAATACAGTGCACAAGTTTTTTTTTCATTATTATTATTCTGTTTAAATGTAACTTTAATGGTGTTTTTGTTCATTTAGCAGCTTGACAGCTCTGACCACTTGACTTTCACTGTATAAAAAAAGCAGCCAATTTATTTAGCAAAATCTACAAAAAGAAAGTCATACAAGTTTTGAACAATGAGAGGACAATGAGTAAATTATGCCAAAAAGTTGATTTCTGATTTAAAAGAACATTGGAATGCCGTTGAAACTCACGAAATGCCCCAGAAGTACTTGTGTTTCGACTGGAGGTTTATGAAGTGCTCATGTTTTCCAGTCCTCTTTGTGTTGAGAATCTGGAAATCGTATTGTTCCCAATTGGCACAAAGATGCATAGAAGAACTATGGAAGCCCATTTCTGCCACTGAATAAAAAATAAAGGTATTTGTGACTTTAGTATCTCACAATTCTGACTTTTTTTCTCAGAATTGTGTGATATAAGCTTGCAATTGTGAGAAATAGAGTCAGTAAACTCACAACTCTGAAAAATAAAGCAGAATTATAATATAAACTTGTAATTCTGAAAAATGAAGTCAGAATTATGAGACATAAACTTGCAATTCTGAAAAATAAAGTCAGAATTATGAGATATAAATTTGCAATTATGAGAAATAAAGTCAGAATTATGAGACATAAATTTGCAATTATGAAAAACAAAGTCAGAATTATGAGATATAAATGTGCAATTATGAGAAATAAAGTCAGAATTGTGAGACATAAACTTGCAATTCTGAAAAACAAAGTCAGAATTATGAGATATAAATTAGCAATTATGAGAAATAAAGTCAGAATTATGAGAGATAAACTTGCAATTCTGAAAAATAAAGTCAGAATTATGAGATATAAATTTGCAATTATGAGAAATAAACTCAGAATTATGAGACATAAATTTGCAATTATGAAAAACAAAGTCAGAATTATGAGATATAAATTTGCAATTATGAGAAATAAAGTCAGAATTGTGAGACATAAACTTGCAATTCTGAAAAATAAAGTCAGAATTATGAGATATAAATTTGCAATTATGAGAAATAAAGTCAGAATTGTGAGATATAAACTCGCAATTCTGAAAAATAAAGTCAGAATTATGACAAACTTGCAACTGCAAAAAATAAAATTAGAATTGTGAGATATAAACTCGCAATTCTGAAAAATTAAGTGAGAATTATGAGATATGAACTTGCAATTGTGAGAAATAGTCAGAATTGCGAGATATAAACTAGCAATTTGGAGAAATAAACTTGCAGTTGCAAAAAATAAACTCAGAATTGCAATTTTATATCCTCGCAATTGTGATTTTTTTACTTCCCAGAATCACAATTCTGATTTTATAACATGCAATTGCAAGGAAGAAAAAATAAATAAATAAATAAATAAACACTTACTTTTTTAAAATTCTTTATTTAGCAGTGTAAACGGGCTGCCATAAGTTTCTCTGCCAGAGGGATTCGGGGCAGAAAAAGCTCTCTGCTAGGTAAATCATGAGGAATTGCCAGGAGTCATATTTCACCCCATAATGAAAAGAAATAAATTATATTTTGCATTAAAAAAAAAAAAAAAACATTTTGATGACCCTCACCGATTTCTCATGACTGTAATGAGAAAACTGATATATTGGTGCGTTTAGCACCAGAAAAGACAGTGACAAATATCTAACACCTTGCTGGAATCACATCGATAAAGACTTAGTTTTGATTTAACACAAAAGTCTCCACTGTTCTGGTCCTCATTTTTTTTAGATATTAATCATTACTACAGAAAATGCTAAATGTGGCATTTGAAATCCTTCAATGCTAGACTTCATTTTACTGCATCAGAACCTCTCAATTCTTGGACTATATCAACACAGACTTTCAGCTGATATGAAATGAATCAAAATAAACTTTGAGATATGTTTTGAATGGATAAATATACGCAATAAACCATCTTCACTGGAGCTCAGGACGGATCTTTTAGTGCAATGAAGGAGCATCACGTCTCCGTTACAACGTACATGAAGGGACGTCTATCACATCACAACGGATCTTACAGCCACAGCGAGCCGCTCTTATGAACCCATGGTGTCTTTGAAGCCCCAAACCTCCAGCAGAGCGACCTGGAAGCTCTCAGCACACAGCGGCGGGTTGTCGAAGGTCAGGCAGTGTTCGGTTCGGCCGTGGTTCAGCTCAGAGTCGATGTACAGAGCGTTACCTTCACCTCCTCCTTCACAAACAACACCATGCATCCGGATACAGAGAATCAGGTAGATTGAACATTTGACTGTCTTTCTTTCTATACTACACCAAGGCTAAATTGATTTAAGAGGAACTAGTGATAAAAAATGATATCTCTCTCAGTTGTCACACATTCAAAACAAACATCACTTCATATGTACTTGCTCTGTAATGGCTTAAAGCTGCTTCATTGATAAAATAAACCATTACTTTGATCAAACAGCCTCAGTTGTGAAGTGCACTTTGAATATATACACTTTTAGCATTTGTATTATTTCTTTATTTTATTAATTAATAAAATATTTTCAATTAAAAATAATGTATTATTCATTCCTGAAGTATACTACAACTATACTGCCTTTATCCAGTTTGGAAAAGGAGGTCACCAAAAACTGTTATAATAAAGGGCTGATTCACTTCTATATAACATGAATGAGGAAATTTCAGTGATTGGAGAGAGGCCTGTAGAGATGCTCAGACACATACTGTTAACACAAGATTGAAATTACTACAATATAACAGGCTAATGCGAGTTTATATAACTCCAGTATTACTAAATAAATTTAATGATAATATCACAGACATTTGTACTAAATGTAATTCACATGAAGGTACTTTCTTTCATTGTGTATGGGAGTGTGAAGAGATCCTGAAATTCTGGAAAGGAGAGCCTAATAACATTGCTAATAACATTATTAGCAATGTTATTAGGCAGCAATATTTACTGATAAGATTTAATTAAATGTATATATAATTAAATATATATTACATTTCTGTTTTTCAGTTATTATAATAATTCAGAATTGGAACAAACAAACAAACAAAAAAAAAAAAAAAAAAAATTATATATATATATATATATATATATATATATATATATATATATATATATATATATATATATATATATATAATGTTTTTCCAGAAATAGAATATTTTATTTAATTTAATTCCAATATGAAAATAATATTTACCTACCTGCATGTAAAATGTTCCATGTGGAAATTTTTTTGAACATTTGTGAATAACATATCAATTAACTATATCAATTATTTTGCTAACGAAGTTTAAATCAGACTTGTTATTAAAATATTTCCATCTTAAAACCCTCATATGAAACTCTACTAACAGTGTTTTTAGGAAACTTGATTGTCAAATATAAAGCACATTTATTCATTGTGCTGGTTAATTTCATATCAGCAACAGAATTATATTGAACACTGTAATTATTCACTAATTTGATTATGAAAAAAAAAAAATTCCTGGTGTTTGATTTCAAGTGAAGAGAAAAATATTTTAAAAAATCAGATTAGTGAGAAATGAACATCTCACTCACCGATAATGATGGAGTCGACGTTTCCCGCCATAAACATGGATGTGTTCCTTGAGTTGAGGTTGAAGTGTCGCGTGGACAGGAAGGGGGACAGGTGAGACGGGTCTGTGGCCGGTTTCTCTAGAGACTGCGGCCCACCGTTGTCATTCGCTCCGGTTTGTTCTTCGTCTGCAGGCTGAGATGCGTTTGCCAGCTCCGGGTGTTTGATAACAACCCACTCGTAACGCTCCATCTCTGGCTTCATCTGAAACAAACACAAAAGACACGAAACACACGCAATTTAACACATCTCACTTCTGAAAACACAACGACAACAACCACACCGTTTCAGTGGCTAGTCTTGTGGTCAGAGCTCAGGAAGTGAAATCTGAATACATGCTGCGCTGGTTGAATTGTGGTTAAAGGTCTGGACAGCAAACATTTACAAACATTGTGCCATAATACTGCAATATACTGCAATTGCAATATAAGTAAGTCGCTTTAAATATACTATATGATTAGTTTTCTTGCAGCAGAAGTGAGTCAGGTGAGAACATGTCATAAATGAACAGCAGGAACCAATTCAGAAGCTCTTGGCAAAACACTTACCATTTTAATACTTTAACTGATGGTCTGTAGGAAAGAAACAGCTAATGCTTACTGTAATCTTCTTAACATCTCAACTGTTTCTCTTAGACATAAATGATTTGTTGAACATCAGCTTCTCAGATGTTTTTCCTGAGAAAAAGACCATTATAATTTAACTTTCAGGGATCTTAATGTCACATTGTGCTTTGATTTGCAAAGACTTGATTTAATCGGATCCTTGTTTCAGTAAAATTTAAAATATTTTTTGTCTTTCTTTCTTTCTTTCTTTATAATAAATAATAGTTTATAATAATAATAACAATAATAATAATAATATTTTTTATTTATAATTATTCATACATATTTATATAAATACTTATACATTTATTTATATAAACATCATATTTATTGTAAATATGTTTACGTATTATTATAAGTACATATATATATATTATATATATTAATATGTATATTATAAATACATTTATTTTTATAAATATGTATGAATTTATTTATTTATATAAGCATATTTACCAATTTATAAATCAAAATCATAAAATAAATCAAAATAACAATATAAATCTTTATTTATAATAAATATTTATATTGTTATTTTGATTTTTCTATTCATGTTCCTTTCAATCACTTATACTGTATGTATAATTATATTTACATTCTTTCAATCGCTCAAATTAAAAGTACTTTGAATTTATACAAGTAAATCAAGTCATCTGAGCTGCTATCCACATTAATTTTATACCTCTATAACTTCACAGTAAGATAACTATGATTAATCTGTGTCCTTTTTATTCCTACAAAGGAATCTTAGAAGAAACATCTTATGACAAAATTCATATTTAAAGGAAACATAACTAAGAACTCCATTATATCTTGAGTTACCAAAGAGCTATAAAATATTCCTCTGAGAGTGTAACAAGATGAAACGTACGCACTGCAATCTAGTCTAATACTCCAGAAAATAGTGCCGCCTAGTGGATCATAAACGTAATAATTCCAGAATACTCCATAAGAAAGACCCCAATTTGATTCTTAATACCTTAATTTGATTATTCATATCATACATTATTATTTACCTATATTATTATTTGCAAATAAACAAATAAATATCATGAAAAGAACATACTCTGAAGACGAAACACTCTCCAGTGCCGAAGAAGCTGAGCTTGTTCCCGTCCCTCTTCCGCTCCTCCCAATCAGTGGACAGGAAGGCCCCACACACCTGGAATACGATTGGATGAGAGGCACGTCAATCACAGGCTAACTGAGCTCCTGAACAACCTCCCTGCATCCAAGTTCACTTGCTGTCCATCCTACATAGTGTGCAAGAATAACCACAGACCTTATTTCACTAAAAAAATTACAACCACCACTGTAAAAACTCATTGAAAATTCTTGAAGGATAATTTAGTCTTCCAAAATTGACCTGAATGGCTCTATTAAAGCTGGCATATTTTTGGACTTCTGGTTACAAACAGATGGAGCAAAATGAGTTCATCATACACTTCCAATTATTCTGGGAAAATCCGATTTTTGCTTCTTAACGTAAATAATTTAAAATAACCCTCTAACAGACGCCCTTCTCAGAAACTGCTGCATATATTATTGTTTGTGCTAAATTAATACAAGTGCAAATTTGAAAATATTTGTTATGGCACCTAAATAAGTCCTAAGAACAAACAAAATGACAGAAATAGAGAGAAAGAGAGAGCGAGACACGGGTTTTGGTACCTCTCCATCTGTAGTCCTGATGAGCATTAATGTCGGCTCATATCCCTCACAATGTGCATAAAACCTGAATAAAACATCACAAAGCATATTTATAAAACATTCACACAGCTCACTCAGATTAAAGACTGCTGTAAATAGTTTAACTGAGTAATGACAATTACTCAGAGGCAGCAACTATTACTCATGATGACTTCTTGAAGAATACACTTGTGCATAAAGAATATCTTTCTTTAAATGCCATATGCTGTGATATTTAGTCATCTAATGAAATGACATTTTTAAGCGTTTTGTGTGTGTGTTTTTGTACCTGTTGAGGCTGCAGCCGTGTGTGGATGTGGTGAAGAGCAGCTGCGGCTGACATAAAGCGAAACGCTCCGGGATCCACGACCAGATATCTCTGATCTCTTTAGCGCTGACGATCTCAGAGCTGAAATTATCAGCGTTCACAGCTAACTGGACATTTTGTCTAGAGATAAAGGAGAAAATGCAAACAACATGCATATTTCACTGTGCATCAGAAAACTAACACAACAGAAATAAGTGGGTCAGAAAACCAAAAATGCATGAGGAGGAGGAGGATTAGAGATGAAGATACCCACCTTTTGATAGAGCTAAAGGACAGCACAGAGAGTGGAGAGCAGGAGGAATGGAAAACAAATGAATAAACTGTGATGCAGTGAAAAAATGAAAATCAGGGAATGAAAAATGAATATGCAAAACAGAGAAAAGCTGTAAAACAGAGCCAAACACAAAAGATATAAATGGACATAAATACTACACAAGGACTTTTTAAGATTTGTTTTTTTTGTAACTGGTTACTAATTAGTTTTTATTAGTGTACTGCTGACAGTATCCTACAGTACTGTATACTACCTACTATAACCGTAGCATGCTACATTGTTGTCACATGACCTCATTACATATTACACTGCCATTCAAAAGTTTAGGCTTTGTGAGATTTAAAAAAAAAAAGTCTCTTTTGAAAGGCTCTTATTTACAAGGTAAAAAGGTAAAAAAGGTAATTTAAACTTTTTATCTCGCAATTCTGAATTTATAACCCACAATTGCAAGTATTTATCACGCAATTCTGAGAAAAAAAAAGTCAGAATTGCCAGTTTATATCTCACAATTCTGTCTTTATTACTCGCAATTACAGGTTTATATCAAGCAATTCAGAGAAAAAAAGTCAGAATTGTGAGATGTAAACTCACAACTGCGAGAAAAAAAAAGTCAGAATTGTGAGATAAAAAGTCGCAATTACCTTTTTTATTTATTATTCAGTGGTGGAAACGGGCTTCGATAATAAACAAACAAATAAATAAATAAATAAATAAAAACATTTGAATAAAAACAAATTAAATTGGATTTAAATACATAAACTAAGGAAGCCCATTTCCGCCACTGAATAAAAAATAAAAAAAGGTAATTGCAACTTTTTATCTCGCAATTCTGACTTTTTTCTCACAATTCTGAATTTATAAGTCGCAATTGCGAGTTTATATCACGCAATTCTGAGAAAAAAGGTCAGAACTCCCCGTTTATATCTCGCAATTATGGCTTTATTACTCACAGTTACACGTTTATATCAAGCAATTCTGAGAAAAAAGTAAAAATTGTGAGATAATTACAATTACCTTTTTTAATTTTTTATTCAGTGGTGGAAATGGGCTTCGATAATAAACAAACAAACAAATATATAAATAAAATAATGAAAACTAAATAAAAACATTTGAATAAAAACAAAAACTGTTTAATTTGATTTCAATAAATAAACAACACTGTAGTACAAAAAAGTACTACAGCGAGTAGAAAAAAAAAATGAAATCATGCAATAGTCATCAATACCTCTTCTGCTTGACGGTGATGCCTTTCTGCTGCAGTGATTTTTCATTGGCCAGCTGAAGCAGTGTGATCTCTTTCCGGCTGAACAGACGGATAGAAAAGGCCTTTTCCAGCAGCTTTTCCGGCGTCGCGCTTTTCCCGATGTTCTGCACGAACGCCTGGATATCGCTCCTGACCGCCGCCGAATCCTGCTTGGTTAAAGCCGACCCTGCGGCAGCAGCACGCTGCTTGCGGTAGAACTTCAGTATCGCCAGCGCAACGCGATAAAGGACCTTGTACCCCTCCACCAAGTAGACATCCATCACGCGCGCGGCGAAGCTGAAGGGCAGATCGCCCAAAACCCATCTCTGCCAATCAGAGTACACCTCCAGCACATCTGTCGCGGTGGCCACCATCAGTTTATGTGCAGCTGGGCAGTATTTATGCACAAGGTCGCCAAAGGTCATGCAGGTCGATTGATATGCGAGGAAAGTCTGATCTAATAAACGCCTCCCAGGTTCATTGCAGGCCAGCATGCGACTGACGCTCTCGAAGCACTGCGCTTCATCCGCACTCCAGTGCAGCAGCAGCGCAGTCACCGCTGGTAAAGATGGGCAGTATGATATATCTGGAAACTGCCCTGCGATGCATGAAATTACAGCATGCACCGATCCCACCGAATCGGCCTTTAGACAATACTGCGGAACCACAGTCCCGTCCACGAACTCTGGCAACGGATAGGCAGACGGATTACGCTTGGAGTTAGAATTGCCCACGATGTCCTGGTAAACCGCGGCGTCTGGCGTGACGGTGCGACATGGGAGTGCTTTGAGAAGGTGCTGGTAAACAGCCGAGCGCTGGCTGTGATTTTTGGCCCACTGGCCCGAGCGGGCGTGCTGCTTCAGCTCCTTCAAGTCTTTATATTCAGTCTTACCGGGAGCCGCGTTGCGACTCACATCGCCCATCTGAGACCAGTCTACGAACACGCCACAATCCGCAGCCATGACCTCTGACCTCACGCGTCAAACGGCACAAAGAAAGGACAGGGAGAAACTAGCCGCTCATATTGCTCCAGCTGTTGAGAAGGAGAAAAGAAAAAGAATGAATCCATTTAATGCAATGTAAATGCATTAATGTAAAATGTAAATGCAATATCAGTATCAGCCAATATTAGCATTTGTAACAACATCCACGTGAAGCACAGTAGATAATATAAGGCTTCATTTTTCCAATTCAAAAAGTACATTACAATATACTGCAAAAATTATTAGAAACCCATGCATTGATATCCATTATATGTATGCATGTGTATATATATATATATATATATATATATATATATATTTTACTCATGCTTTTACATGCCTTTAGGAAGCCATTGGTTCAAAAAACATTTTGTTTAGGGTATAATAAATTTTTTGCAGTGCTGTTTTTTTTTTTTTTTTGATACAGTAAGTGAAAGTTTTGATTTTACAATTCAAATGTATTGGAAAAATAATATATTTCAAAAGGTAAAGATGCAGAAAAGTTAAAAAATTTTATTACTTGAATTTAAATACTTTAATAAATGTTCATATTAAAGCATTTTTTTAATAGAATTAAGTCATTTTAAAATAATTTAATTTAAAAAGAATATATATTGTAGTAACACCATAAGATAAAAATAATTATCATCTATCAGTTTCTGCATAAACTTTTCAATTGGTGCATCCTTTATAAACACAAACACAAAAACGCATAAAAAACTAAAAAACATAAAGGGTGTTTTTTCAACTAAAAATGTTGTAATTTATATTTTTTTTTATAAAGAATTTCCATAACACTAAAAATCTAGGTTAGACACAAGAGTAAAAGACATTTATTTTAGGTCCTATATATGTATAAAATAGATCAAATATTTATTATTTATATATACATGAAAAATATATTTAAAAAAGAGAGAAAAAACATTTCCCTTGGACATAAAAATGGCTGAAGTTACCCTCAAAGGAATCACATCCAATTCTCTTTCAAGCCTCCTGAGAGTCCGTCTGTGTATTTGTGCTTTTCTGAATCAGTTCATCCAAATTTCCAAATTATACTCATTAGATTTCGACTGGAAAAAAAAAAAACAGGAATCTCTGCTTTCCTCGCTCTGTTTTTTCCGTGTGCACTGGACTCTTGTATTTTAGGGCTGCTGTGAGGTCAGAGCTCATCGAACATCAACATGAAACTATCAGGACAAAGCAAAATTACTCTATTGGATTTGCTGATGTAGGGTAATAGAATCAGTGCTCTAGAGGTCAAAGGTCAGGGGTCAAGGGGCTATAATCCATTTACACCAGGACAGGTGGACGTGTATCCGGCGGGCTTTGTCTTTTACAATTATAACAGAATATTATTTCGCAGTCACTTGTTTTAGTGAAATGACATGATTTTAGAGGAACATTCCATAAAACTATATCTACTGTTACCATGACAAGTTTTTGGTTTTTACCTTAACACTGCTCAACCTTATCACCGGAGTCAATGGAAAAGTTTAGAGAAAGGTTAAAAAAAAAAAAATAATAATAATAAAATAAGCTTAAATTAAATAAATAAAAATAAATGATTTAGAAATTGATTAAATTGATAAATAAAAATCCATTTAAATAAAAAAAACATTAAGTTCATAAAACTGATTAAAATAAATTGAATAAAATAAAATAGTATTTAAATACATAATAAATAAAAAAAAAAAAAAACATTTGAATAAAACCAAAAATAAATGAAATTTTATGGAAACAAGTAATACATCTAACAGTACAGTGCTACAGCGAGTCGGAAAAAACACAATATGATGTATCGTAATAGAAACTAAATATTTTACACAAATTTTCATGGTATTAGTCGGGTCTTTTTATACATGAAAAATATATAAATTTGAAGATGGGGGTCCCTCGCAGGAGGATGATCATCACATTTGAGCCCAGGCACGGTAAAACCATAATAAATATATATTTGATCCCTTGTAAACAGTGTAAGAAGCTTCCAGAATCATTCTGTCAAAAACTTAATAGTTTTACTGTAGAGACTGTAGCGAATTAATGTAAAGGTAACGATGATGACGCACGTCAGCAGTCTGTCAGCCAATCAGCGTCAAGCCCACCTGACACGCGCTCTCTGTCGCTGTTCTAATGCTTCCAGTGTGCACATAACACTAACCTTACCTATAGTTCACGTCAACTTTCAGTCACAGACATAAACATTATGACACCCACACACACACTTCTCTCGCCCAAATCTATCTGTGTGTGTACCTGACTGACAGATGACGACACTCACACACTAGTACATGCAAACACAGACAGCTCTGTCGCGTAACGTTATTCAGTTTTATTAACTTTAAGTGTCTTTAATACACGTAGACGTGCTCATGAAACGGCGACGCTTCAGATTAAGCTAATGTGAATAGCTCATGCAGCTAATGTGCAGGCAGTGTAAAGGCACTCACTGAACCACATGCCGATGTCAAGCCATTTATAAGTCTGTAATGCAGCACTTCAAGTACAGGAATCGCTAAACGATGCGTGGAATTTAGAAAATGTAATAACTGGTATAGAAATTTGAATGAATCGTCTTACCTGATTTGCTGTCGACTGTCTGTCAGGCAGCGGGCATATTTGTGATTGTGCGCGCATGCGCAGTGGGCGCTGCCGTCACGCTGCACGCTGGGCGAAGAGACTTATAGAAATATTTGGTTATATATTAAATAGAGAAAGATATACAATTATGTTTGAATTCTATCTGTTTATCCATCTATCTATCTATCTATACACTACCTGTCAAAACTTTGGACAAAAAGGCTTTGTTATGCTATATTTCTATAATAGAGTTAATAGAATTTTTGTCTATTAATAATTACCTATCTTTCCCAGATTAACGCGAATCCTCTCTTGTTTTTCTTTCTGCATTACCAGAAAAAAAGAAAAGGTCGTTCTGAATCACCTGACCTGTTTACAGTTTTATGGTCATCTCGTTGGTCAGAGGGCTGAGCTGCTCTGGTAATGAGACAAGGCCTGGCCTTGTGCACAACATCTGCCCGACACATGACTGTCATTAAGATAACTCAATCAAGGTGGCATTGCTGCACGGAGACAGTTCTTGCCTTGCTAGAGTTTATAGACTCACGCAATCCTTAAAGCAATGTGTTCACCTTTAAATATAGAACAACCACACAAAATAACAAGGAATTAATAGGTTACCCACTGCCCCAGTTTACAATGATTCACTAAAAACATCTATATAGCATATAATCAAAGAATATGTCAAGTAAATGTGGTAAATAGGTAAGATATATGGATGCAGTTCAGCAGTAGTTCATCCTAGTAATTTAATCCAGCATTGATGATGCATAATATGATGATGCATGATCATGCATGGCTAATGAGTAATGAGGACAACAGGAAAGCTGCTCTACTCTTGAATATCTAATGATTAATATGTGAAAGGGATAGTTCACGCAAAAATGACAATCATAACTATGACAATCAATGGTTACCAGCAACTGTTTAGTTAACAACATTCTTCAAAATATCTTCTATGTTCAACAGAAGAAAGAAAATCAGGTTTGGAACAACATAAGGGTTATTAATGACTGAAGTTTCATTTTAGGGTGAAATGTCCCTTCAAACTTCAATAATAAAACATTTCTGTTATTTAAAGTCATGAAAATATTGCACAAATTCACTGATCTCTTTGGCTGCTAACATATGAAGCTGCAGTTATTCAGTATATTCACTCGGGGGCAGATTGTCAGAGGTTTTAAGGGCAGATTTGAGGCTGCAACAGACATTAGCTGATAGATCGGCCTGAGCGGAAATGCTAAATGGCAGTACTAACACATATAAACATAAATATAAATTTAGTTCTCTGAAGCAGCTTTGCACATGGTCACACTGGTGTTCATGCTTACGTTAGCAAGAACAATCTCATGCTGTTAGATTATCATAGGCATATTTACATGAAGTCAGGACATTGACAGTATCTAGATATTATTCAAAGATGGTCTTCCAGTTAAAACTCAGTGGCACTGAGGAAAATAAGCTCAGTTGCAAACTGAAGATCATTTCTAGCTTGCAACTTTCAACTTTTTTTACACCACAATATGATTCTGTCAAATAAATGGGGCAGTCGTGGCTTAATGGTTAGACATCAGGTCCGGCAGGAATTGTAGGTGGGGGGAGTGAATGTACAGCGCTCTCTCAATACCATGAGGCTGCCCACTGCTCTGGGTGTGTGTTCACGGTGTGTGTGTGTGCACTGTGGATGGGTTAAATGTAGAGCACAAATTCCGAGTATGGGTAACAATACTTGGCCACATGTCACGTCACTTCACTTTCACTTTCGTCACGTGCCTTTAAATAAAGATTGCATGTGATCAAATATAATCAATGGTTGTGAAACATTTGAGTGTAATTTTTCTTGATTTTAATGCCAACTGTCACTTTCAAAGTTAACCCAGCTTCAAGTAAAGATGTTCAGAACTAATTTCTCAGTTGCATTCAGTGATTTTGACTTCACATAAAGTTTTTTTAACCTGACTAAATCTGACTTGGTTTAGCCTGGAATCATAAATAACACCATTGCATTCTCTATAACTTCTTTATGGAATTGAATTTGTTTCATAATTGATGAACTTCACAACATCGACCCTGTCATTGAACTGAATTGAATCGATATAGAACTAAACTGAGCTAAATTTATGAAACTGAAGTCATTTCATAATTATTGGACTGAAATGAAGAAGCTTTGAGCTAAACTGAGTTGAATGATGACACTATTGTTTTCTGTAGAGCTGCTTTATAGAATTGAATTCATTTTATAAGTGATGACCTTTGCAACACTGACAGTTATTGAACTGATCTGAAACAATACAGAACTAAATTGAGCTAAATAATGACACTAGTGATCTCTGTAGTGCTGCTGTGCAGCTAAATTTGTTTAATGATTGATGAACTTTGCAACATTGACACTGTCACTGAACTGAATTGAATCAATATAGAACTAAATTGAGCTAAATTTATGAAACTGAAGTGTAATTATTGGACTGATATGAATCAGCTTTGTACTAAACTAAGTGAATAATGACACTACTGTTTTCTGTAGAGCTGCTTTATAGAATTGAATTCATTTTATAATTGATGACCTTTGCAACATTGACAGCTATTGAACTGAACTGAAACAATAGAGAAATAAACTGAATAATGACACTGTCTTCTGTAGAGCTGTTTTATAGCTGAAACTGATTATTGAATGATTCATAATTGATGAAATAAATCAACACTTAATTAAATAGAGCTGAATAAAGACACTATTGTCTTCTGTAGAGCTGCTTTACAGCTGAATTGAATTTGTTTCATAATTGATGAACTTTTTATAAAGCATTTTAAATAAATGTGGCTTGACTTTTGAGTATCTTCCCCACTGATAATCTCTAGGCCGAGGTGGAGCTTTATGGTGTGATGGTTGCAGTGTCTTTTGCATGATCTGGCATGTCATGCGTTTTTATCTTCCTCCGAAAGCAGCTCGTTTTCATAACGCCTTCGGACCCGTTGAAGAGCCACTCCACAATTGTTATTATGGAAAAGCCCAAGTTCTCTCTTTCCGCCCTGACAAGCACTCGCGGCGCCCTGCACATTGCGCAGGTTGTGATGTGTGCAGTGACTTTTGCGGTGAGCTACGTCTGGGGTCACCCGCTTCACACCTACTGGATCTACTGCATGGTGGTGTGGGGTTTGTGTCCCATCATCTCACTAATCATCACCATAGTGGAGATGTTCCTCATCCACAAACTGATCCTGGTGTTCTGCATGGACTGGGATGACTTCACGACTGGCATGGCCATGATGGCGTCGCTCTGTACGTTCTCTTGCACTGCAATGTTCGCCAACTTCTACATCTGCCGGAAGTGTATTTGGGGCTGGCTGGTCACGATCCTCTCTGCGGTGTGTTCCGCGCTTTACTGCGTGGAGACGTTTAGGGACAAATGTGACGCGACACGCTCTGCGACGTACCTGGCTGTGCTTCCAGGCTTCATTAAGATTCTCGAAGCCTTCGTTGCCTGCATCATCCTCATTTCCCTGATCGGTTACGTGGGTAAACCGGCTCTGCTGTGGTGCATCGTGGCCTACGCGGTTCCTTTGCCTCTAACCCTCCTGACCATCATCACCAACATCTTGACCAAGTTAAAGAAATGTCTGCCCTTCAGCATTGATCGTTTCACCATGATTTTCCTGGTCATATCGGTTCTGCTTTACATCTCTGCCGCCATCCTCTGGCCTGCCTACAGCTTCAGGGGAAACCCGCGGCCCAAAGACTGTCCGGGAAACAGTTGTATATGGAGCATCCAGTTTGTTGTGACCTTCATGACCTATGTTAACCTCGGCCTGTATGTCACTGACCTGATCTTCACCTGCCTTGGTATCTGTGGATTCAAACGGTCTTAACAGTATCATTACTGTACACTCTTAATTTAAAAATAAAAGGGGGTTTTCAGAGTGATGCCATGGAAGAGCCATTTTTGGTTCCTCAAAGAACCTTTCATGGATCAGTTCTTAAAAGAACCATTTTTTTTTTTTCATTTACACTCTTTAAAATAAAGCAGGGCTCCTCAAATCTTGCCCTGGTGGGCCAATGCGCTGCAGAGTTTAGCTCCAACCCTGATCAAACTCACCTACCTATGATTTTCTAATGATCCTGAAGACATTGATTAGCATGATCAGGTGTGTTTGATTAGGGTTAGAGCTAATCTCTGCAGGAGATTTGAGGATCGCTGAAATAAAGGTTCCAAAAGGGGGGTTTTGCTGTGATGCCATAGAAGAACAATTTTTGGCTTCCTAAAGAACCTTTCTGTGCACAGTTTTTGAAATAACTTCTTTTTTTTTTTCATGTGATCTTTAGATTTTAATAATCTAAAGAACATTTTTTCCAACTATAAAGAAGCTTTTGTGCAATGGAACGATTCAATAGATGGTAAAGGTTCTTCATGGAATCACTGATGCCAATAAAGAATCTTTATTTTTAAGAGTGTATTTTAAGATACTTAGATGTTCACTGTTATTCTTGTTTCTATATAGTTATTGGAAATGTTTATGCATTTTCTATTTCACTTTCATGAAAAGCTTGATTGTTCAAAATAAATGTTTTATTTAACATCTGTTATTTTTATTTTTAATAAAGATCTACATACATTTGTGTGAAAATGCCAAACAAATGCTGTTCTTTTGAACTTTCTATTCATCAAAGAATCTTGGATAAAATGTATCTCAGTTTCCAGAAGAAATATGAAGCAACACAACTGTTTTCAATATTGTTAATAATCAGAAAGGTTTCTTGAGCAGCAAATCAGCATATTAGAATGATGTCTTAAGGATCGTGTGACACTGAAGACTGGAGTAACGATGCTGAAAATTCAGCTTTGCATCAAAGGAATACATTTAATTTCAAAATGTATTCAAATAGAAAACAGTCCTTTGAAACTGTAACAATATTTCACAATATTACAGCTTTCACTGTATTTTTTAATCAAACAAATGCAGCCTTGGTGAGCAGAAGAGACTTTCTTACTGAGAATATCTAAACTAAATATATTTTATATAGCATAAAAAATTCTGAGCATCACCTTTCACTTCTTTCACAGAAAATGAGTCTTTCTGACAATGTTCTGTTTGACAATACTTTCATTTACTCACTAAACTAACTTTTTGTTGCTGTAAGAGAGGTCACAGTGCATTTGAGATATGAACATTAGAGAACAGAAGACTGAGAAGTCACACAAGCTAAAGGTTTACGGTGTGTGTAAAGTCTTTATCGGCAGTATAAATGTAAATCATGCAGTGTGGAGTAACAGTTCACTTCAGCACAGATCACACTTCGCTGGCATCAGACAAAGAACAATGCTGTTCGGACTGAGTCCCTATGAAACTGATCCTCGAGGCAGTGTTCTGCTTGTTGACGCTGATCATACCAATGTTTCGTTTCATACCAATGTTACGGAATCTATTACTGAAATAAATGTATTTCAAAACTTTTCCACGACATTCTAATTTATTGAGATGCACTTGTACTTTATTCTTATGAAAATACCTGAGATTGATTTAAGAACACAGAAAAACCATCATCACTATCATTTGTATATTGTTTCAATTTTTCATTAGTAAAAACGTCTCTATCTTTAAGTAATTCAGCTGCAGCAATCTCTGAAATGTGCACGCTTCTGAATTAAAATATGAACTTTTTTTTAGTCAAGCACTATCATGACCACTGTACAGGAGTATTAAAACTAGTAATTTTTACTAATTAATAGGATTACTGACTGTAATATCGTTGCTGATTGTTTTATATCCAGATCTGCTGAAATCATTTAAACTCCTATTGTTATTTAATGTCAATGCATGTATTTATTTGATGAGTAAATTGAATAACCTGATGCAGCCACATCATTATAATTTTGCAAAATAAACCAATTCATGGTTTTAAGACATCGTTAATCGCCCCATCGGGTTTATTGTGCAACAGTGACCGGTGATTGTGCTTTACCCTTTCAAATTAAACTACACACAGATGTTACCTGTACTTTGTTTTTGTGTTTCTCCAAGCTTGATAATGTAATGTGATGAAGTTCATTCCATCCAATGCCTGTGACTGACCTGACCTTCACAAACAGAATAGAAGGAATACAATCCAACCGCAAAACATCTGGTAGACCTGCCCCTGCATCTAATTTGTTGAAAACGGCTTTATCAATGTTTCGTGAATTACACGAATCACACAAATTATCCACCTTATTTACTGTGAATGTGCGAGACTTCCGGTTCAGACGCTGTAAGGAAATAACAAGAAGAATAACAAAGCTCAGTAAAGTGTAAAACTATTTGCACTACAAAACAGTGTGTTCATAGTAATACGTTAAAATAATATGGTAAGAAACACCAGTTTGCAATATCAAGCAGCAAAACGAGCTGTTTTGTACAGCTAAAAATAGCTGAAGGGATGACACCGGAAGCCAGACACATTAACTTTACAAATGTCCGCGCCCGCTCTTACGTAAAAAAAAAGGTCAATAATAGCTAAATTTGACCAAAAACACAGGTAATTTTTCATCATTGCATATTACTGTGGGTCGTTTAACATTTCTATAACAAAACAGTTGTAGAATATTGAATATTTAGCTACTTACATTTTACCTCACATTCTTTCACCGTTAAAAACTGAAGCATCGCGCTGGAAATCATGTTCGCCATCTGTAAACAATAAACCCCGCCTTCTATGATTTGATTGATTGGTCACGTCAGTCATTTTGACTTTGACAAGTGTTGTAAGACCACTGAGGCAGAACAGCCTAAAATGTAACTTGAGAAATATATTTCATGCTCCTTTCTTGCATGACCGTTGAATCAATGAGGTATAAAACAGCTAAATGCAGCTGAAGACATATCAATCTATATGCAGGCAACTGGACATGTAATATAGTTTAATAAATTATATTCACTGATCCCACATTTTCACATCACATTTATTTTTTGAAAAATTGATTCTTATCTCCATCGAAAAATGCCACTTAACATTTCAGTACTTATAAACACTCATTCAACAAAGTCTGTCTTCTGCCGTCACTAGCATCAACTTCATTGAGGTTGAGTTAAAATATCCAATATTAGTTCTGTTCTTCCTCTTCTTTCAGCTCCAGCAGTCCACGGAAAGAAACATAATGAGCGTTGGCATAAATGGGCGCTTTGTTGGGGCTTTTTGGTAGTTGTTCAGGTTTCAAAGAGCTGAAGGGGTTTGAGCCGGTGTCCTTAACATCCATCTCCAACTCCATAAACATATGAAGAGTACTCTGCAGCTCTTCATTACTGAACCATAGATAGATAGATAGATAGATAGACAGAGATAAGTAAAACAGCTGTCATTCTCATAAATAGTATTCTGTGTATCATGTGTGAACTTGTATTTGTCCATATATGTATAACATACTTGATCATGGTGAATAACGTCGGGATATTGTAATCTCGTAGCAACAGGAGTGTCGGCAACCAATCCTGATTCACTTCCTGTCCCTCAAACCCTGAAAATAAAGTTCATAATCAATGAAAGCTTAATTTCAACAGTATAATCAGCAGAATCAGTGCTTATAGTTTTATTAGGCGTATTTAGTTTGTTTATGAAACACAATTTGTTGCTGTAACCCAGATACAAGTCTTTGTTGTTTATATGAAGAATATAAATACTGCTCTAAAGGGCATCGTAAGTACACCACCGCTCAAAAGTTTGTAGTAAGCTTTTTTTAAAGAAATTGTTTTCAACATTGATAATAATAAGAAATGTTTCTTGAGCAGCAAATCAGCACATTAGAATGATTTCTGAAGGATCATGTGACACTGAAGACTGGAGTAATGATGCTGAAAATTCAGCTTTGCATCACAGGAATAAATTATATTTTAAAATATATTCACGTGAATTATAGTTATTTTAAATGTGCAATAATATTTACTATTTTTACTGTATTTTTGATCAAATAAGTGCAGCCTTGGTGAGCAGAAAAATCTAAATCTTCATCCCCAAACTTTAAGTATGAATGTTTTATGGTGGGTTGTTCGTACCTGGATGAAATCCGACCACTAGATTTGGTCTGGCTGCTTCTCCTTTCTCCACAACTTCCTCCCAGAACTGATGGTAGAGGCCCTTGTAAGCGCTGATGTAGACTTTCCCCCGGGGGCCGTACGCCCTCAGCGGGGGCCTCATGATGGGCCCCTGGACCACTTCGGGCCCCACCATCACCACCTCCAGCCCCTGGTGCCCCGGGAACATGCGGCTCAGCTCATCCATGTCTGTGGTTCTGGCCCCCAGGGTCTCGCTGTGAGCGGCTCCCACCACGTGAATGGTGAGCGGCCGCGAGTATGGATCCAAGTTAAACATTCTCACTCCCATTCCGATCGTAAGAGGCCTGGAGAGAAACTCACTGCACACTCGCCACACAGACTCGCGAAGCTCTGCCTCCTCCGGCCGCGGCCTGCAGGCATTGGCCCAGAGGTCTGTCATGTTTTGTCCGGACAGGATGGGCTCCAGACGGGGCGTCAGATCTCCCTGCATGGACAACCAGTCTTTCCAACAGCTGATTTTGTTAGCCGGAAGAGACCATGCCTCCGTAGGGAAAGGAAGATCTCCTATGTAAAATTATATATATATATATATATATAATTTTATTATATATATATATATATATATATATATATATATATATTTAAAAGCTTGGAGTCAGTATATATATATATATATATATATATATATATATATACTGACTCCAAGCTTTTAAATGGTATCGCGTATAATGTTACAAAAATCAAAAAAGAGACTTCTTTATAAAACATTAAAAATCTTACTGTTCAAAAACTTTTGACTGGTATATATAAAATACTGCCTAAAATAGCAGTAATGATGGCCTAACTGCATCTTCATCATCCTCACCTTTATAAACGAGCCACTCGACGTGTCTGTCCACCGCTGCCATGCGTAGTTTGTTGCAGTAGAGTTTATGATGAGGCCAGTCTTTCTTCTGACACTCTTTACTGCAGTAATACACATTCAGACAGCTGTAGAAGACAGAAAGTGATGTTATAAATGTGAAGTATAGCATTTCTTCTCATCTCATCTGAATCATCCCGTCATCGTACCGTGTGCATCGCTTCAGCGAGCCTGTGACCTGTGATGGGAGTCTCTCACACTGCGCACATATTTTGAATGATTCCTCCATTTTCTCAAACATATCCTTCGCCGAGCGGAATGTAAGAGGCTTATTGGCCTTACTGTCTGAAATACTGAAGAAAGAGAGAGAGAGAGATAATTGTAAAAAAAAAAAATAATAATAATAAAAAAAATAGTGCCTGGTCTGTTCTGATAGAGAGAAAAAAAAACAATACTGAAATGCATTTTAAATATATATAGTGTATAGTTAGGAGAGAAAAAAATCTTAATATTTTGCAGCTCATCCTTTAGTAAAGATGCATTAAATTGATTATAAGTGATTAAATATAGTAAATATATTTTTTAATGTTATATTTATAATGTTTATAATGTTAAGATTACTATTTCAAATAAATGCTGCTTTCTAACTTTCTATTCATAAAAGAATCCTGAAAAACAAATGTATCACTGTTTCCACAAAGATATGAAGCAGCACAACTGTTTTCAACATTAAAAATAATCAGAAATGTTTCTTGAGCAGCAAATCAGCATAGTAGAATGATTTCTGAAGGAAATCTTTAGTTGTTTAAGTGGACAGGTTATGTCTTATGCTCAGTCATTACAGAAAACTAGGCAAAATCAAATAAAACATGACATTAAATACAGGTTCACATGAAAAAAAGATGATTAACATGGGTTTGTTTTGTGCTGTGAATGTTTTTAGGCCAGTGCAGTTAATTGGAATTTCATTGCCATTGGAAAGTACTTTACTAGCCTAATAGTATAGTTACTATTGCTGCTAGTGTTGTTGCAAAGAGCAAGACTGAGTATGTATAAAGTAAATTTAATTTGATTTTGAGAGTGATTCTTTAGCATTAGTCTGTTTTTGGTCTCATGATTGGGCTTCATTCTGGCCCCTCAAACCCCCTTCTCAGGATTCACCCAGTCACACTCCTACTATTTCAATGAAAACTAAAAATGACATGAGGTATTAATGTAGTAACTCAGGTATTAATGTAGTAAACAACAGATTGTACTGTACTTAATTTAGCTACTAAACAATAATTGAGAGCCTTCCTGAGGCCGGAGTGAATGAACAGAAGCACAGACAGCTGCTGGGATATTTATATCCCCTCTCAAAATACAGCACCCAGCATGCAGTGAGACAGATGAGACAACAAGGGTTATAAATCACACCGCTTAAATGAACGAGTTAGTACGTGAATATAAGCTTTATGCTATTAAACAAAGGCCAATAAATAAATAGGAAACGAATTTTAAACTCTAAACTCAGGAACCCTTTCATTAAACAAATAATAATATATTAATAACTTTCAGCCATGTCTGCTTAGTTACTAGAATATTTAAAAGTGCATAATCTGGATTGGATCCCGTGATCTCATCTGCCTTACAGTAAAGTGTAGACTTTATTCACAGTAAAATAACAGAGCGTGAGTATGAAGTGTGGGTCTTACCTGTTGGAGTTGCTCATTGTTTGCAGTCACGCGTTTACAGATGAAGTGAGACTGAACGGCTGTTCTTGCGGGTGTCTGTCGGGTGCCGCGGGGGTTTTATACCCGCGAGCGGCTGTGCGGGTGTTTTCTCGAGGCTTCTGCGTGAGACGATTCTCGAGATCGGCAACTTCTGACCCGCAGTGTTGTTTACAAAAACGGAGACGTTCATTAAAAATTACATGGACCATTCTCCAAGAAAAAAATAAAACTTCAGTAATTTCATTAATCTAACAAGATAGATAGATAGATAGATAGATAGATAGATAGATAGATAGATAGATAGATTAGTGTTGTCAAATATATTATGTAAACAAAGACTTTTGTTTTGGATGCGATTAATCGCGATTAATCGTTTAACAGCACTAATTTATTCATTTACATTGTATGCATTTGGCGCAAACGCTTTTATCCAAAGCGACTTACACTGCAAGGCATACATTTCTTCGAGCCATATTATAACCTACTGCTTGAGCTTCAGCAATGTATAATAAATAAATAATATAGACGCATTTTTTATTTGCTTGTATAAATGTTTTTATTAGCTTTATCAAGCTTCTTCCATATTAAATAATCACTCGAGTGAACTAAAACATACAGATAATAAAAAAATCTGAAACGAGCTCTGACTAGGAATCAAAATAGACCTTTTGGTTTAAAAAAAAAAAAAAAAAAATGATTATGAAGATTATTCATAATATATGACCCTGGACCACAAAACCAGTCAGAAGAGTATTTTTTTTTAAATTGATTTATTTATACATCATCTGAAAGCTGAATAAATAAGCTTCCCATTGATGTATGGTTTGTTAGATATGACAATATTTGGCTGAGATACAACTATTTGAAAATCTGAAATCTGAGGGTGCAAAAAAAATCTAAATATTGAGAAAATCGCCTTTAAAGTTGTCCAGATGAAGTTCTTAGCAATGCATATTACTAATCAAAAATTAAGTTTTGATATATTTATAGTAGGATATGATATCTTTGCTTAATATCCTAATGATTTTTGGTATAAAAGAAAAATCGATCATTTTGACCCATACAATGTATTTCTGGCTATTGCTACAAATATACCCGTGCTACTTACGACTGGTTTTGTGGTCCAGGGTCACATATAATGTAATGTAATATAATATAATATACTATAATATAATATAATATAATATAATATAATATAATATAATATAATATCTAACTTTTAAACAGCAAATAAAGATGTAATGGCATATTTCGGCACTAGGGGGCACTAAATGTTCACTAAATTGTGTTACAAACAACTGTTTAACATCAGTTTTACATGAAACATTTATTTGTTAAATAATTATTAAACGTTAATAGCAAGTGACATAATTAAGGGATATTTGCAGAGTTTTTATAGATGCATTCAGCTGGTTTGTGTGAATCTACTCGTCCTCCTGTTGTGTCTCCAGCAGCCCCTGAAAGTAAATATAAAAGGCGTTGCAGTAACTGGAGGCTTTGTTTGGGCTGGACTGGACCTGCTCGGGTTTCGGGGAGCTGAAGGGATTTGGTCCAGTGTCTTTAACGTCCATCTCAAGCTCGATGACAATCTGCAGGGAATACTGGAGCTCCGCATCACTGCCACAGAGACACAAGAAATGAATGACTGAAGCTGGAGTCAACTAATGATCCTAAAACCTGTGAGTGTATTTTATCTGCCATGGTTGGGCAAAAATGTTACATGAAAATAACAATAATAATAATAACAATGATGATGATGATGATAATAATAATAATAATAATAATAATAATGATGATGATGATGATGATGATGATAATAATAAATTGAATTTAATTGGCCACACCCCACAGGAAGTTACAGTGAAATTGGCAAGGAACAGCAGGAAAGGGAATTTCCCATTAATTGAGGAATTTTCAATTGAGGAACACTGAGGAATTTAATTAATCTAACACAAACAAACAATAAATGAATGAATAAATAAATAAATAAATAAATACAACAATAAGTAAATATAACAATGAAATAAAATCAACACTGAGGAATTTCATTAATCCAAAATAATAAATAAATAACACAAAAACAAGCAAATAAATAAAAATAAACGTGAACAAATAAATAAATGTATGCATTTGGTAAAATTCTTTGATCTAAAGTGACTAGCATTAAAAGGCATGCAATTTTGGGAATCAAACATACTAATAATACTAATGTATTATTTATTCATTATGTACTGTTGTAAAATAATAATAAATAAATAAATAAATAATACTGTAATAAAATATATATAAATATATTAAATATATAAAAACACAAATAAATAATATATAAAAATAAAATATATACAAAAAGTTATGAATATATATATATATATAATGTAAAGATAAAATATTAACTAATATATATATAAAAATATAAACATATAATGAATAAAATGTGTATAATTTATTTATATATTATACACACACAATAATAAATAAAACTGTAATAAATAGATAATAATATAAATGTACTATATACACATAAATTCAAATATATAGAATAGAATACAATAAATAATATGTAAAGATAAAATATTATATATATATATATATATATATATATATATATATATATATATATATATATAGAATAAAATAAGTATATAAAAAGTTAATCAATCAAATTGAGAAACTGAATTTTCTCAGTCATTCTCAGTTCAAAAGCCTGGGATATGGCATGTAAACACTTGATGTGAGTATTTGACTGGTGGTCACTTACTTGTACATGGTGAAGATGGATGGGATGTTATAGTCTCTGAGCAGCAGTAATGTGGGAAGCCAGCCCTCTCCTAACCCCTGAGACACGTGGAACCCTGAACCAGACCACAAACAACAAAACCCGGCTCATCAGCTCACAGAGACAGCTGCAGATCCATCAAATCACTCACACAAAGAGAGTTTAGCTGGATAATCTCACTCTTTGTTTGTTTGTCTCCACTTTATGATTGATAGCGTGTATATCCCCTCTTCCCAGATTAGATGTGTCGTCATGAGTGTTTGGATATGAGGAGATTTAAGCATTCAGGGACCCAGAGAAACAGCAGTGCTATAAAGAGGTCTTGCCCGAGGGTGAGAATGATGGAGCTGTGTGTCTTTGCATTGTGTTTGTGCAGGAATTTCACTTGGTTTTCTGCAATATGAAAAGCAAGCTCCAAAATCAATTAAATTTTAGTATCATTGATATACTACATGCTTATATACCGATATACTTATAATTTTCATTAATATTTTTAATTAGACTTTATTTATATATTTTTTATATTTTCTTATATATTTTCTGTATTTAGACTACACATTTCTTTATATTTTCTTGTTTATTTATTGTCATTTTAATTTTAGTTAAAGTTTTAGTTATTTTGTTTTGTTTTTGTCATATTTACTAGTTTTATTAATTTTTTAAATGTCTATATAGTTTTTATTGTTTTCATTAATATTTTTAATTAGACTATATATTTTCTTTTTCTTTTGTTTATATTTTGTTATTTATATATTTATCATATTTATTAGTTTTTATGTCTATAGTTTTTATTAATTGTTTTCATTAATATTTTTAATTAGACTTTATATATTTTCTTATTTATATATTTGTCATATTTATTAGTTTTATTAATTTTTTAATGTCTATATAGTTTTTATTAATTTTATTTATTAATTTTAGTTATTTTAGCTCTTAAAGTTAAACTAAATAAAAATGACATGTCATTGTTAAATGAATTGAAGTTGCTCAAACATGCACATCCACATGTGGCTGGTTTGCTGCTTAAACTCTCAGCTGTTACTATGAATCACTGCTTAGTAAAAGTCAGACAGCGAAGCCCAGGCTGATGAATTACAGCACTGGTGAAGTGGCACCTGTCCACAGAGTGAATCTCCCTAAAAGAATCACCTGTCTGAATCTATAGATGGAAACCAAACCCCCACTGGAGCTTCAAGGGTCAAATGCCTTCAGACGGCAGTGAATGTCAACTCTATAACCTAGTAAACTCCTCAACACCTCAGACTGTAGAACTGAGCTCACTTCACAAACCAGTGCTATTCATTTCAATGAACTGCTTCAAGAAATGACTCACTGATTCATTTGAGTTTTCACTTCTTTTTTTTTAATTGTAAAAAATTAAAAAACTTTTTGTAAACTGATGTAAACTTTTCCCCGGGGCCTGA
>CM077263.1:2716069-2741069 GCA_039654775.1 Spinibarbus caldwelli | reverse complement strand
CAGTGATCCAATATTTCACATCGGATACTCATAAACAAAGCCATCAATCACTAAAATCAAAAAGAAAGAAGGCCACAGAAGGAAAGTGAAAGAGAGAAATAGAAGAGAATAAGTCAGTTTTATCATGTAAAACAACTGCACACATTTAACACTCAAAGCAGTTGACTGGAATATTATTTCTAATATATTTCAACCTTCACACTCAGGCCAGAGAAACCCTATAAACTAACATAAACGTAATAAGAGAAGTGATCACTGCAGAAAATAATTTGACTACAAAAATTAAAGCTTGCAAAATTAAAACTCACAGTGAAATAGCAATCTGTAAAGAAACAAAACACCTTTATGTCACATATGAGCAGCAGAAACTTCATGAAAATCCAGATCCAGTCCCAATGTGCTGCTGCTTCTCTTCAGTAACTCCACCTCTGTCATGCACTCATCCTGCTCTCCTTTTTCGGGACGAGGGGAGAGCCTGACATCCGTCCAGGTCCAGGTCTCTGGGAACATGTTCAAATTACCCTGCAGAACCCCCTTCCCTTCCCCCAGAGTCACTTCAGCAGCTCTAGAGTTACGCAGAGACCGCACCGGCTATTTATTACCCAAAACTTTACTTACTTCAGTGCACCCACATTTCAGTCGCCCCCTCTTCATACTGGCATATTATTAACACTGCTGTGAGCCTTGCTTTTACATAGATGTCTACTGGAATTTTCTATCACATATTAAATGCATTTCTATGATCAAAGCATTGGGTCACTCAGGAAAAAGTGACAGATATGATAACATAAAATAATAAAAAATTGTGTGTGCATATACAATCAGTGTATATATAATTTAAAAAAAAAATCTATGATCATTGCATTTATTGTATGAAAATTCTGGGTCATTCTTACGTGACAGAAAAGTGACAGCTAAGAATGACCCAGAAATTTCATATTTAGGCCTATATTAGGAAAAAGTGACAGATATAATTATATTTTATATATACATTTTCCTATAATCAATGCATTTATTGCATGAAATTTCTGGGTCATTCTTAGGAAAAAGTGACAGATATAATTATATAAAATATATTACAAAATTCCATATAATTATTAAATTTCTAAAAATTATATTATATATATATATATATATATATATACCTGTATATATTATATATGTGTGTGTGAATCTTAATTACTGCAAAATTTAGGGTAAATTTGTTTCTGCTTTTTATACTATATAACCAAATAAAATATAGCAATGATTATAGGGGACATGCTAATTGGTTTGATGTTCTATTAAAAACATACTACATGTAAAATATCTGTGTATGTATATTGGTTATATAGTGTAAAAAAGCAAATTTACCTTATATTTTGCAGTAACTGAGACTGAAACATCTAGTTCAGAGAAAATGCAAATTTCACAATAAATAAATGTAATGTGAATGTAAAACAATATTTGCACATATACCAATATATATAATGCAAATACTGATTTACATTCCCCCTATACATAAAGTGGTAAAATACAATTACATTTAGTAGATAAAGATGCTGTTAAATCAATTTTGATTTAACCCTGATATTTTATGCAGATGTATAAAATGATAAAGAAGTGAAATTCAGCATTTCAGCATTAAATGCTCGATTCCATCACTGCCTGCAGAAGATCACTCTAATAACCTATTTGAGATTAAAAGAATTACATAAAATCAGCAACATTGTAATGTAGAAACAAACTGTCAATTCTGCACCATTAATGAAAGTGCAAAAATATAAGAATGTCTAATAACTATACAAAAATATAAGAACATCTACTATATTAAACTGTGATATGAAAACTATACTAACACTTCAAAAATAATAATACGCTTTACCTTTAAGATCAGAATGAACAATGTGACAAATAAAAGTAAACCAGCAACTCGGATGTTTCTTGATTTTTAAAAAATGAAACAAAACAAAAACTTTATTTATCATTTGGTCCAATAGAACCTGAGATTCCAAATGAACCGTACAGATTTTAAACTTTTATACATTTTTTTTGACCAAGAATCAATAAAATATTCTACATATTATACTCCTGGCCGACAGAGATCTGTATAGTTACAGCGAGTACTTCAGATGGGAACAGCGCTGTACAATTTACAAAAGAAAAACAGAACGTGTGTGTGTGTGTGTGTCACATGATCAGACTGACACACACCAACAGAGGGAGACGCTGACCGACAACATTCAGAGGAAAAAAAACACACGAGACGCTCAGTGCACAAATAAAGTCCAACACACATGATCAACCTGCTGATCAGACAACATTCCCATGAGTCTCTGCACATCAGCTTTCATTCAGCAGCTTGTCTTGTGCTTCTTTACTAAAACACAACATAATTAAATTAAAAGATGCTTCTCACATGTGCATTCATACACAAACCCCTCATTTACCACACGTGGCCTTCCATTAAAATCAAGTATCGTCATTCGTCGTTACATTACCCATGATACAGAACATGTGACCACAGAACAGGTTGCTGATTGGCTGTCAGAACAGCATTAGACCTAAATCTCACCAAACATGTCAAGATCTTGGTACATTTCACCCTAAGATTAAAGGAAGAATAAAGATATATTTTGCTTAAGGAAAAGAAATCAGTATTTTGGGCCTTTAAGATATCCTGTGTTGTGACAACTGCATACATTTTTCCCTCAAATTCAGACAACAGTAATGAAAAAAAAAAAAAAAATAATAATCATTACAGAAATGTGGAAAAAAACAATGATATAATATTGAAATTAATTTCTAATTATATTTTAAAATATATTAACATTGTTACATTTGTCGTGCTGCCTAAATGTGGTTTAAATAAAAAAAAAAAAAAAAAAAAAACATTAAGTATTTTTTACTTTTAATATAATACAGTAAAATATTGTATTCAAGTGATAAGAATCTAGTGAAGATAATCCTAATTAACAAAAATTCTAAAAGTAAAAATGAAAATGAAGTGAAATGTCCAGAAACCTTATAGTAATGTGAATTTGAAGGGAAAACCAAGGGGGAAAATAAATTAATATAACTGAAACTGTAATAATAATAATAATAATAATAATAATAATAATAATGATAATAACAATATTAAAATAAAACTGAAATGTCTAGAAGCCAGGAGTTTTACAGTAATCAGAATTTTAGGAGAAAATGTGCTTAATTGCCATGAAAGATAATTTAATATAATGGAATCCGTAATAATAATAATAATAATAATAATAATAATAATGACTACAATAATAATAATAATGACTACAATATTATTATGAATAATAATAAAGTTGTAATGTCCAGAAACCAGAAGTCATACAGAAATGTGAATTTCAGGTGAAAACGTGTTTAATTGTCATGAAAAAAAAAAAAATCGAATAAAATTCAAACTGCAATAATAACAATGATAGTGATAATAATATTAATAATAATTATTATTATTATTATTATTATTGTTATTGTTATTATTATAAAGCTGTAATGTCCAGAAGCCTTACAGAAATGTGAATTTCAGGCAAAAATGTGTTTAATTGCCATGAAAAAAATCGAATATTGAAACTGCAATAATAATAATAATAATAATAATAATAATAATTATTATTATTATTACAATATAATTAATATAAAACTGAAATGTTTAGAATTCAGAAATAATATGAATTTTAGGGGAAAATTTGCTTAAATTGTATGACAGATAATTTAATATAATTGAATAAAAAAAATAATAATAGTAATGAGTGTTACAGTAATATGAATAGGAGGGGAAGTGTGCTTAATTGTCATGAAAAAATAATATAATTGAAACTGTAATAATAATAATAATAATAATAACAATAATAATAATAATAATAATAATAATAATAATAATAATAATGGTCCCAAAAACAGGCTCAATTTTGCTATTTTAAAACAATGTATTTTCTCCCTTTGATTCTGGGTGAAATGAGCCGTGTGAAATATTTTGGTGAGATTCGCCGTCTGACTGAACGCATGTAAAGAAACTATAAAAGGTAAAGTCCAGCGGACTCCAGGATGGGATGTGAATGCAGCTCATCATGACAGGCGTGTGAGCGAGTGTGTTTGCATTGGGCGGGTCTTGGCTCAGAGAGCAGACGTGTGATTGGCTCAGTAGTTCCACCCAGACCTTCTCAGTGGCTGCTTGTGTGTTCATCATCATCACGGGTCTGAACTCGTCTATGTCGTCTCATGACGGGACAGTGTGTCTATGCGTGTGTGTGTGTGTGTGTGTGTAAGCGTGTGTCAAAGCGGCCGCGGTCTGTGCAGTCCGTCAGTGTCTGGCGTGAGTTGGGGCGAGTGTGTGGCTTTACTAGACGTCCAGTCACCCAGAGACGCCTGTGCCGCTTTTCTATGGGCCAGTCTGTGTGTGATGGAGAATCCGGCATTCCCCTCCAGCTGGGACAGGACCACCAGCACCTGCCTGCAACACGACAGGAGAAAACAAGTGTGTGTTAATGCATCACACTGTGGCTCTGATAGTAAAAACATACGGTGAAAGCACTTCTAGGGATCTCAGGTGAGCAGCAACATTATAATGCATCCAAACATACTTTCTTTGCACAATTTTAAAGCAGCATCACATTTCCTTCAAAGAGAAATCAATCCCAAAATGCATTACAGTGTTCTCACTGAAAAATTAATTCATGCTAGATGGTGGATAACTTGAGGGAAATTGACATCATAAATATATATTTCACTCTGTGGTAACAACTACAAAATATATGGACTAAATACAGATAATAATAGTAGAGATAATTAATAAAATAAGTTTATTTACTGCAAAGACCAAAGTTAACTAAAGTCAACTGTGAGTTGAAGAGAAAATGGGCTTAATTACTATTTAAAAAAAACATAGTAAATAAATTTAAAAAATTTCCCTTTTTATAAATTTATTTTATAAATTTCTTATTTATGGTGGATGCTTTGAGAGAAATTTACATCATAAAATTATATTTAATGTTGGAGAAGCGTACAAAAAAAAATTAGGACTGAATACAGATATAAATAATAATTTTGTAAAAAAAAATAAAGTACATATATATATATATATATATATATATATATATATATATATATATATATATATATATATATATATATATACATTTATATTTATTAAAATGATTTATGTTAGAGGACTTCATATACTATTTAAATGATTTTGAATAATGTTTATTAATTATTTTAATAAATTACTTTTCATGATGTTTTTAAATGAATGATTGTGTTAAAACTGCATAAGCATCACTGTAAGGGTTGACAAATCATGTGAATGAGAGGAGTGTGATTCAGCTATGAATACTTTAGAGGTGAAATTGTCATGTGGCTCTCAGTGTGAATAAACCTTAAGTAAAACAGGACTAACATTCACAATCACACCGCAGGTTTCCATCTAGAGCCAGAGGAACAGCGGCCTGCTCTTGTTCCTGCTGCTGTTAGAAGAGGAATCAAAGCTTCAGAAGG
Organism: Spinibarbus caldwelli; assembly: GCA_039654775.1. Lineage (NCBI taxonomy): Eukaryota > Metazoa > Chordata > Actinopteri > Cypriniformes > Cyprinidae > Spinibarbus > Spinibarbus caldwelli. The sequence goes on along the minus strand of CM077263.1, from coordinate 2,735,567 downwards.
GGAAGTGAGGATGTGTTTACCTGTGCAGAGGCGGCACACTGTCGATGGTCTTCAGGCTGCCGCGGGTGGACACCACATTGAAGCTGTCAGTACAGTCACATGACACATGGAGGTAGTACTTTGGGTGACGGTTCTCCACGACGACGATGAGCCCCGCCCACCCGTGAGTCAGGTAGTAACATGTCATTCCTTCCCGACCCTGATCAACACACCAGATCAACAAAACGGTCTTCAGTGCTGATTGCTCTTAATTATTATGGACCTTTTTCACATTTCCGGGTTTCTCAGAAGAGGAAGTCGTCATAGTTGGGTAAACATCTATAGTGGTGAATGGGAGGCTACATCAATTTATTTGTGTTCCCATTTGCTCAAATAGCAAAAGAAAAACTCCACAATAGTGTTTTCACGACTTTCAAAAAGAGGAAAAAAAAAAGAGAGAGAGAGATTGATAGCGGCAGTCAGAAGAGAGAACAATGTCAAATTTACCTTTACTCCCATAGACGCTTTTGTAATTTGATGCAAAGGTAATTTAATACAAAGTGTTATACATGTGCATACAATAAATGTAATTTTTTAAAAATAAAAATATAAAAAAAACTTTGCAGCATTTGTGACGCTGATGACTGTTAAAATGTTTCATCACAGTCTGTGAATGTATAAAAAAAAATTATATATATATATATAATATAAAATATATATATATTTCAGTCTATAGTAGTTTTTGTTACCAATACTATATATTTAATTATATATATATATATATATATATATATATATATATATATATATATATATATAGTATTGATAACAAAAACTACTATACAGTATTGATAAAAATATACACACATTTGTGATTAATACTATATATTTATGATTATATTAAGTTATAATTGTGTATTAAATTTATATATACAAAATTATTTTACATTCATATAATTTATATATGTTAATTATATATAAATTATTATTATAAAAATATTACTAATACTTCTAAATATATACATTTGTAACATACAACTTTGTTAATTATACGTTTAATTATTATATTATTAATGATATTATAAACAAATTTTATTACATATAATGATTACATAATAAAAATATACTATATAAATACTATCTATCTAAAACAAAAATTATTTAATTTATTCTATAGTAATAATATATATCAAATAAATGCATAACAACAATATACATAACAGGAATTATTAAATTTTTAATTCCTATTATTAAAAAAAGTTTGAAATGACACAAATTCCCAATAAATTACATGAAATCATATACATATATAAAGTTAACCCGTTTTTCTCTCATATAACAGTTTTATTCTGCTCGGTGTGATTTCTAAAAATTCCTCGCAAATTTAAACAAAAATAGAATGAACAAACTTATGCAGTAACACTTTATTTTAAGGACCAATTCTCAGTATTAACTAGTTGCTTATTAGCATGCATATTACTACAGTACTGGCTGTTTATTAGTACTTATTAGGCACATACAGTATTAATACCTAATTCTGCATGACCATGTTTTAGATTTGGAAATTTTGGAAAGTTTGCTGAGGGTAAACTCATAGTTAATAGTGAACAGGTGTTCCACAAAATAAAGTGTTACCAATTTACATATTTATCGTCCTGCATTGGAGAAATGAGACTGAAAGTTGTGCATACGGTGTGAGTGTGTTGCAGTACCTCATGTCTCTCTCCCTTGTTCTCCGTCAGCAGGATGATGGCGTCAGCGAGTGTGGTGGATGTGGCCTCCACCTGCTCCACCATCACCTGTCTGGAGCTGTAGATGGCCAAGATGTACCCTGGGAAATCCTGACTGGGTCTGCGAGCGTTGGTGGGGCTGGAGACTGCAAAAAAACACACATGCTTTCAAAATCTCATTCCTGCTTGGGGTCAGTTTTACTAAACAGGGCAAATTAGAGCAAGAGCGCAACTCCAAAACAGCGCCGATGGGCGTGGAAATTTCTGCGGGTTATTTACTAACAACTGCACAAATTAAAGAACACAGACGCAACATCTCATTTAGATATAGACCAACGCAATATACCAAGCGCAGCGCAAATTAGAGTAGTCACAAATAAAGAATAAAGAAATAAAGAAGCCACAGTAAATTGAAAAGAACCGAAGGCCAAAAAATGAAGGGTTGCAAGAAGTTTTGATAGAGCTGGTATTGTGTGACTCCTAGTTGAGGGTTCCAAGTCATCTTTTATTTCCTGAAGCAAATTAAAAATAACATGGCTTGGCAAACGATATGTTTGGATAATTTGTGCTTCTGGCATTCCAAATAAATTAATACGTGTGGAAAAAACCCTCTCCCTTCTAGCACGCGCTCTCTGCAGTGCCTCCTCCTAGCCATTTGAAGCACAAAATAGTTTAAGACATGCTTTTTTTGGGGCGTTAAATAATAGCGCAAATACCAGTAATTTGACGAGTGCAAACATTAGTAAATCTCGTTGCGTGATTCATTTAAATACTCTCCTCCCCATAAATTTTGCGTCTGAAAGGGAAACTCCTACAAATCCTGCATATTCAATACGGTCAGGTGCAAAAATAACTGTGTCCACACCTTTTCAGTGCTAATTCTTCACTGCGCGTCTTTATTAAATCCCGACAGTACTATTTTAACACCAAAAGACTGTTAGTAAAACCGGCCCTTAGTCTCCAGAGTGTGTTTATTGTAATTAAAGTGTGTGTGTTTGTGTACCTGGTGTTGAAGCGCCCGTCAGGTCCATCTGCCAGTGGTTGAAGGCACAGCAGACGACTGCATACTCTCCTGGCTCCAGCATCACGTCACATCCTACGAACTTCTTCACCGCGCGCTTGCTGTGCGCCAGCAGACGTCCCAGGACCAGCTTATTCCCGTTACCGAACGAGGCCCGGAAGACCATGATGCACAGATCCAACAGGTGACTGTCGGCCGTGTCTGAACGCCTGGAGGAATGAGACGATTTGTGTTGTTGTTGTTTTCTGATTCATATTTGATGTGTCATTCTTTATTTATTGAGCTGTTATTTACCTGCTGCCCTCCTGGAAGAGAGCGAACTCCAGCGCGGTTCTCTCCAGGACCGTGAGAGCCGTTACGGTCACCGGTTTACTCGCACGACAGGGGAAGCAGCCCTGCAGACGAACTTCCTGCCAATCAGGATGAATCTTGCAGATATCCACCGAATCAAAGTACCTGCACGCACAAGATACAATCACCACAAATTAAATAACAGGGTTTTTGTGTTCTAGTTATTTAACCAGACATAATAATAGACTGATAAGTTGCTCAGGTGGATGACTGCATATTTTAGATAATTTGTGAATTAGCTGATAACAATACCTGATTGGAATTAATTTTTAAATTAATGTAATTATTTTGTCCATCTCATTTACAATCATTAAATATGTACAAAAGGATAAATTAATGATTTAAATTTAATAATTGTTAAATTTTTTTTTAAATGTAATGAATATGTAGTAAAAAAAAAAAAATAAAAAAAAAAAAAAAATAAAAAAATTTAGATCTCGTGCCATCATTAAATATATATTAATTAATTAACATTTTTAATAAGAATTGTTTAAAATGTCTAATTTTTTTTACCTTTATGTAGATCTCATGCAATAATTAAAATGTATATCAAAGCAACTGAATTGTAATATATTTTTTGTAATAAACATGGTGTAAAATAAGTCATTTTTTAATTTATGTAGATTGTTTAAATATGTATTTAACAAAATTAATACATTTTTTAACAAATTTTTAATATGCATATTTTTTTTTTATAAAATTGGTGTAAAAAGTGTATTTTAAATAAATATGTATATTTGAATAAATATGTATATTTTTTATAAATAAGGTATAAAATATGTTGTTTTTTTCCAGGTTCATCTCATTTGCCCATATGTATATAACAAAAACAAACAAAAAAAAAAAAAACAGAATTTGTATATAATACATAACGTAATACACATAATATACAGCACATTTACATCACATTTTTCAAATTTAAGTAGATACTCGTCATTATAAAATAATGAATGTTTATATAATTTTTTTTTAATTAATTACATTTAATATATTCTTATGAACAGAATATTCAGAAAACAGTATAATTTTTTTATAAAAATGGTGTAAAATGTGTTAATGTAGATCTCACCTGCCATCATTAATTAATAAGCATATAAATGAATGAGATTTTAATAATATTTTTAATAAATATGGTGTCCTCATTTTTCTCATTTGCCATCATTAATGTGCGTATAATTAAAAAAAAATTGAATATAATACATAATGTAATATAATACAAACACACAGGCCATCCGCCTCCTGCACATTCACATCACTTCTGAAACACTTCTGAGCACTAATGAGATCCTCTTTATTTATGGAAAGCTCTGATGAAGCTATTCTCAGATTAAAGGTCAATTTAACACAGATAAAGCACTTCATGACTCACTTAATGAAGTCTCCGTACTCCATCCAGAACACGCCTTCACTGCTGCCGTGAGCCATGAGCTCGTGACGCAGGTGCTGCGGCCAGTCGGCCCACTCGTCCGACCACGAGCCGTTCCAGGAGAACCGGCCCCAGGGGTTCCTCAGACGCAGCAGCCTGAAACACAAACCCGCTGTCCTTTACAGCTCTGTCCTGCTTTACTGACACGAGAGCGATGCTTTTATTGTTCTGTCACAATGAGTGCACGCGTCGCTCACGATATAAAAACAATTCACTTACTCATGCATGCATGCTATCAGTACCCTGAGAAAACCTGTATGGACTGCTTTTTTGTTATTTGCATGACAGCAAGAATTATTTTCATGATATGAATAGCAGTAGGTGTGTAACGGTACACAAAAATGATGGTTCAGTACGTTTTCAGGAACAGCGACTAAACATAAAATTGCTTCTTTTTTACTACTGCATTAAACAGGGGTTTACAGAACAAATTGTTGCTCCGTCTTTAAATAAATTCAATTATAATTTTTATTTTTCTTAAATTCTTACATTTTTTAATTTCCTTAAAAAAAAAAAAAACATCTCAGCTAATGCTATAAATGATATGAGATGTATTACTTGCATATTACTACAACATTAAAGGTTACAATTAACAAAGGAACCCAAACTATTAAATTCAATTGCTATTTAATTTTAGATATAATATTTAAAACTCAGATAAAAAAAATTGTATGCAAATGTAAATTGCACATAAAGCAGTTTTTACATTATCTAATTATACAGTTATGTTTCTACTCCAATTTGTTGTTGAAATACAATTATAATCATAACTTGTTTTCATGACAGATTTATTTAAACATTTGTTAAGTAACTAAAACACCACTAACAGGTTAAGTCAATATAATTAATATATAGGCTAATATAGTGCATATATTTAGCGAAATGCTCTTCTCTAGACTTCATTATTTTAGTGAACAAATGAGTAGTGGACACTGAATGACTTGTCTGAGGTAAATGAAATGCTAGTTTGTTGACAAGCTGTTTTCTTGAGGTGTTTCTGCAGTTCAAACACTGAATGAGACATAAGATGTTCATTTCGTGCTCCAACTAGTAAGTATTCATACATCAATCTGTCTTGACACATCAAAGAGTGCAAAAAAACGCATTTATTGTTTGAATTTCCTCATAAAATGGACAGAATATGAAAGATATGAAGAGATACTGTTTCGTTAAAATGAGGACATATGAAACTAGGAGTTGGTTAAAACAACACTGCATACCAAACCAAAAATACCATACTGAACATTTTGTGAATAAGTTTATCCTTACATCCCTACAAAACAGAGTGCTATACATGATCTTGTGTTGTGTTGTATGTGGAGAATGTGTCTGACCTGTAGCCCTGAACATCCCTGACGTCCAGTATGGAGTAGGCGTGTCGTGGGCGGAGCCCCAGAGATTCATATACAGCATCATCCACCTTCATGTTGCCGCCGCCACAGGACGCTCCCATCAGAAAGCTGAGACACACACAGAGAACGATCACAAACCCAAAGATCTTAACTCACTTCACAATTACACTGGTATACAACAGTGATTTTTTTGGTATCTTTGATATACTATTATATTTTTTATTATAATTTTGAATTAGTTTATATATAGTCTATTATCAATTAAATCTTAGTATTTTGTTGTGCATTTTTTGTCATTTTCATTCTTTTTATTTTTAAAGTATGCCTTTATAGTTTTTATTAAATTTTATTTTAGTTGTAGTTATTTTAGTACATCGAGTTAAACTAAACGAAAATGAGAAATGCATTTTGAAAAAATTTTTTTAATATGTATATTTTGTATATTTAATTTTATTTCAGTTAAAGTTTAACTATTTTTTTAAACGATTTTAGTTAACTATAACATATATATACCCTGTGATATAAATTCCATATGAATATTCATACTAACAAATAATTTATAGCACATATAATTCAAAATACAACATTTTAATCTTTTTTTTTTTTTAGCCTATTCACTTTATATATATTTTTTTGAGTTTAGTTAGTTTAAAAACAAATAATAAAACAGAACAACACACAAGAATCACAAATAAACAGACGGAAAGAAAATAAACAAATATTTTAGTTTAAATACAGTAATTATTTTTTATATACCATATTTTTTATATAATAATGGCTGAAAATATCCATCAGTGTGTCTTTTAGATATAACATTATAAATTCTACAATAACAATTATAGACATAATGCTTATAAATAACATCATCAATCAATATAATTTGCATTATTCTGCTGATACTGCATGCATAACTAATGCTAGGATATGGACACTAATTGTCCTGTAATTGCCAAGTAGCCTAGAAATACTCTATCTATCCAATTTGTAGTAATACACTTTTAGAGGCCTTTTCTTTTAATTCATTTATTGGCTTTTTGCCTTTATTATAAAATGACAAAAGGCAGCCTTGTCATCTTATAATGTGCCTTGAAATTAGTGAGTTCAGAGCACAGCGAATAAATTACAGGGCTCAAATTACAGGACAATTAGTCTAATAATGTGGAGTGTGTTGCCGTACCCCGCCTCTTTGGAGCTGAGCATTTTGGCCCATATGAGGTCCGTGTCGATGGGTTCTTCACGGGGGTTGGTTGAGCTGACCTGCAGCATCAGACTTTCACAGGGAGCACCAGTGAGCGTCGCCAAACCCTCGATGGCACGACCGGCCTGCAGCGCAAAATACGAGCCGTGCAGCTTCGCAAGAGCCTTTTCTATCAGCGCGACCCACAGCTGCCTCCGCTGAGCCTGTCAGAGAGAAAACACAGATTAAAATATTAATACAAGCCATTAGCAGGAAGTAAAGCAACCAACAGGGATGTAATGTTTGTAGTAAAAAAAATGTTTTCAAAAATACAATTTAGAACTGCATATCTTTAACATGTTTTCATATACTACTTTGTAATTATATGTTGTCTGCACTATGTTTGTACTTCTGCACTGGAAGCTCCTAACAACAAGACAAATTCCTTGTGTGTGTAAACACACTTGGCAATAAAGCTCTTTCTGATTCTGATTCTGATTCTAATAAAAAGCCTTTGTAAACAAAAATATTTAAAGTTTTATTTAATATAATTATATTCAATATATTTAACTTTTTAATGCTAATAATAGTATATAAAATGTATTTAATAAAATATATTTCAAATATATTAACATTTATACAGTTATATGCAGTAATAAAAAATTCAAATTAAAAATTCATTTAAAATATTAAAATCTTTACAGTGTTTAAAACACTTTTCACTTACATTTTAAATACTCTTTATATAATACTTTCAACTTTTGAAATGTTTTCCAGTAAAAAAATATTTGCTACATAAAAATCATTAATAATTGCATACATAATTATTATTAATAATTTGTATTACATTTATTACCTTACTTATTTTTATAATTTATCGCTATACTACATATTGTTTAGTAGGTAAAAATGTGCAATTCTTTCAGTTAAAGTTTTAAGTTTTTAAGTAATAATTTTTCTAAAATGATTTTTAGTTAACTTTAGTTAACTTAGTATTTTAGTTAACTTTAATACATATATACCCTGTTATATAAATACCATATGAATATACAAAAGAACAAATAACACAATTTGTAGCACATATAATTCAAAATACAACGTTTTAATCTTGTTTCTTTATTTTTTTAGCTGATTCATTTTATATTATTTTTTTGAATAATAAATTCATTTAAAATATTAAAATCTTTACAATGTTTAAAACACTTTTCACTAACTTTTTAAACTTTTTCCAGTAACGGTCTAAAATATTTGCATACATCATAATAATTTCTAATTGCATACATAATTATTAATAATAATAATAATAATAATTATTACATAATTATTTTACAATTAACTTATTTTTTATAATTTGCACTACACTACATATTGTTTAGTAGGTAAATTGTGCAATTCTTTATTTAACTTTATAAGTTTTCATTTAAAAAAAAAGAGAATTATTGGCCATCATTAAATAATATGTAAAAATAAAGTAATTACAATTTAAATATATATTTAATAAATATGGTGTAAAATATCTTTAATTTGTTTTGTCTGTTTTGTCATCAATAATCAATATGCATGTATCAAACTATTTTCTGCTAAAATTAATTTATCACTACCTCTGGTTGTTTAGTAGGTAAAAATGTGCAATTATTTACTTTGGATGACAGTATTTGAAACTCAGATCTTGATTGCAGTTATCTCAAAGAATCATGAACAGTCTATTAATTGCATGCACTTACAAAATCAGTCCTAACAATCAAATTCAATCACAGCAACACAAACCTGTGAGAAGAGCAGGAATCCGTATTCGTCGCAGGGCAGCATATCATCCACCAGAACTGTCGTCCACGTCCCGTCTTTACAGAGCCGCACCTGATACGCTCCCTCCTGACATATGGTTCTGGTGATCATCACACGCTCCACCAACTCGGGCCGCTCCGCCAGGACCGCCAGAGCGCTTAAAAACCTGCGAAACACACCAGCACGAGCGTGGTTTGATAAGAGCCACACCACGAACATTTCACTCCTACAGTCAAACCAAAAATGATTCAGAAACCAGATATAAGTTTTGATATTTTTTTACTAGTGGGTGCAGGACACTAGAGTTCATTTATATAAAAGTGAGGATAGCAAAATAAAGTAAACTGTGACATACTATATTGCCAAAAGTATTGGGTCACCCCCTTCTAATGAACAGGTTTGACTCCTTTAGTAATTTCCATGAGTACAAATCTTAATGTTTAAGCATATAATGATATTCTAGGGAATTATGTGCTTCTAATTTTAAAGCAACAGTTTGGACAGGACCCTTTTCTATTCTAACATGACAATGCCTCTGTGTATAAGGCAAGGTTCAAAAAGAAATGATTGATTTAGTCAGTGTGGAAGAACTTGACTGGTCTGCAGAAAGCCAAGTCCTAATCCAAGCTGAACACCTCTGGTGTGACTTTAAATGCAGACCTTGAGCCAAAAACTCATCACCAAACACCAATGACTTGTACATATGGGTACAATCATTTTAGACACTTCCAAAACTGTTGCAACAGAGATGGAAATACAATTTTTAAATACATGATTTATGTTTCCATCTTTGTTGCCACAGTTTTGGAAGTGCCTTTATCTGTTCTAAAGAAGGGGGTGTCCCAATACGTTTGTCCATATAGTGTATGTACGAGTCATTGGTGTTTGGTAAAGAGTTTTTGGCTCAAGGTCTGCATTTAAAGTCACACCAGAGGTGTTCAGCTTATTTATTTTTAATAATAAAAAAAACAAAAGTTGTATTTTTGGCAACTGTAACTCATGTTACTTGTAATGTGTTACCCCCAACGCTGTGGATAATACATACTGTTTCACATACATTTTTTTTTATTGAATAATATACAGCATACACTATATACTGAGCTGTATGCAGTAAACTAGTACTTCATTTCAAACACAGCCATAGAGAGACATGCTTCTCTTACCAGCAGTTTCCCAGAAGGCCTTGCAGTATGTCCGAGGGGCGGGGCGTCCTGAACACGGACCACTTCACGCCACGATCCTTAAAGTTATTGCAGTTAATCTCGTGAGGGCGGAGCCACTTTTTGATTCGCTGCTGGACGCTGTCGTTCTCGGGGAACCCGACCGAACGCGGACCGGGAGGAAAACTGTCATCCACGAAGTTCACTGCATTCTACAACAAACACACGAATAAACCAACATTTGCCATTATTAAAAAATACTTATATAACATATACAATTTTAAATAAACATGCTGTAAAAGAAGTCTTAATTTAAAAAAGTATGTATATGTCATTTGCTATAATTAAATGTATATAAAATTAATTACAATTTTAGTATAACACTGTAATAAATACATTGTAAAAAAAACAAATAAGATACTTATTTCACATTTACATAGATATCATTTGTCACCATTAAATATGTATATACTATAAGATTAACTACAGACTTATACAATATTTTTACTAAATATAATAATAATAATAATAATAATAATAATAATAATAATAATAATATTTAGTAAAAATATTGTATTAAACTATTTTAATTTATGTAGATCTCATTTTCCATCATTTAAAAATATTTTTTTTAAATGAATTTAAATGTTAATTTTTTTTAATACATAGTCTAAATAAATGTCATCATTAAAAATGTATAATATAAAATAACTAAAATTCTACTATAGTATTCTTAATTTTTTAATAGGATTTTTTTTTTTAAATTTATGTAGATCTCATTTTCCATCAAGAAACAACGTGTACATATAAAATTAATTACAATTTTATATAATATTTTATATATAATATTTTTAATTAATAAGGTCAATTTTTTTCTTAACATTTATGTAGATCTGATTTGACATCTATTTATCTATCTATCTATCTATCTATCTAATATGACTATATTTTTTAATAATTATCATGTACAAAAATTAAAATCTATATCACTGACTTTTTCATTAACTGTTCCCATCTGGTGGAATGACCTGCCCAACTCAATCCGAGCAGCTGAATCCTTAGCCATCTTCAAGAAACGGCTAAAAACACATCTCTTCCATCTTTACTTGACCCTCTAACTCCATCACTCTCTGTTCTAATTCTATTTTATCTATCTGTCTTCTTTTTATTAAAAACACACACACACCCTTGACCCTCTATTAATTGCATATTTATTCTCTAACTGCTACTTTTTCTTTAAAAACTAACGCTAGCTTTCTTTTTTCTGTTCTATCTACTTTTTTTCTTAAAAAACAAAAAACAAAACAAAAAACACTTTCTTTTTTTCTATATTCTATCTGCTTGTTTTCTTAAAAAAACAAAACAAAAAAAAAACCTTGCTATGTGTACTGCGTAAGGCTAACTGAGACTTGGCATATCGCTTGCATGTTGTTGCTCTTTTGTTGGTTTTGATTGCTTCTATTGTCCTCTTTTGTAAGTCGCTTTGGATAAAAGCATCTGCTAAATAACTAAATGTAAATGTAAATCTATATATATGTCATTTATCATCATTAAATAATATGCATATAATTTAAAATTCATTTATTTTACTACTACTACTAATTATAATAATAACAACAACACTTTAAAAAAAATAGGGGCAAAATAATTATTTAATTGCTTTTTTTCCCCTAAATGTATGATCTCATTTGCCATCATTAAATAATATGCATATAATATACACAAATATGTTAATTGTTCATTTTCACCTTATTCACCCTAAAACTACACAAACTTTCACCCTAAAACATCAATTTCTGCTCACTTTGTCACTACTAATCACTGTTAGTGTGTACAGTACATCTTTACAGAGTCGACATGTTGTGCATCATATGAAAATGCAGTGAAGAGTAAGGAAACATGTAAAATTGCAATAAACCAGTCCAGAAGATTCTGGAGCAAAATTGCAGCAGATATTCTGCAGGAACAATAAAGCTTCAAACGTACAGTATATTCTCACGGGCAGCAGCAGCTCTCACCTCACCTGATTTTTTTTTTCTCTTGCAGAAAACACGTGTACGCCAGAGAAATAGGGGTCATTTTGACTCTGGGGAGCCGTTTAATTGCTGCCGCAACCGTTTCTAAAAATACGTCTCCCAAGTTACGAGCGCAGACGGACGCAGATCGGAGGAGTTGCTGGGAAAATGCGTGCAGACGTGGAAGCGCGGTGAAACCGAGTGTCAATTTGTGTTCGAGAAGTCAGAAATCCCAGTTGCAAAGATTATTTTTTCTTTATTTAATATATCACGTGCAGAAAAAAAAAAAAACATCTTTGAACAGCTTAGACAGGTTCTAAACTTAATTTGTGATGCATCATCTTTCATTATGCAACATTTCTGAAGTGAGCACATCTGGGTCAAATCACAGCTGTGCTTAGACCTGATATTAGCATTCAGCCTGGCTGATCTGATCACCAGTAACCAGGCTAGAACTTTCTCAGAGCATCTTCAGGGACACTTACGGCCATGTCACATTTACAGTGTAAATACTAACGCATCCTTATGTGCCCCAAAAACACTGAAGGACCATCTCTAGTCATATAACACGCAACAAAAAAGCAAAAAGATGTACTTCATCTTAGAGAAAACCTGAGGATTCATATCATGTTGCATCGACCCTCCTGCGGAAATAAGGCATGTAGTCCGGAAACCAGAGAACATAGAAAATCTCAGATCGCAAGAGCTCACTAGAGAATCATTTGAGACGAGGAATGTCTTAGAGCAGCATCCAAATGTATTTAACCTCTGAGATGGGACTAATCAGTCATTATTGACAGGTAATGTTGAGATCATAAGCTCTTTGGGATCATATTGTGGATTTCAGCTTTTAAGTTTAAAATAAGTCTTTGGTTTATTTTTTATATGTATGTAGTTTTGTCACTATTAAACAATATGCATATAATATAAAATTAAACTTTTACTATAATATTTTTAATAAATATGATTTTAAAAAATAGTTGTTGCACCGAGGATACGAGCACTTACGTCGAGGTATGTCTCTGAATGACACTGAGGGAAGAAGCGGGACTATCTTATGCATAATACAGTAGATATTTTTTATGCATACTACAGCACGGTGATTGGGCTGAACAAGCTCTTTCTCATGAATAAATCATGAATAAATGCAGAAAAGCGCTCAGAAACGAGTGACGTAGAAACGGCCCTCTCCCGCCCCTGCAGCCCATCTATAACACACTCTTATGGCTGGCTCTACGTCACACCTCGTGACGTAAACTTGACTTTGCTTTTCAACCTGGAAGACCGAAATTGCTCTGAAAAATGAAAAAACAAAACAAAACAAAAAAAAACCGTTTCCACTTATTGATAACATTTATGAGTACTATTAGTGTTTTCACTGAAATGCAGTCTGTAAATATCTGTTCACATCTCAAAAAATGTGTTTAAGATGTGTTTAACACTTTAAGAACAGAGAATACAAAGGTCAATCTGATTTGACTACCAATCCCAAGGCTAAAATATAAAAATTAACCAAGACATATCAATTTCTCAGGACGTCAGAGATAAAGGAGTTTCAAAGTCCGAAACATATCTGAAAGGAAAACTCCTGATTAAAGAAGATCTTTGAGAAGCTGCTGAAGTTGTATTTATGAGTTCCAGAATTAAGGGAGTTGTTCAATTTAAAAGATGAAGTGCTCCGCTTATAGCACTTTTAAGTGTAAATGATAAAGTGCCTAAACACTTTTGTGTTCTTTTATGAAACCTTTTTTTGAATACAGAAAAAGATCAAGAACAAGAAGAACTTGAGAATTTGCATTTTAGCCCCGTCGGCAGTGAATCATTACACACTCGAGTCACAAGAGCACATGGCCACTTCTGCGGGACGCTCCTTAAACGTCCTTTTTTTTTCTGAACAGAACATTGTGAGCTGAACAACTGCATTCATCATCTCCTCAAACACAAAGTCTGAGCATATTTCCCCTCCAAGAAGGTCAGAAATATATCAAATATTTAGGAGATATGAGGGGCGCTGCTGTTTTTATGCTCTGTGTGCTTTTGACACTGGCTCAGCATCAAAAACAGAGCCGCAGTTTGATACCAATGAAATGTCAACAGAACAGAGTAGCAGGATGTTTAGATAATGAAACATTAGTATTTAGGCAGGTCAAGTGTGTAATAAAGAGATATATATTACAGTATACAGTGAACACTACAAATGAGACCGCTAGAGATGCACCGATCTATCGATCACTGACATTTAAACTGATATTAAAAACAGATGGTTCATTAATAATTAATAAAGTACATCTATTGTGCTAGATAACATCTATAATTTGGTTCTTGAGCAACAAATCAGCATATTAGAATGATTTCTGAAGGATCATGTGACACTGAAGACTGGAGTAAAGATGCTGAAAATTCAGCTTTGATCACAGGAATAAATGACATTTTAATATATATTTAAAAAGAAAACTGTTATTTTAGATTGTAATTTTAGATTGTAAACATACAGTTTTACTGTATTTTTTTGATCAAATAAATGCAGCCTTGGTGAGCAGAAGAGACTTCTTTCAAAAAAAAAAAAAAAAAAAAAACCATACAGACTCCAGAATTTTGATCCAGAATCTCTTTGGATATCATGTAAAAACAGTTTTTAAAAAAATCAGATAAAATAATTAGGTTTTTGAAATGAACATACGGAATTACATAATAATCATTTTAATTTATTCTAAAATAACCCTAGCCTAATTAATAAACTACACATTAAGGTCTATCCACATTTTACATGGAAAACATCATGCCACTTTCAGGATTAAAATAAATGGACAGCTTAAATCAAATTGATCAATTCTGACATTTGTGTTACTGAAATGCATTTTAATATCATCACAATGTCACTACGTAACATTCCCAGGACTTATTCATTTGTTCACGCATTTTACGTATATTGTGGCTACTAACTTTTTTTAATTAAATAATGGTCACAATTTAAATGCATTAAAATGACGGAACAACGTGGTCACTATTTACCTAAAACGAGGGAACAAATTAATTTTATTTAAATCGTGGTCACAAATTAAGAAATAATTATTTTTTTCTGCATTTCATATGCAGGTCTCCGTATAATAGAGTATCGGCCGATATCTGTTAAAATCAGTATCATATATGCCAAAAAAAAGTAAGAATCTGTGCATCTCTAGATGCTACTAAAAAATACTATTTAAATTGTTTTTTTTTCCCCCAAATAAAAAAAGCGGACAGCATCTTACCTCTCTACAGAAGCTGACGATATTTTCCCATAATTCCTTGGCCTCTCCCTCATCCGTGCGCCGGCGGGCCTCAACATGCATGCTCTCCCGGCGTTTGAGCGGCTTCCCGATTTTTCGCTGATTCAGGTACTGCTGCGGAGTGTGACACGCCGCGCAATGCTTCATCCTCACTTCGTTCAACAGCGTGCAAGCAGGACACGTCCACTGACAGGCGCTCTTGTCCTGCACCGACAGGGAAGAGGCGGAGGAAGAGGAGGCGGAAGTAAAGGCACGCGTGTGGGAGTGCGGTTGTTTCCGAGAACATGACGAGCAGTTGGACGGCTCAGAGAAACCGTGCAGTTTGGACGATCCGCAGGCTGTGCAGTGGCCCGTGCCTGTCGGGTTGCGCAACGTACATTTGGAACACGCCCACGAGCTGAAGTCCGGACTGGATGGTGATGCTGGCGTAAATCGTACCGACTCGCCCAGTACGTCGATGACGTCTGCACCCGAACCCGGCCGCGACCCTCGACAAGCGTCGCAACGCCCAGCGGATGATGAGGGAGGAGCTGTGGGGGCGGAGCATCCGGGGCACTTCCAAGAGGGTGGAGACGTGACTGGAGGGGTGGGGTTGTTAGGCTCCTCCTCCTCCAGCACGCTGAGGCGCTTGAGTGGGTAGTTGTCGGATGATGGAAGGGGCTTAGTTTTGGTAGGCGGACAGGTTGAGGGTGATGTTGGCGAGGGGGCGGGGTTTGGAGGCCGTCCAGGGGGCGGAACTTCCCTTCGGCTGCGAGGCACGGGGTTATTTTGAAGCGAGGACAGGGAAGGTGGCAGAAATGGGACGGGGGGCTGAGAAGCGGTTTCAGAAGGGGTTTGGGGTGGAGAATCTTCAGTCAGGTCAATGAGAAGTGGCGCGGACGCTCCTGCCGTTTGCGTGGGAAACCCCGCCACGGGTGTGCGCACTTCCGGAACCACTAGCGCTTCGGGAGGGATTTTCGGTAAGGAGAGTTTCCTCGGACCGCCACATGCTGAGCATGATAGCGCCACTGGAGTGTTTACTAAAGTACAGCGAGGACACGCCCATTCTGATGACCCCTCCCCTCCCATAGACACCTCCCCGTTGGGTTCGGCACACTGGAACTCCCCATTGGCTACCTGACCTTTGGCTTCAGGGCTGGAGGCAGGCTCTACTGGAGTGGGCGGGGCTTGTTTGGGTGGGACGGGTCCATTGGGTGTAACCGGAGCCGCTCCACACACAGAACACAAGCCTAATCCGTGGTGATTGGTCAGGGTGCAGCGTGGGCAGGACCAGCGAGGTTCCTCAGCACTGCTGAGGCGCAAAATATGGTTCAAATCCGGCTTCTGACGAGGAGCTTCGCAAATAGAGCAGCGCAAAGAGCCGCTGGAGTTAAGAAACGTGCAGCGCCCGCATGACCAGTCAGAATTCCTCACAACTGCTGCCATCGAACCAGGAGAATGAGAGTGACTGGAAAAGAAAGTAAAGAGAGAAAACAATTAGTTACTGAATTAAAGTGCAAAGTACAAAGTACATAAAAGAGAGCAGAACGCAGTTCACAAAGAGAAAGGAATATGCAATAATAAAGATTAATAATATAATGCATTATTATTTACTCTATTATTTTATATTAAAACCAATATTAATACACAATATATCAGACAGGTTGATGAATCAAATAAAATTTGGCCATTATGAGATACTGGTCATATATAAAACCAGCTAATTAGATTGTTTAACTGGTCATATATAAAACCAGTTAATTTGATGCACGTCTAATGCTTAAAAAAATCTGGTAAATAGGTAATAAAAAATAGGTAAATAAATAAATAAACATATTTAAAGGCAGACAAACAGGATAAATATTTTACATGCAAAAAGATGAGATCTACAAGTCTTTTTAATGTGCATTTGAGATGTGTGTGTGTGTGTGTGTATGTATATATATATATATATATATATATATATATATATATATATATATATATATATATATATATATATATATATATATATATATATAAATACTGTATATATTATTAATGTAACATTTATATTAATATAATTAATATTAATATGAATTAATATTGATACATTTTCATTATATGATGATAATAATAATAATAACATTAATTAATAAACATACTTAAACATAATTAGTAATAAGACACATTTTTTCAGTGCATGTGAGAAAATATGAAAATGTAACAAAAAAAAGGTAATTAAATGTAATAAATTTAAAATGTATTAAATTATTAAAAAATGTAACAAAGTATTTTAAAAATATATACTTCATAATTTTATATAATAATTTATCATTATAAAATAATAATAACAACAACCACCAACCCTGCTCCCGAGATGTCAACCACTAAAAAACTGTCACATCATTTGACCATCACTATTAATAATTAAATACCATTACTGTACATGAGAAAGGACAGACTAAAGATTAACATTTGATGAATCAAATGAGAAAACACCTAAAATAATTAACAAGAGCATGCAAACATGATATTTGGCAACTATGAAGACCCTTTCAAAACTGCTTCATATACACTGTTGGTCTTTGGGTTGGTTCCCTGCGAGTGTGCTGAGACATTTGGCCCCGAGTGTCCAAAAACCATCGCATACACGCAGTAAGACATTTGTACTGTGAGTCACAGTCATTAGTACTGGTCTAACAGAACTGGCCCTCATCCCACTCCTCACTGCACTGTGTGTGTGTGCGCATTATATGACTGACTCAGTAGTGATACTAACCGTTGGCTAAAGGAGGATCATGCTGATAAATAATGCAAAGAATCAAAGCTTGTGTGAGTGTCTGATCATATTGTGCATGTGCATTCTGCAGTGCATGATGGGTGTGTTCTGTATAATAAACCAATAAAGCAGGGAATTATAGGCGGAAATAGTTTTTCCGAGTATGCGATAACAGCATTCCAACACCATAACGTTTTTGGCTTCGGGCTGATGAACATCATGTAAGAACAATGACTAGAATCGATTTAAAACAGTCACATTTGAGTCACATAAGGAAGATCGAGGCAATTTGGGACAGATGAAATCTGACTGAGGAAACACCTTTCGTTACGCAAATGAGGAAAGGACACATGAGGTGAAAATTCATAGAACAATTAATTTTTATGAATCAATATGGACGTGTCTACTGAATTGTCACAATGGAACCGTCTTCTAAAGATCTAGAAACACAGTTAACAAAACGATGACATGAAAACAAAAATACTAAAATATGAAACCATTGTTTCTGCCAATAAATATTGTAATTAATAAATTGCAATTGACAACTTGCTTCAACCTTATGAAAGCATGTTTCCCAACAAACCAATAAAAATGCGATGAGCCTGGCATTTTAGTTTAGAAGAGACTTTTGAAAGCAACATACTAAACCACACTAAACAACTGTGTGTGTGTGTGTGTGTGTGTGTGTGTGTGTGTTAGAGAGAGACACATGGGCAGAGCTTATTCTGAATTGTGATTGGCTGTGGTGATAGGAGCTTGTTGCTATGGGAATAAATCCTCAGTAAAGCCTCAGAAGGCAGAGACTCACTTTCTCCCGATAAAACACTCAGGAAACATCCTGATAATGATCAGACACACACACACACACACACACACACACACACAATAGAAATGTACAGCTGGATTCATGGACAACATGTAGCACTGGGACGTCCTACAGCACTCTCAAAGTGTCAAAGGTGAAGTTTTTTGATGTTACAAAACTTCACCTCAGATAAACTTTAAAGAAAAGTAGATGGATATGTTACACCTATAATTCCAAACAATTTTATGTAAAAATATGTATTTTTAAATAATTATATTTATAATTATATTTATAATACCGAAAATATGATTAGGCTCAAATGGAATGTGCAGACTTATTTATTTAATATATTTCATATTTATAATTTATACATTTATAATTTATAATACATACAGTACACCCAAACACATTTGGTTGTTTTCTGCCATGTCTAAGACTATTTAATATCAAAATCAGGTAAATAGGTCAGTAAAAAAATAGGTAAATAAAATTAATAGGCTAAAGAAACATGATACATAGTTTACAAACAGAAAAAATAAATCTATACATCTATAAATTTTTTTGGTTAAAATATATTAGTCATGTATTAAATAATTTAATTTAAAATAGATTATATTTTAACTAAAAAAGTATATCATTTTTAGGGGTGCTGGCGATTCACATGCAAATCGCGATTCAGTCTTCTAGC
>CM077263.1:2653569-2711069 GCA_039654775.1 Spinibarbus caldwelli | reverse complement strand
CCGAGAGCACTATTCTTCATTTTATACCACAGCAAAATATGGTCAGTTATGAACTCCACATATCTTGCAGAAGTCATTTTTACACTCTAAAATGACTTTACATCTCACTGCCCAATATTCCAACCCAAATCATCACCCACCGCCTCCTTGCTGATGTTGCAGTCTCATTGGAATAGGAAGGCCATTCATCAACTATCAGAAATCCATTTATCTGGACCATACATTGTACTGCAGCATTCGTAAGTGAATAAAACTATTTAAAAACAAGTCTTCATGTATTTCTACAGCCACTGTGCAGGTTTCTCTTTGTGAGGTTTGGTTAGCAGTGACTGAAACGCAGCTTTACACACAACTGCCAGTCTGCATGAAGAGGATCTTGAGACTCCAGTAGCTTCAAACACCTGTTTGCTGCTCAGCAGTGGCTTTTTTACAGCTGCTATTACAATACAGTTCATTTGTTTGACAGAAACTTTCCTTAATAAATCTTTATCTGACCAAGATCTTCTGTGCTCTAAGTCACTCACAAATCTTTTGACTGTTCAATAATTTCTATTTGCTTTTCGCAAAATATTGTTTGTGTTGATGCCTTTTGCAAGACATTGCATTGTTTCATACTTTTCATCTTCAGAAAGATCTTTCTTCCTCACCATATTTCATGAGAACTGTGACTCGCTTAATAATGTGGAACAACCTCTTTAAGTAGGGTTTCCATTTACCTAAGAACTGGCAAACTATTGAACAAACCTGTCTGAGATTGATACCAGTTATCTAATAAGATGTGAAAACAAACAAAAATCTGACTCTTTATTGTACCAAAATCCTATTGATATGTCACTTGCATAATAATTTGGAACACAGTGTATATACGCGGTTATCCCTTTACAGTTCCTACTCTCATAAAATACATGCACTACATGTTGACTTTTAAACCTTAATTTAACATTCAACAACAGATACTTCAACACAATGAATGTTTTTGCGCTGAATCTTAATTAGCTGTGTACCAATGTTGAGTTTGCGGACTATAAAGGGCATATTTGAAGTGCGATTGCTTCACAGCATCACGACGTAAACTGTCCCAATTCGGAATGCGCCCTCCGAAGACAGCATTCCAAGGCCGATTGCGTCACCGTGGCGCGACGAAGGCTGCCGTAATTCTAAAGCGACGTCAAATGCACCCTCCATTTCCCAGGAAAATGAAGTGTACATCTGATGGACACTTCACACCCTACCATATCCCAGAATTCATAGCACGCAGATGGCGACGGCAGATGAGAGTTCTGTGGGGGAATTCACATTGAAATGTAAGTATTGTGTTTTCATTTACTCAAATACCTAGCGAAAGTGTTAAAAGCCAGGGGGTTTTTTTAACACAAAGCCCACAAACAATAAGACAACAGTTTTAAGACAATAGTTTTTTTTCCCTTTGTTGTGTTTTGTAGTGGTCATGCAAGATGTCCACAAATGTTTTAACCAAACTTGAGCACAATATTGTATGCATGTCCTGCTGTCATATTTTGTAATGTTGCACCAATTTGTACATATGTTTAAAAATGTTGTACAAATATGTTGTACATTAGGATTGCAGGTGTCCTGGGACAGGTGAGGGAGTGAGTGGAAGCTGGTGGAGCTACTCAGAGAGGACATCAAATTCCAGAGAGACAGATGAGAGAAGAGCACAGGAGAGCAGGGAGACAATGGAGAGACAATAAATTATATATTAACCCTTCTCTCCAGAAGAGAAAACAGTGAAAAAAATGGGTACATTAAAATTTTTCAATATCTTTTTTTGTCACATTGTCAATGAAACAACTTGCATTTTGTGATGCAAGTTAAAAACGAAATGGTAATTTGTATACGTTATTAATTTTTGTAATGTAATTTATTTGCAAATGAACCTGAGTACTTTCTGTACATATTGTATTTTTTATGCATATTCACGTGTAAATAAAAGGGAAGTAATTATGTACATTGTTAATTTTTTTAATGCAGTTTACAAAACATTCTTCTATACGTTTATTTTTTGTCCTATAAATAAATGTTTTACACATTAAAACAAATTGTTCTATACATTACTGAAAGTACTTTTTACAACTATATACAATATTATAGCCTAGGTTTAACATCAGAAAAACATCAATTTTGAGCCCAGCCCTGCCTCCAGGTGTTCTGGGGTCTTCAGGAGGTGAATCTCTTGGTGAATAGCCAGCACCTCATCAGCGACTCGAAGGACAATGCAGTGGACAGTGGAACGAGGCATGTCAAACACTCTGAAGACCACTCTGTATGATGCACCACTGGCCAGACAGAAGAGAAACACCAGAGTCTGGATTGTGGCACTTCTCAGAAGATCCAGCAGCACTGTCAGGGCCTCCCTGCTCAGCCCCAAACCATTAAAAACCTGTCCAGTGCTGGCACATTCAGCTTTATCCTGCAGTACAGGGGTCTGCTCTGATTTAGGGAAAGAAGGAAAAGAGAAATTGTTTAGAGCTATGACAAAGTAATTGGTAGAAGAAATATTGAGATACTTTAGTAAACTACTAGTAGTAACTACTAATACCACACTGGGGATAAACTACTAGTCATATTTAAAAGAAAACCTTAGTTAAAGGGATAGTTCAACCAAAAATGAAAATTCCAAACCTGGAACAACTTGAGGGTGAGTAAATGATTACAGAATTTTCATTTTTGGGTGAACTATCCTCTAATTAAAAGTATTATCTTGCATACTCTAATATACTTAAGGTATTGAGAGTAAAAGTAAAGGTATAGGCCTATAGTATTGTTCTGAAAAAGAATTCGTCAGGATGGTTTTGCATTAATATTACTGCTGCACTAATGTGTGTTGCATTTTACTTCGGAATATGTTCAAGGTTGTTAAATTTAAAGTTGCCTACTTCATATAGTGTTGGGTTTAATCTACAACAATGCATCATGTTGTAAAAGACCATATTTTTGTAGTGTTGCTGTCCAGTGAGAAAAAAAGAAAACAACTTAGTACTTCATATTTGTACGAGAATATTTAACAAATGTACTTCCTTGCAGTCCACCACTGATTATTTTGAAAATGAAAGCAACAACATTTTGTCAGAATATTAACACTATAACTATATCAAAGGCTGCATTCGAAGGACTCGGACCGGTCATACAGGGCACTGGTCAGCTGTCACAGCTGCCGCTGAACATTGAGCTGAACAATGCCCTATTTTTATTTTTATTCATAGTTTTATTTTTATGCTTAGCTGCCGAAAAAATCCGGGTTGCAAACCTTCCTACATATGATCACCATGGTCAAGACAATGAACTATATAAAATCGCACCTTTGTAAGATATCAGTCAGCATTTGAACTGCTATACGTGTGTGTGTTTTGCAGTTTTTCCATTATTCAAGTAATCTCCGAGCAATACCTGCATTTAAAGTTGTAATACGGCAATTAAGGAAGCAGCAAACCAGTGTAACTTACCTGGCCTCTGCCTTGGCTAAACCTGAGGTACATCACCGTCTCCTCCATTATGACGTAAAACAAAAACAAAAATGAGCAATTCTGGCCATAGACTGTAAAGGTCCTGTCAGGATGGCAGCTCTCCTCTCGCACCGTTGCTATGCGACAGGAGCAGTAATCGGGAACACCTGGTGGCGGAATTTGGAAATCCTGCGAAAGCAGAGCGTCTCAAGCACTTCGGAGGGTCCTTCGTGCTCTTAGGAGGCGTGGCCTTCGAAGTCCATGCACTCCGAAGTGTGTACACTCAACATTGGGACACAGCTATTGTCTCCCTCTCTGACGCGCGTTCACGCGCCCGCCGTGCCGGTGTTGTGCCAAATTCTGACCCCGGCCAGATTACTACCCTCCTAGTATTGGCAGGTTAAGGGTTAGGTGTGGGGGAGGGGTTAGCATTAGGCAACCAGGTAGCGATTTGAACGAGAGGGGGTAATAATTTGGCAGGGATCGAAAACACCAGCGCTCATTCAGTAAAGATTTAAATTTGACAGACTGTCAGGACAGAAATTTATACAAAAACGGAAATGCTCGCGTGAATTTGTGACATTTACAGATAAGGATATGACCGTAATCTGAAAGTTTTTGCGCTGAGGACGAACACGCATCTGTCAAAGCGCCTGACGCTAATGCATAGGTTTAAAGCTTAAAATAAAGAATTCTCATGTTTTGGGCAGATTGGATCACGTACTTCTCCCGCAGCATTTCATTCTGTTTCCTCCATTATTTTTAGATGCATTTTGGTCATAGAAATGCGTTATTCTGTGCTGTAATTTGATGCGACCGGCTGAAGTTGGAGACCCGACTAATCGATAATGAGAATCGTTGTCGATGATTTTCATTATCGATAATAATCGATTTGATCGATTAGTTGTTGCAGCCCTACAATCAACTAAACATTTTTTACTGTGATCCACAGAAAAAGAAAGCCTCACAGATTTGGGTGAGAAAATGACTGAATTTTCCTTTTTGAATGAACGATCACTTTAAATGAACATCAGCACTTCAGCTGCTCTTTTAGACATACATGCTGATGCTTCAGCTCCACCACACCTGCCTCAATGTGTAACACAAACGTGATTAACATCTGTGAAACAGAGAAGAACGCCAAAGATGTGTGTTATCAACATGCACACACGCACACAACCTCACGGATTCAGGGGTGCCCCTGGCAAACAGTGTTAAAGGGAAAATCCTCTAGTAAAAAGATGCCTTCAGTCGGAGTGGCTGCAGTACCATCTGCTAAAACTAGACCATCTGCTTATCACACACACACACACACATTCAGAATCTGTCCAAGACGTTTCAGCTATACTGTATTGACACACACTCCATTAAACATGATCCTACTGCACTACATACATTAGTGTCTGATTTGTAATGTTATTGAAAGAAGTCTCTTCTGCTCACCAAGGCTGTTTATTTGATCAAAAATACAGTAAAATTGTGAAATATTATTACAATTTAAAATAACTGTTTTCTAATGTAATACATTTTAATGAGTAATTTATTCCTGTGATCAAAGTTGAATTTTCAGCATCATTACTCCAGTCTTCAGTGTCACATGATCCTTCAGAAATCATTCTAATATGCTGATTTGCGGCTCAAGAAACATCTGATTATTATCAATATTGAAAACAGCTGTGCTTCTTCATATTTTTTGTGGAAACTGTAATACTTCTTGAAATAGAAATCTTTTGTAACATTATAAATGTCTCTACCATCAATTTAACGAGTCCTTGCTGAATAAAAGTATAAATTTCTTTCAAAAAACCCCCAAAACTTTTGAATAGTAGTTAAAACTCCTTATTAAACTCAAAATAGCATTCAAAACTCATTTTACGAATTTCCAAATGAAACCTAGGGCAGAAATTGATCTTATTTATCAAGAAATTATTGAATGGTGGGCGAACATTTCCTTCAGAATAACATGCAGATAAAACATGCAAAAAAGACCAGGGTCATGCACTCAAAATATATTTTGTGCCGAAACTTAAGATGTATGCATTTGAATTACATTTCCATGCATTTGGATTACACAGTTTGAACATAAACTAATAAACTTCAGTCATACATGAATAAAACAGGTCAGATTTCTGTAATAGCACTAATAAACTAAATGTGTTTTAAAATACACAACCAGCTTTATATATTTATCATCAATAAATACAATTTGTTTAATTAACTGAATATTGCTTGTTCCATATTTTAACCATGTTCATACTTTTTAACTGAATAAATGTTAATTGTTTTCACAATTCAATATGAATGAATGTATTTTGATTGAAATAAAATCAAACTACGCCGTGATTGTTTTAGTGACCTGTTTCATTGATGCATGACTGACAAATATGCACCACATTAGGTTTATTAGTTTGTATGTTAAAACTGTGTGATCCAAATGCATGCACTTCCAATACTTAAATCTTAAATGTAGGCCTAAATATTTTTTTTGAGTGTGTAAATAGTCAACCTGACATCATGTTGACCTTAAATCACCTGATGAGGTGATGCTGGCGCATGCACGTGTTTACCTGCGCTCTCTATATGGGATAGGCTGCTGTTGCTGCTGCTGGCGTGTGATGAAAGTGGTTCCCCACACTGGACTGCTGTGGCTGGTCCTGAGCCAGCCCATCGGAGCGGCTGGCGGGAACGGAGCCGTACTGAACCCGTGATCTGATTCCCTGTCCGTGGTCAGAGACGACGCAGAACTCCCCATTGCCACGAGCAACTTATAAACACACACACTGCGTCCCTCTGTTTGTCTTTCATACACATAAATACTCTCAAACAAAAAGGTCAATGGCTCTTAAGCTCAGTTCGGAGGGTCAGACATCTCCTCTAGTCTGCCAGTGATCAACATCAGGAAGTGGCTGTGATTGACAGCGCTCATGCACATGTGCAAGTCTATAAATGATCCACGGATGCCGTTTTCCCCAAAGGTCTGTGAGGGCCGCGGGCTCTCTAAGCCTCAGGTGGCGTTTAACCTGCCGTAACCTCGCCTGAGAGGAAGGACGATGCTTCGGGGATGGCGGTACAACACATTACTGAAGCACTAGAGACAAGAACACTCCGTTTAGGGCTTTAAAAGAGGAACTTTGTCGCAGCGAGAAAGTTTCCAGTCTCCATTCCCGTCTTGTTTTTCTATGCGTCTGGTTGAGTCACGGCGCAGTCCCTCTAATCATGTTCGCTGCCTGTCTCTCTCTCTCGCTCTCTGTCTGTCTGTGGCTCATCTTTCCGCAGCTGTCACCGGGATTACGATGCGTCACATTTCATCCAGCCTGGAGAAGCAAATATTCCTTTCATCGCAAACAAACATCAGCGTCCAGAGAACAAGCATATGAATCTGTGTGCCTCTATGCAAGCGAATGAGTGCATGTATGTGTGCATACATTTAATCAGCGATGCATGCGAAGAGCAATTTTAAAAACAATTTCTACACATTATAGTACAACCTGTTAAAAACTGACATTTCAGTAGGTTTTAACTAGTAAAAAAACATTAGAAACAGGCCAAATTAGAATTATAAAAAATGCTTTTTAAATCCATTATTTACATTTTTTAAATTAAATTTAAACATTTTAAAGTATTTTTGGTGATACTGATAAGCAATATTATTTTATGGCAAATATGATTAATATAATGACTCAATATGGGTTTGCATGCTTAAAAATAAGCTTAATATTTTATATTTACGATCAGTCACTAAAACTATTTTAACATTCCGCAAAAAAGATGAATAACTTTATAAGAATTTAGCATCTAATTCTGACCTATATGATATCAGTAACACATAAAAATAATAATTTTAAAATCATGGTAACATCTGCTGATACAAATTTAGCCACCAATATTTCGTGCATACCTAGTAAGCATTATCAGACAGATATAAAAACTACATAACATGCATGCAAGCACATATATGTGTGCAAACCCCTGTATAAGAATCAGTGTGTATGCATGCACTCGTCTCCAGCATCAGTGGACTCAGATGACACAGAGAGGGTTTCTGACCCATGCAGCGGAGGCCCTCAGCGGGTCAGACTGCAGGTGCTGCAGTGAATCTCGCCCTGATTGTACAGATCCAGCTGCTCATCTCATCCGAGTCTCATCTAAAGCTCATGCAGATGTTCATAACGTGACAGCGACGGCTATGAAGGTTCTCATCCGTCTTTCCAGGCAGCGGAGTATCAAGTTTGACACTCAGATCGTGACTATGAATATTTAACGGCGCAGAGAGGCTCGGGTGAGGTGCAGTGGTCTCGGGCCCGGTGAGGACATGAGCGCTCCGGTTCCGCCGGTTCTCCGGTTCGATGTGGGTCTCAGCTGCGGTCGAGCGTCAAAAGCATCAGGATGGATGATGCAGACAGATCCCTGCTGCTGAAACGCTGCCGTCCAGATATGCGGTGCGGTTTGGTCCCGCTCGGTTCCGTTTGCCGGTTCGGTCACTTAGGGTTCGGCTGGAGCGGATGATGATGATGATGATGATGATGCTGCTGCGCGCCGCATAAAAACACACAGCAGCCAAACTGCAGCGGTGTTTTCATGCATCTCCTCACGGGACTCATGATGACAGCATGCGTGTGTCAAAAGCGCAGTCTGATGTGCATGCATATGCTGTGGTTATTTATTTGATTCGGTTCTTAATTCAGCCTGTTTCTCTCCAGCATACGCAGATGCGCGAGGATTACTGCGAGTCAGCACCGCGCATGCGCAGATTCGACGCTCAGCCTCCGCTACAGGACTCGGGTTCTCTCGTATTTCTCATGCATAAATATAACTAATAATCTAGAATATAGGTGGGTGAAGCTCACAAAGCCTATCAAGAGCACGCCGTCATATTTCATCTCAAAATCATAAGAAGAAATATCTAATAAATAATTAATTTAAAAATATAAACTATTTCTGAATTATAACATTTTTTTGACATTTAACATGAATTTCAAATCAAAATGTCTTGGAAAAAGACCTAATGAATACAAAGAATTCAGGAGGTTTAATGAGCTGTGGTGAACATATTTGGATTGATGTCAGTCGTGTGTCTCGTGAGTGTACATTGTAAAGCTACTGAAGAAAATGCTGTAATATTCCAGATTAGTGCATTATTAAATGAAAAGATTATGCACTGTAATATGTACAGTATTTGGAAAACATTTATAAGCAAGAACTGTTCCTGTTATTGTTACTCATTACTTAGATGCATTATTAAATATTCTTAATGCAAACTTCATAAAAAAATGATAAAAAGATGTCCCAAAAACAAACTCAGAAACTGGTGCTGTGATCAATGATATACGTATTATTAATGCATTCAGCAGTGCCTTATTCGCAGCAACATCAAGGTGAGTTTGAGGAGTAGGCCAAATATGTGTTCACTTGGTTGGTTAATTAGGTGTGTTTAATACTTTTTTTAGCGTAAGTGATACATAGGAAGTTCTATGGAAATGATGTTATAGCACTTTCGCAATAAGTCAACTCATAAAACCAGTCTGACAAGATCTTATGCACACATACAACAGGGCTACAGATTCTTGTGGGGTGAGAGAGCCGATGTGTGAATCGATTTACTGAAACCACAACAGACTCTACTATGGAGCGTGTTAACAATGACAAAACATGCATACAATATTTAAGGCATGTGATACTGACGACTGCAGATTCAGGAGAAAATGCATCACTGTTGAAACACACACACATCTTTTTCTAGTCTTAATGAACTCATACAATAGACTTCAAGTGAGCTGATATAATACTCAAACTCTATGCACCTATAAGATTGCTTTTATTTTAGAGTTCTAAAACATTATTTGAGGATTTCCTACCTAAGATAGCTAATTAACTACACACACACAAACACCTGTTACACTGTAAATTCAGAGCCAACTGACCCATGAGAGACAGACAGATTGCTGAATATAGATACAGGCAGACAAGTAAACCACTTGAACTACTAAAACTATGGTTCAATAGTCTTATTAATGAAAACTGAACATGACCCGATTTAAAAAAAAAAAAAAAAAAAAAAAAAACAACTGAGTGAGAAGTACAGAGAGAGAAAGACATTCAGTCTAAATGAGGAATTGATGATGATTGATCAGTATGGTTATATTACTCATAAACATGAGCATCTTCAAAGTTATTCATATAACAGACTCATCACACACACTAAATTCAGCTCAACAGTTAGATGCTTTACACACCAATCATTAAAATACCAAATATCAGCTTCTCAAGGAAAGAATTCACTTCCTAGTTCAGAAGCATCAATAAACCAACACCAATAAACCAGAGCCTAAACCAGCACTTAACCCATGACCAAACCAGAGGTTAAACTATTACGAAACCAGCGTTCGAGTTTAGAACGAGCGGTTCTTTCAATGGCAGTGTTATATTGTATCACTTCGCCAAGGAAGTTGAAAAGAAAGAAACGATATAATGTAACATTTGATGCGACTGTCGCTCGAGCAGTTAAAGAAACAGAATCCGCCAAAACACACCGTATGGAAATACATATACATCAAATTACCTACAGCTTGACATATGAGGTTTGTTCTGATCTATTTAATCCGTGTTTATAAAAGTGATCTTACTTGTGAAGCACAGGGAGACCTTTGGATGGACCGATGATCTTCTCTTCCTTGATGTGTCCGTTTAACTTTCCCTTCTGTTCTCCGAAACGATTCATTTCCTCCCCAAAACCTTCATATAAACGCGTCTTCGCTCCCCACGAGCTCTCTTTTCCTCCGATCCATGCTCGTTTGTAGATGAGTTGATGTGTGATCTGGCTGGTTTGATCTACTGCCTTAATCTCGCAGGGTTCCTCATGCTCCTCAATGGAAATAATCACAAGAAACAGATCGCCGCGCAACCGCCGTAAATCCGCGCTCGAACCCCGCGCTGCGCTGCTCAGAATGCGTAGCTCTCGTTCAGAATGTGTATTTCTCAAACTCGTTTCCCAAAATGCCTTGTGTGTATTGGAGAGACAGGTAAATTCTCATTGGGCCGCAACTGTTTCCTTGGAGATGCACGGGTTATTCCTACAGGGGGCGCTCGACGGCCCAGAAACCTGAATCCTCATTTAGCCGCGTTCAAATCCCACGATGGTTTTTATTTATTGAAAATATTTGTTTAATGTAAAACTCTATATTTTTAAATATAAATATTGCAAAGATTCATGTATGAAATTTAAATCGCAATCCGCCTCAATAATGTTTATAAAATTATTATTTTTCAAAATCCTCAATCAGCCAACACAATTAACCGTGATTGGTCCATCCTGATTATCGCTGAGAAAAGTAACAGGTATCACGTGACTTATCTTCCACCTCATAAGTGTCTTAACAATATTTTACACATGAATAACAACAGTAAGGTATTTTAATGGTCGTTGAATTGACAAATAAACAATGAAGAGATAAAACAGGATAACAGAAAATCGTGCTTGAATAATTAGAGACAACCTCTTGGCCGCTAAGCTGTATTCTCTACAGCCTTTCTATCTCTTTCTATGAGGGAGAAACACCCGGATGTGCTTAAATCGTGTCGGTTTTCTCAACAAACTAAACTAAAACCGAAACAAAGTTTGTGGTAAATTACATAAGGGTGATACGAAATGAATAAATATATTTAAATATTTATTGTGGAGATATCTATGATATCAATACTTTATTCTAATCATAAATGTGATGTGACCGTTTAAATATTTAACAATTTGAGGAAACATTTACTGTGAAATTCACAGGTGACGCAGTGTATTGTTATTGGTAATTAATAATTTACATGTACATTATATTTTCTCTATAACAAGCAAAGCAGTGACTTGAGGCGCCACTATTATTTTGATGGTGAATAGCGTCATCTAGCGGAAGAAAGACAGTACTATTAAACAGCGGTAATAAAATGTGTCAGATCTGATGGAACATGAATAAAAGCGTTCCAAGTGTTCCATCTAGTGGTTAACAGCTGACGTTCTAAGATTTTTTTTTCTTTACTCTATTTATGGTTTCTAGCTGTTCTTATTAAAGCAAGCACAGATAAAATTATAATTATTCTAAACATATCTTAAGGTTCATTTGCAAGTTTGAAAAAAAGAACCGCAAAAAACAAAACAACACAAAACAAACAAACAAACAAAAAAATAAATAAAAAAATAAACGTAGTAAATATATAGTTTAGAGAGATGCAGAAAATGTAAAAAACACACACACACACACACACACACACACACACACACATACATATATATATATATATATATATATAAAATAAATAAATAAAAGTCCTAAGTTTAAATGAGTTTAAATGATCAGCCGGATAATTATTAGTAATAGAGTCATAGAATAATAACATAATTCAGATGCATTTGGTGCAGTGATCCTTCAAAGCTCTGGTAGCAGGACTTTGTACTAATCCAGCAGCCAGTTGCATAAACATAGTCACTATGTCAAGACTGTGTCTTAAGAACTGGACAAATTAGCAGTTAAATCAGTCTTTCTTTTCAGATTCAAATTAGAGCATTTTTATGTAACTGATTTTAAAAAGTTACGTCTTGCAGAAAAAAATTAGATTACTAAATTTTCAGACTAGTCTAAGCAGTTTATGCAACTGGTACCAAAACTTAGTGGTGTGGGGGGAAAAAGAAAACGCTTAATTTCCCAGTTTCAGTGGCATTTCCCATATGTTCACGATAGTTTTTTTTTTTCCTCTAGTGTGTTCTTATAGCAGCATGTGAACAGATTTAATTCTGGTAATTCCGTGTCACCCGGTGTATTTGGGCTTGTATGGAATATCACATGTTTCAGGAAATATTACATGTGTCAGGATTTCTCTAGTTTGGATTTGTCCCTCCAATAATTTTGGTTTGTTTCCTATTTTTTGGGGTTGTCCCTCATATTCCCTCTGTAAGAAAAATATAAATAATATTATTCATATAAGTCTATTTTGAACCTTCTCATAGGAACTTTAAAAAAATCATATTTTGCCATATATTTTAAATAATGTTTTTAAAGAATATTTCATAGACAAATCTTCATATTTGATTCTGATATATATCTGATAGATGTCTGATATTTGTTTGTTTGTTTGTTAGGTTGTGATGACAAATAACTTGAATAAGTCTACTTTTCAAGAATTCTATAAGTGCCCTTAATTGAATAATTGGTCATATTTCAAGGACCTGTCATTAAATGATAATAATTAAAACCCTCCCTTAACTTGGATACACGTGTTCTTTTGTTATGAACCGAAACTCGTTTGAACGTGTCACATGCAATTAAAATGAGCCGAGACATGACAAAAATCTCATTTTCATCTCGGGAGGAGCGAGAGAGACGCGGGACAGATGCATGAACGAGACACACACACGGCTTGTGTCTTAAATCCCAAAGAAATAAAATAAACCGCTGGAACGGCAGGTAACATAACAATGGGGCACGCCGTGGGCGGGGCTTAATGGACCAGGATTGATTCTTATTGGTCAGGTACGATCGGTCTAATAAATAATTATTTTCTTTTTTTTAAATTAAAGTCTGTTAAAGGTATTATTATCAAAACCGCCGATTTGTATCGATATATTAACACATTAAACGATAGTACCTACAGAATATATTAAACATTGCCTGCCATTGCGGAATATAACAAACATTTTATATTAATAGACAAGTAAAAAATAAGTTAAAGGCACTTATCGTTTTTGATTTTATAAATTAAAATAATATATTTTCATAAGCTAAACTATGAAAACGCAAGTCGATGACGTCGTCACGTGATACCTGTTACTTTTCTGAGCGCAATTACTTCATAGAGATTTTAGCAGCGGATCTTCATTTATACATCATATGTGATTTTTAAAATAATATTTTTTTGATTAATATACTTTTTAATGTATTAATGTCTCAAAAAGCCAAAATCATCTCGAGATCTGCATGCGGATCTCGGGTGAATGAGCGGCCGCGCGCCCCCTACAGGAAGAACGGTTTGCGTCACAAAGGAAACGGTTATTATTAGTAACATTTGATGCCCAAAATGTAGCCTCAGTAGGCAGTTCACTGTTTAGAGATACAGACAAGAAGTGAGCGGACAATTAGATCTAAGCGAGACCGGTGCTTTATGTTTTCATCGATGAAATCAGAAGAAACTGAAGAGAGATGAGAGAAAAATCTGACCTGAGACTCCGGAGGAGTTCAAAACTTTCGCAGTCTGACTGAGGCGTTTGGAGTTTGGGAAACTCACCGACTTCTTTGTGTTGAAGGTACGCGTGTGTTTATCAGACATTCGTTTGATTGACTGCGTTTGTTGTTCTCGACTGTGAGTTTTGTGTTTCCGAACTGTAGCTGGTTTAGTATGCTTATTTGGTTTGGGTTTTGAGTAGGTTTTTGTTTTGCGCGCTCATGTTCAGCGGTTGTCATGGCGATCAGATGTCGCTTTGAGTTCACATTTACAGACACGCATCGATACAAATTCAGTTAATTTGTGAAGAAACATATTTTGTAATAATTTTGAGGATTTTAAAGATTTTTGGCAGTTCTGAAGGGTTTTGTGTGTTTATATCAGTAAGAATGTGTGTTTGTGTGTGAGTGCATGTGTGTATATGTGTGTTCTTTGGGCCCATCCAGAGACATTGTCAGAACTGCCAAAAAATCTTTAAAATCCTCAAAATTATTAAAAAATGTTTCTTCACAAATTAACTGAATTTGTTTATATGTGTGTGTGTGTGTGTATATATATATATGTATATATATGTATATATATATATGTATATGTATGTATGTATGTATGTGTGTGTGTTATATACACATATGTGATGAAGACGAGGTCACCAGCTCGCCTTCGGGGAAAAATGTGAGTCCGTGAAGGGATGTAAAAACGATGGCTCACTCGCAAAAGCACTTTTGTGCAAGGTGGAATTTATTTACAGTGCCAAAAAGATTGTCCACAGTGAAGAATATATACAAGTGCACCTAAATATGACAAAAATCCAAAGTACCAAATAAACAACAAAAGGGAAAAATAAACCAGAAAATAATCCAACAGTGATATAATCAGGTAACAAACAGGTATCCACAATATACGAAGGGGTTTGGGGTTTTTGCTTGAGGCACCGCAGTAGCACTCTTGCATCGACTTGGTAAACAAGTACTGTCTTTCTTTTTGGCCTCAGTTTATATAGGCCAAACCCCGCCCCTTTTTTGGGCCATACCATTCACAGGTAAAAATACCATTTAACACACACAAATACCACATCTATTGGTCATCTGTAATACTTAATCAATAATAATCACTTCCTATATATATATATATATATATATATATATATATATATATATATATATATATATATATATATATATATATATATATATATATTAATAAACACATAATCCATTAACACATAATCCATTTAACACATAATTTCAACACTTAAAAGCACACAGAAACACCTATTCATACTAGACAATGGTTTCACCAGCTTCCGGTTGCGCTGTGCGGCGCGACCAAGCCCGTGATGTCATAATCGACCGCCGCTTGTTCGTTCGGTTTGGCCGGCGTGGTGTTTCCCGCCAGAAGACTGACTACGCTCACACAGACAAACATCACAGGGATGAAACGACACAACAAGTGCAGTGTAAGTGTATGAAATGTCCGGGAAATCGATATGGACAGAGGAGAGTGCTGCAATGGGAAAATGTCCATGTGCTATCAGGATCGCGTGTGCACCCGCTACTCCGATAGCGGCAACGACAGGGAGGAACGGTACGGAGGATGAATGAGGTAAGTAGGCGAGTATGTATGTATGTGTGTGTGTATGTGTGTCAGTGCTGCTTCCCCAGCGATGACAGCTAATGTGACTTTATCACATCACCTTCCCCTTCTCCAAGCCACGTACTGGCCGGAAACCTGGACAGGTAGTCGGCTACCACTTTTTAGGGCCTTTAGTCCCGCCCTGCAGCAGACTACCATCCAAGTCTGGCAGCGGCTGCAGACCCGCCCTGGCTTGAGCTCTAGTAAAGGCAGGACATGACAAATCGACAGTGGTGGTGGTAACAGAATGTTCAGAGTCATTGGTGGGTTGCAAGAGTTCATAAAGCACTGGCAAGTCTCTTCCTAGAATCATATCAGCTGGTAAATTGTCAGCTATGGCAACATTAAGTAAGTACACTTGTTCCTGTACCTCCACCATTACCTCCGCTCGGGGATACTGCTTTACGTCCCCATGCACGCATTGAACAGAGGTAATATTCACATAATTGACATTATTTACAAAGCATGATTTCAACATTGACAGAGAACTCCCAGTGTCCAAGAGTGCTTTCAGTTCATGTCCATTAACAATCACATCATATACATTCTGACTCTCCCCCACAGTCCCCTTCTCTAGGCACATAACAAAACCCTGTGAGTTTCGCTTTGCGAGCAGGACACACAGCTGCTTTGTGACCTGGCTGCTGGCAGTAAAAGCAAACCAAGTCTTTGGCCATTGACTTTGGACCTTGTGCATTGTCAGACAGTTCAACACGACCCCTTTCAGACCCGGAGTTATGAGGAAAGCCACGTACAGTACCTTTGAGTGGTTGAGTACGAGGACCACCGCGATGAGCATTGAGGTACTGCTGTGCCAACTTTGCTGCTGCTCGTCCTGACCTCGGCTCGTGCTCTCTCACCCAGGTGCGTGCGTCGTAGGGTAACACCTGAAGAAGCTGTTTCAGGATGATGGCCTCGCCGATCTCCTCTTTAGAGTGCTCCTCCGGTCGCACCCAACACTTGTACAGATTCTTTAGCCGGTGGTAAGTCTCTGTTGGCGACTCTCCAGCTGGGACTGTAGTCGATTGGAAGCGTTGACGGTAGGTCTCTGGAGAAATGTTGAATTTCTCCAGCAGTGCTTCCTTGAGGTCATCGTAGACCTCCGCCTGCTCCTCGTCCATTGCCAGGTGCGCCTCCAATGCCTGCCCTGTTAGCAAAGGAACCAGATGATAGCTCCACTCCTCCTCAGGCCACCTCCAGGTCCTGGCCAGACGCTCAAACCGCCGAAGATAATTCTCGATGTCTTCCCCCTGCTGGAAGCTCAGCATCTTTGGATCAGCCCACTGCATTGGCTCTCTGGCGCTGTGACATTCGGGGAGTCTTGGACGTAGGCGGGTCTATGTCTTGTGGATACCTTTGGTGCTGGCATCGGTAGCTCCATTCGGACACTCTCCGTGTCGAGCTAGGTCTCAGCAGGACGAATTGACTGCAAGATGTACTCATGAAGACCTCGGAGCTCCCACAGATATCGATCCTCTCTCTGCTCTTGAGTGTCAAGAAATCTGCGAATCAGGGAAATCATTCCCTCGCCAGCTGTAGCGTCAGGATTGACGGGCTTGGTCGGTGGTTGACTGGACTTTGGGGAGACTTTGGGAAAACTCGTGGCTCCCTCCTCATCCTCCGTAGTCTCAGCCGAATTCCAGGCTGCCTCCTCCTCTGTCGCCACCTTCACTTGGGATCGTAAACCCGGCCTGGGTTTTCTACCTTTCAGTGCTGCCTTGCGAGTAGCCATCCCACCACTGCCACCAAATGTGATGAAGACGAGCCCACCAGCTCACCTTCGGGGAAAAATGTCCGTGAAGGGATGTAAAAACGATGGCTCACTCGTAAAAGCACTTTTGTGCAAGGTGGAATTTATTTACAGTGCCAGAAAGATTGTCCACAGTGAAGAATACATACAAGTGCACTTAAAAATGACAAAAATCCAAAGTACCAAATAAACAACAAAAGGGAAAAATAAACCAGAAAATAATCCAATAATGATATAATCAGGTAACAAACAGGTATCCACAATACACAAAGGGGTTTGGGGTAGGGCTGGACCAGAATATTTGATTATTCGAATATTCGTTCGGTGGGTTGGCATTCGATTTTCAATTTTGAGATTCGAATATCCCCCTTTTTTTTTTTTTCCTCTCGAACACCTGGCATCCCCTATGAAACGGTTCTCAACTTGTCCACCTGGCTGAGCATCTGCACCAGCAACAGACCGTTCACCAATGAAAGACGTTCGCGCTGACCTATAGCATGCATATATTTCATGAAAAATCTTCTATTATGAACGCGCTTGCTGCACATTTACATTTGAAATAACGAACTTAAGCACGCAAAAGACGCGACATGTGAACGGACCCTCTGTTATCACAAGACCGAATGCGATGCATGCGTTTTCTTTCGGTCAACTGTCCCGAGATGCGAGCGAAAGTCTTGGATCAGCGTGCAGTAGCTCTTGTAGTGCAGACGAAATGCACCGATGTGGAGCAGCTTTGAGAGAGTGAAAGAGAGAAGACGCAGTACAGCTGAATCACTCACGCTGTTTTCAAATGACTGATTTAATCTGATATTTTGTGTGGATTTATTTACTCATCTAACCTACATACTATATTCAATAAATGTTTGCAGGAATTTCCCTCATTATAAACTTGAAAGCTGCATGAATGCGTAAAACTATGTGATGTACACACAAATTCAGGACCTGATTACATATAACTCTATTATACAGAGATTTGTGAAATAAAATTCCATGATTTTTACAAAACTTTTCCAGGCCTGGAAATTAAAAATTTCATAGCTTTTCCAGGTTTTTCATGACCGTACGAACACTATAAAAGCAACTGATGCACGCTTTCAATCACTAAAGATTAGTCCTCTCCCTCCTCTAATCACATGCCGGATCAGTTACCTCGCTTTGTTCCGGGACCTCGCAATTTACAAATTAAGCTCTGGGCTACCTTATTAAAAGTATTGCTCTTAACAGACCTGTGTGTTTTGTATCACTAGTGCAGTGTCCGTTCTCGGAGCATATAAGCCCTGCTCGCGTGAGGCGCGCCGCTTCCGGCTCGTGCTGTTCAGTTTATTAAAAGTTTATTAATTCTGAACGTGTCGTGTGTCCGTATTGCACCAAAATGCACTCCCTTGGGTCTGCAGCAACACACCCACCACGCGTGAAGTCGATTGGATGAACGGTTCTCGACATAATAAAAATGCAAACAGACAGACAGACGCACAGAGATTCCTGCCTTTATTAGAGAGAAGAATATGTTCAGCTCCTTCCCTCCGAAGCTTCGAATATTCGGTGTTGATACTACCGAAGCTTCGAAGCTCAAAAAATGGTATTCGGACCAGCCCTAGTTTGGGGTTTTTGCTTGAGGCACCGCAGTAGCACTCTTGCATCGACTTGGTAAACAAGTACTGTCTTTCTGTTTGGCCTTGGCTTATATAGGCCAAACCCCGCCCCTTTTTTGGGCCATACCATTCACAGGTAAAAATACCATTTAACACACACAAATACCACATCTATTGGTCATCTGTAATACTTAACCAATAATAATCACTTCCGATCTCTCTATATATATATATATATATATATATATAATTAATAAAGACATAATCCATTAAAGGAAAACGCCACCGTTTTTCCATATTCCAATATGTTTTTCCCTTAATTTAGACGAGTTGATACGTACCTCTCCCATCTCAGTGCATGCACTTAATCGCTCTAGCGCGCGGCGCCACTATGCTAGCGTTTAGCTTAGCACCATTCATTCCTTAGGATCCAAAAAGAGATGAATTTAGAAGCTACCAAACACTTCCATGTTTTCCCTATTTAAAGACGGTTACATGAGTAGATACACGAGTAGGTATGGTGACACAAAATAAAATGGGGCGATTTTCAAATTTTGGTCAAGTTGTTTATTTTCATTGATCTATACTTTCACTATCATCATTGTGTTGTTTCTAAAGCCCGGGTCACACTGTGCGATTTTGGCCACGATTTGGTCGTCTGGGACAAATTTTGAAAATCCTAAAATATTCCTATAATCCTAGGCTAAAATCTGTAGTCTTTGATCGCTGTTTTGACATGTACACCGACAGCCGATTAATGGCTGTTGCGATCAAATTTCACCTCTGAAATTCTGGCAGTGTCAGAAGATTTGGCGCACAGTCCTGCAGTGTGACTACCCCTATGATGAATGTCAAACTGTCTCCGTTTTTCAAGACAAGCTATGAGCAGAATTAATGCTAGAGAATTATTCTATCAGCCATAAACTTCAGCGCACCCGTCCTCCGCTGTTGCGCTGCTGTTTTCATGTGGGTGTGTAGAGCTGCATACATTATTCTTCTTAAATATGCCGGTATTGCCACCGTTCATATACTTTTCATGATAGCCAACATTTCGGTCCCGCGTGCAATACAGTTCGCAGTCACTGGACGTGTATGGGTTGATAATGTAAAACTCCAGACAAGTTTTCTTGCGCACA
Source organism: Spinibarbus caldwelli (assembly GCA_039654775.1). Lineage (NCBI taxonomy): Eukaryota > Metazoa > Chordata > Actinopteri > Cypriniformes > Cyprinidae > Spinibarbus > Spinibarbus caldwelli. The sequence continues at coordinate 2,691,292 of CM077263.1, read as the reverse complement.
GCCGTTTTTAACTCGTCTCGACTGTCGTACAGTCTGACATTAATGACAACTGAGATCCCATAGTGTGACATGATCATCATGTTCGTACAGTCTGACAAGTACAATCCTAAAGGACTTTTAAAAAATCGCACAGTGTGAGCCGGGCTTAAGCTGAAAAGCAGAAAATCGTGCTTCATTTCAGATCCGTTTTTCACTACGGTCATGAGAGCTGTAAATGTATAATTGTTTAACTGTATAATTGAAATTTTAACTTTATACCTCCACTATTACCTAGTCTCTACTGTAGTGTCGGTGTCCCCAAATCACAGAATATTGCGGTGGGCACTTCAGATTCTAGAGAGCATTTGATTGGTCAGAAGATTTGATGAGAAGCTGAAGTACGATGTGACTTCGAAAAAAATCATTGAGTCGTTTTGGCGGAAGTGATGAACTGCAAGCTTTGAATGCTTATATCTTCTAAATGCAAATTTTGTTATTGTTTTGGAGCACACTGGCTTATAGATAACCTTAAGACTAACATATTGATGCTAACACTCAAAAAACTTTAATTTTGATTTCATGGGGACTTTAATTAAAAAAAAATCCTAATAATAAAAAATTATGCCAAAGTAATGCCAACATTTGATTTTAAGATTTTCAGCTTTCAGTGAGACTGTTTTTCTTTTACAGTCCTCAGACACTGGATAAAACCTAGACATTTTAATTTTAAATCCTATGAAACGTATCAAAAGGATTTTTAGTTCAGAAACTGAAAACATGTTCATCATATTCAATACATTTTATTCTTGGCAGTGCACCGCATTTTCCACATCTTTATTGTATTTATTGTATTGTAAAGGTCTAGACAATAAAATGGGCATCACATCATTGAACCGCATGTAAAAACAACAGTTCATAGAAGTCAGAAATCATAAAAGTCTATGATGTTCCTCTTTATAAAAAGTAAACATTGAGTGTGTGTGTGTGATGGGGGGGGAATGGAATCGCAGGTTGCGAGTGCGAGGAAGTCTGATGGTAAGGTGTGTCCTGTATACAGCAGGGTCAGGAAAAGGATGCTTACGCGCACGCGCACACACACACACACACACACACACACACACACACACACACACACACACACACACTTGTTTCGTTATCCTTGTGGGAACTTCCATAGGCGTAATGGTTTTTCTACTGTACAGACCGTATATTCTATTGCCCTACACCAACCCTACACCTAAACTTAGCCCTCACAGGAGACTTTTTGCATTTTTAGATTTTCAAAAATCTTCATTCTGTGTTATTTATAAGCTTCTTTACCCGTGGGGACCTCAATTTAGGTCCCCACCGTGACACGAGTCGCCATGAGTCTGTGTGTATTCAGGTTTAAGTCCCCACCTGAATAGAAAAACATGTACACACACACACACACACACTATTATATGCCCATAGTGGCTAAAGGAAAGGGCTGCTATTGTTGCTTGTGAGTTTAACAGATGGATCCCAAAGAGCGTGTGTGTTTGTGAGTGGGAGACGTTTGGATTGAGATGCATTTGTCCAGTTCCACAGGAAATGAGCTGCTATGAAGTGTGTCATTTCCCCCATTCATTCTGTTCAGCTTGTGAATCATTACATGGATGGTGAAGTGGACTCTTTTATTTCCCGCTGACATTCAGAAAAGTGAGTCAGAGGCGCAGGGAAGGTGAGCGTTGAGGGAGGTTGTGATGAGTTGTCAGGTGGGTGACTCACAGGAATTACATTATCCAGTAAATATCAGCGGAAGGTTAACGCGGGTGATTGTTTGATTGAGAGATTTGTAAAGCATATGATGATGAAGTTTCAGTTATGCCAGGAACATCTGTGTACGTCGAGCTGTGACTCTGTTTGAACTTGTAGAGATGCTGGAATACGACGGCTGTCGGCTTCTGTAGGGCTTACGTTAAACACACACACAATGATGCAACATCCAGGATGTGAGATTTCCTACAAGAAAAGCATACATGATAGTATAAAGCTGTTTCCTATGGAAGCCTGTTTCTGCCACAGGATAAAAAAAATAAAAAGGTAATTATGACTTTTTATCCCACAATTCAAACTTTTTTCCCTATGAATTGCATAGGTTTTGCATAGTTTATATCTCTCAAATATGCATTTATATCTTGCAATTCTGCATTTGTCAAAGTTTTGAGTTTTTAATCTTGAAGATTAGATTTTTCTTCTCTGAATTCTTAGTTTACATCTTGCAATTGGTTTTCCACAATAAAGAAGGTAATTTTAACTTTTTATCTAACAATTCTTTGTCTAAGAATTGCGAGTCTTTATATATTGAAATTCTGCATTTATATCTAGAAATTGGCAATTCCATTCAAATGTCAACTTTACCATGAAAAAATAAAGTTTTTACCAAAAGAATAAAACCCTGTTTAAGTTGTGCGTTTAGGTCTGTATTTTACTGCATTAACGTGCTTTAATAGAAATTTGAAGAAAATTGCTATTTATCCACCACATATGAGGGGTGCACCTATAGTAAAACTACGTTTTCATTTGACTGTATTTAATGTTTTCAAATGAGATATCAAAAGACTGCCCGTTTTTTAATTTATGTCAACAGTAAGTATTTTGTAGAAAGATGGAGGCCTGTCTGAAAAGTAAATACACTCACTTAGTCTAAACAGCGATGATTCTTGGATTTATAAGGGCTAGATTTATGACGTCAGGACACTTCAACGCTGTCACGTCTGTAACGTTTTAAAGATTAAGTTTATTTCATATAGTAATTATTAATGCAATTAACTTGAAACGTTCTGTACAAAGCCAACTTTTGACCATGCTAATTATGATCAACAGCTCATCTCCATTCTTTTCTCTTATCAACCATAACATTTCGTTACGGACGTGACCGTTACGAACGCTTCATATTAAATCATATGTATACTGGCAAGCATGTTTACCACATTGCTGATGACTGATAGCCTGTGTATGGCTATACTGCTGTGATCTGTTTCAGGCTTTTCATATCATAACATTTTAGAAATGAATTCATTGTAAGATTTCAGAAATTGCATTCTCAACGAGAACATTGCAGAGATTTAGACTGCATTTGCTGTGCGGGTCAGAAATGCACAGGCGGACTGAAGGAAAAATCGCCAAAACTATTTTAAATGTCATATAATGTTCATTCTCAATATTATTATCTTATTTAAAACTTTTATGTGTTTAAAAAAAACTTGTCGCTATCTGCGTTGCATTCATGCAGAGAGCAAGATTTTGTGTGTTCGGTGCACACATGCTGAGTGAGATGCGCAAGAGATGTGCTGTGGAGTAACATCATTCATTCTTATTTGTCTAAATATTTTTTTCTTCATTACAAATCTTGTTTGGTGTTATTTTGTATCATTGCATGTTAAAAATAATTCACTGTTATGCAGATGCAAAATGCTAGACTGCGAATAAGATTAGCTACAGTTTCACATTTTACAAATATTTGTACAATATATTCAGCATATTTAACAACCTGTTATGTATCTTTATTTAATGCATAAGCGATTTATTAAAACAAGTTTATGAGAGTCATTAAAACAAGTTTATGACTTCGACATCCATGCTATCTCGATCAACAGCAACTAATGATCAACGAATTGCGGCATCGGCTCGTTAGATCTTTTTAAAACGTCAAATATAGCCTTCAATTTGCAGGTTAGAACTGCATCTGTCTTGGATGTAGACTGGTGAAGATTTATTTTAATGCGGATCCCACACTCTAGCGTTAACCTAATATAAATATGCTCTAGGCTATTATTCATATTCAAGTGTTTGTGTGGAAAAGAATGTGCATGCATGACAGGGAGGTGTCCGCACAATCACTTGCATTTTTTCCTGATAATGAAACAACTTAAAATAATAATAAAAAAAGAAAAGAAACAACTTAAAATTGGGGCGCCTCACATACATGACAACTATATCTAAGGAAAGTCTACTTTTAATCAAACCAATTCAAATACTCCCTGATTATGTAATCTGTGAATGCATTTCTCTCTAAAGGAGCGTCCAGTTGAGATTTCGTGAATTTCATCTTTGCACCCGACAAGGTCTCAGAAAACATTAGTTTATTATTAAATAATTAAAATGTCTAATTTTTCATAATCATTAGGCTATTGTGCTTTGTGGTAAACTTTATGCGTGTGCTTGAACACAAAAACGAAAATTAAAATAAAATTGATATTTTATGCTTTGTGAATGACCAACCCTTCTCCATTCGGCAGATATTGTTGCTTCTGGTTTGTGCATTGTAAATCTATTGTAGTCTACGGACGCTTCATATTAAAGCATACCAGCATGCATGTTTACCTCGTTGCTGATGACTGATAAAGGTCTACTGCTGTGAATAGTTTCAGGCTTACCGTATAACATTTTAGAAAGAAATTCATTTTAATAACATTTTAGAAATCGCATTCTCTGCGAGAACTTCGTGGAGAAGCATTTGCCGGGTTTAAATATGCACAGGCAGACTGAAGCCTATAACAGATCGTCAAAACAATTTTTTAAATGTCATAAATGCATAATGTTCATTGTCAATATTATCTTATTTAAACCTTTTATTTGTTTCAAATAACTCTTGTCGCTATCTGCGCTGCATTCATGCGTAGTACAAGATTTTGCATGTTCGGTGTGCATGCTGCAGTTAGGCCTATCATTTTTTAATTTAATTTAATTTTTTTGTCTAAATATTTTTTTTTCATTACACATCTTGTTTGGTTCAATTTTGTATAATTGCATATTAAAATAATTCACTTTGTTATGCAGAAGCAAAATGTGAATCTGCAGTCTTATTCACAGTCTTTTTTTATAAATATTTGTACAGTAGGCGGAACTATTATACATGTGCATCTCAATAAATTAGAATGTCGTGGAAAAGTTCATTTATTTCAGTAATTCAACTCAAATTGTAAAACTCGTGTATTAAATAAATTCAGTGCACACAGACTGAAGTAGTTTAAGTCTTTGGTTCTTTTAATTGTGATGATTTTGGCTCACATTTAACAAAAACCCACCAATTCACTATCTCAACAAATTAGAATATGGTGACATGCCAATCAGCTAATCAACTCAAAACACCTGCAAAGGTTTCCTGAGCCTTCAAAATGGTCTCTCAGTTTGGTTCACTAGGCTACACAATCATGGGGAAGACTGCTGATCTGACAGTTGTCCAGAAGACAATCATTGACACCCTTCACAAGGAGGGTAAGCCTATAACAGATTTGGCTACAGTTGTCATATTCCTCTTGTTAAGCCACTCCTGAACCACAGACAACGTCAGAGGCGTCTTACCTGGGCTAAGGAGAAGAAGAACTGGACTGTTGCCCAGTGGTCCAAAGTCCTCTTTTCAGATGAGAGCAAGTTTTGTATTTCATTTGGAAACCAAGGTCCTAGAGTCTGGAGGAAGGGTGGAGAAGCTCATAGCCCAAGTTGCTTGAAGTCCAGTGTTAAGTTTCCAAAGTCTGTGATGATTTGGGGTGCAATGTCATCTGCTGGTGTTGGTCCATTGTGTTTTTTGAAAACCAAAGTCACTGCACCCGTTTACCAAGAAATTTTGGTGCACTTTATGCTTCCTTCTGCTGACCAGCTTTTTAAAGATGCTGATTTCATTTTCCAGCAGGATTTGGCACCTGCCCACACTGCCAAAAGCACCAAAAGTTGGTTAAATGACCATGGTGTTGGTGTGCTTGACTGGCCAGCAAACTCACCAGACCTGAACCCCATAGAAAATCTATGGGGTATTGTCAAGAGGAAAATGAGAAACAAGAGACCAAAAAATGCAGATGAGCTGAAGGCCACTGTCAAAGAAACCTGGGCTTCCATACCACCTCAGCAGTGCCACAAACCGATCACCTCCATGCCATGCCGAATTGAGGCAGTAATTAAAGCAAAAGGAGCCGCTACCAAGTATTGAGTACATATACAGTAAATGAACGTACTTTCCAGAAGGCCAACAATTCACTAAAAATGTTTTTTTTATTGATCTTATGAAGTATTCTAATTTGTTGAGATGTGAATTGGTGGGTTTTTGTTAAATGTGAGCCAAAATAATCACAATTAAAAGAACCAAAGACTTAAACTACTTCAGTCTGTGTTCACTGTATTTATTTAATACACGAGTTTCACAATTTGAGTTGAATTACTGAAATAAATGAACTTTTCCACGACATTCTAATTTATTGAGATGCACCTGTATATTCAGCATATTTTATTTAACCTGTATTGTATCTTAGTTATTTAATGCATAAGCAAGTCATTTAAAACATTGTTTTTTCAGCAGCATCCGTTTAATCTTCATCAATAACTGATCAACGAATTGGAGCAGCATTGGTCTGTTAGATCATTTTAAAATGTCAAATAGCCTTCAGTTTATAGGTTATAACTGCATCTGTGTCGGATTTAGATTGGTGAAGATTTATTTTAATGTGGATTCCAAACTCTAGCGTTAACCTATATAAATGTGCTACATTTTTGGCCCATTTTCGAAACTGATTTTATTTATGTAAACTTATAATAACAACAAAACATTGTGATTTTGTAAAATGATGAAAACAAACAGGATATACAAATATTACAAAAAAGGATAGCCTATTACAAAAAAGAACCAAAACGTGTCTCACATAGGCTACAAGAGAAATAGCTATAGAAAGCTTGAAATGTATACCAGGGCTCCAGACTGCGACTAAAACGGTCGCATTTGGGACCATATATATTAAGGTGCGAGTGAAGTTTTTGCCACTGGCGACTAGATATATTTACACGTTATGACTTACAAATTGCATTGCCTTTTTTCCTGATCGTTTTGCGATCACATTTTTTGTTATGTTCACGTAGCCTATTAAACAGACGATGCGCATCACCGTTTTAGTGGAAAAAAATTTCAGAAAGTCCTCATCTCTGCCACACAGCAGCGCTGACGCACACCTGCCAAACACACGCGTGCAGCGCGAGAGAGATCAAAATGAAGGAGACGTGCCAAAGCAGTGTCTATTTCGTGCACAACTTGAACAAACTACAACAGGTAAAGCTGTCAGCTGTGGCAATATCGTTAACAATTCTCATTTATAATCATTACTAATATGGCTTCTTGTTATCAAGATCTTAGTCTATATGTGTTCTGTGAATGCTTGAACTTCATATTATTTGAAGCGCACTTGCCGTCCTGTAATCGCAAAAAAGCTTTGTGCTTTGTTACTTTTTAGTAAACAAAGTATCAGCTTTAAAATTATGCCAAATTCATAACGAAATTCAAACAATAAATACAGTTTTGGCGCTCTTTAATTTGGGAGGCGCGATTGCTTTAGCGCCTCAGTTCAAGCGGCAAGTGAACCCATTATATCTTTCTCTTTACTACTATAGTAGCCTACATAATGAACATGAATTAACATCAAAAGGTAGGCTATTTTATAAGAGATCCTACAGTACAACTTACTGAAATGTCTCGCGTAAAAGCTCATTCAGTGTTTCAAACTGCGGAAAACGTGTAAAGCTTGTAAACATTGCAACGTGATAATACATTTACCTAAGAATAACCACTCAGTGTCTATCAGCTCATCAGTCATCTAAAAAAAATAACTATGAAGAGAAGCATTTTGCTATATTTGTGCGCTATTGCATATTAATATTTTTACTTAACCTGTTGTCTACATGATTCAACTCCTTCTATAAAATTGCATTTTACTAATGAAAAAGCTAACAAAAAAACAGACTGAATGTGTGAGACATATGACAACATTTAGCTTATAGGATGCATTGAGGAGGAGCCCAAACTAAACTCAGTGGCCAAGTGATGTTGACATAGTTATGGTCCATGATATTGGTACAGATTCTGTGTAATGAACAATTCTTTGTAACTGTATATTTCAGGTTGGAAAAGACATTTTGTTCCCACATTAAAGGTAGGGTAAGCGATTTCTGATAGCCAATGTTGATATCTGAATCACCAAAACAAACACGCCCCTACCCCAATGATAGCTCCGCCCCACATATATGTAGGCTACGCAACCCAGGCAACTATTAGTTCTGTGAAACAAAGCAAAACCAATGTTACACCGTGTCTACACTGGATGCGAGCAGCGCGACGCGACAAATCCCCGACAGAAAACTGCTGCTGCGTTCTATTTATGATGTATTGACACAAATTTCAAATGATTTCCAGTGGTTGCTTTGTCGCGTCCAGTGTAGACACGGTTTTACTCACCTGTCGAGAAGAAACAAAGCAACCTCGGCATCCGATTGCAGGCCTTCCACTCCTTGAGTTCTCTCCAGCGCTGGAAAGCTGATCCGACATGGGTCCTACTGTTGCCTTATCATAAGCCTTCTTTTGTTCTGCAGACGTTTTCCTCTTTTGTTTTTTTATCCGCCATCTCTATCTTTATGTCGCTCGGCTCGGCTAATGTCCGTCATGTGCACTGAACGCTCTCTCCCCCGCATCATGAGTAGACACACCACTTACTGCTGATTGGCTACAAGTTTGTTTTGGTACTCGGCCCGACTCAGTATTCTAAAGCGTTTTTGAAAAAATGCATAGCCCACCTTTAAGTGGACCTTAGTTCCCAGGTCATCTACAAGATGGATTTAAATTATGATAAAGTCAAGAAAAGATGAGACATAACAGTATGATTGAAATTAAAAAAATAAAAAATAAAAAAAATAAATAAAACACGTTTATTCTGTGCCACCTAAAAAAATTATTTGGAGCCTAAGTTTTTTTCTTATAGGAGCCAATGGCTCCTTACTCAATTTTTTTGTCTGGAGCCCTGTATACTGTTAAACAAACCAATTAAAAATGAAATTAAATACTCCCTGATTATGGAATCTGTGTGAAGGTTCCATTTCTCTCTAAAGGCACGTCAGTAGGCTACTGTGGAGACGAGAGTCAGCACTGCAATTTCATCTTGCAGCTGACAAGAAAACATTAGTTTATTAATAAATAATTAATGTCATTTTTCTGTATATTAATAATCATTAATTTAATCTACTTTTGTCTGTGCTTTGTGGAAAACTTTACGCATGTGCTTGAGTGGAATATATTGAAGCTCATTGAATTATAGGCCTATTGATTTAATATAAATGTGCGATTAGTTAAATAATGGCTTAAACGAACGACTATAGTTAACTAGAAAAATCTTTAGTGGGGGGCAGCCCTATTAAACACCCTCTAGACGTCTCTGTTAAAGTTTTTAAAGCATTTTATACGCGTTTCCATATTCGGATAAATTCCACTTTCAGAACAGTCACATCCGTAACGGAGAGATGTCACGTCCGTAACATTGATTTTTCCTCTGACACACAAAAACGAAAAGTTTTATAAATGGCCAACCCTTCTCCATTCTGCAGATATTGTTGCTTCTGGTTTGTGCATTGTAATTCGCAGAAAGTCTACAAAATATTTTGTCTCCCAGAAACTCATGTCTTTTTTTGTCACGTCCGTAACGCATGTGCATTTCCCTCATTTAAAATATAAAACAGGTTTATAGACTGAAACTTTTCTGATGTCTGGACTCTATTTTAAGGGGTTTAGAAAAATATAAAGAAATGGTTCAATATATTGGTAAAGAATACAGTTTATGAGAATTTATTTTTCAGGTTTTGACTGCGAATGTCACGTCCGTAACGCTGGAATTGCCCATTAATATTTCACAATTCTGAATTTTTTCCCAGAATTTGTGAGAAAGTCTTAATTTGTGAGATAGAAACTCAGAATTATGAGGAAAAAAGTCTAAATTGTGAGATAAAAAAAGTTGCAATTATGTATTTTTTTTTTTAACAAAGAACTTTCTATAGTTTCCTGCACTAAAGGTTTATGTGTTTAAATTCATCGCCTTTCACAGTTGAGACAGCCCATGTTTTTTGTTGCTGCTTTTGATATTGTTATAATCAGTAATATCTTGCAGTAAATCAGTATAGAATTCTTAGAGACAATATTTATGCTGTTAAATATGGGTTTGGAATGAAATGAGGGTGAAAAGTTACAGATTACTTCACTTTTTCCTTTCTAATATAACCAAAAGTGTTCCTGATTATTAACAGAGTTGTGTTTTTCAGGTGGATTAGATATTAGATTGGAAAAACAAACTAATTGGTTATAAACAACATTTAAAGGTGAAGAGGAACAACTCTAGTGATGATTCCTCTTTTCCTGTGTGTAAACATGAACAGAAGCTGAAGTCCTAACCGTATGTGTTTGTGTTTCTCTCAGGATGTGTCTGGCATGATATTTGCAGGCTGTTATGCTGATGTATTCAGTACGGACACACTGATGGAGTAAGTCTTCACGTTTTGCATTTCATTAACATGCACATCAATATTCATCATGTTTAAAAGCCCTAACGACAGGCTTTGATGTACTGTGCTTTTAGATGACTATTCAGACGCCTATAAATCAGCCAATATTTGGCCATGTTGAGATTGTCAGCATTGGCTAATTAAAATGAATGTTAACTCTCCCGTCTGTCCGGTTCAAAACCTACCAATTTGCTTTTAGATATTTGTGTGAATTTCATATAAATATTGTGTAAAAATATCAGTTGAATTTCAGTGAATGTATACAGATCTTCATTTAAATGGTACTGGTCTATATCACATGTCATCAATCAGTCACTTCTCCTTTTTGTGCTAGTAACCCATATGGGTTGATCATATTTATGCTGTTCAGAAGTTTGGGGTTGGTAAGATTTTTAATGTTTTTAAAAGAGTCTCTCCTGCTCACCAAGGCTGCATTTATTTAATCAAAAATACAATAAAAATTGTAATATTGTGAAATATTGTTACAATTTAAAATAGCTGTTTTCTATTGTAATATGTCATAAAATATAATTTATTCCTGTGAACAAAGCTGAATTTTCAGCATCACTTCTTCAGTCTTCAGTGTCACATGATCCTTCAGAAATCATTCTAATATGCTAATTTTGCTTCCCAAAAACATTGCTAATTGTTATGTTGAAAACAGTTTAATATTTTTAACAGTGATACATTTTTTTTCTTTTCAGTACATAAGAACATACTTTTGTAACATTTAAATGTCTTTGCTCTCTCTTTAGATCTAATTAATGTCTTCTTGCGGAATGAATGTATTAATTTCTTAAAAATATATACTTTTTTAATCTTACTGACTCAACTTTTGGTCAGTAGTGTACATTTAACTTTTTTCTTTGTTTATGTTTTAATGCCTTATTTTACTTGACGTGTTTCACCTAAATTGAATGGTATTTTTGGTTTAAAACAGGCATAACCTCTCATTATATTGGTTAATTATCAAGCATAACAAGAACATTGCTCATCAGTATCTGCCATAAAATGTGCATCCATAAAAACAGGCAACTTTTTCTTTAATTTTCTCTAATTTATGTAAATACTCAGACTCTTTACTGAGATGCCTAATTAAGCTCAAATTTATTGACGCAATATTGATGAGCAGTGATGAAAATAATTCTCTTCAACAGGAAATGCTAATGTCATTTTGCTGAAATGATGCACGCACTTCCTGAGGGCATCACGGTCCCAGACTGAGTGTCATCTCATTAGTGTTTGATTTTTAAAACCCATCAAGTCTATAAAGGGAAACACTTCTGGCGTCACGCGATGAGGCACAGTGTTTCATGAGTTGAAGCTGGTTAAAGGTGACAATATTGGCTTTAGCTCCTCCTACCACTCATTCATCGTCATCCCACCCACTGCAGCCCATATGTAGATTTAGTGTAGGTGTTTAGTACAATTTAAAAGAATAGTTCACCCGAAAATGAAAATTTGCTGGAAATGTACTCACTCTCAGGCCATCCAGGATGTAGATGAGTTTGTTTCTTCATCGGAACAGATTTGGAGAAATAGAGCATTCGATCACAGGCTCAGCAATGGATCCTCTGCAGTGAATGGGTGCCATCAGAATGAGAGTCCAAACAGCTGATAAAACATCACAGTAATCCACACCACTCCAGTCCATCAATTAACATCTTGTGAAGCCAAAAGCTGCGTGTTTGTGAGAAACAAGTCCATCATTGAGACATTTTTAACTTCAAACTGTGATTCCGACTAACATCCTCTAGTCCTCTGGCCATAGTATTGCTTTCTCAAGTGAAAAAGCTGTCTTTTGCACAGATCTTTAGAAGCCAAAATTTTTTTTGATATTGATACAAGAGGACAACATGGAGGCTTGATTATGGATTATGGACCTGTGTTTTGGCCAGAAGCAATGGTTTAAAGTTAAAAATGTCTTAATGATGGATTTGTTTCTTACAAACATGCAGCTTTTGGCTTCATAAGGCGTAAATTGATGGACTGTAGTGGTGTGGATTACTTGTGGATTATTGTGATGTTTTTATCAGCTGTTTGGACTCTCATTCTGACGGCACCCATTCACTGCAGAGGATCCATTGGTGAGCAAGTGATGTACAAGTGATGTAATGCTAAATTTCTCCAAATCTGTTCTGAAGAAGAAACAAACTCATCTACATCTTGGATGGCCTGAGGGCGTGTACATTTTCAACAAATGTTCATTTTTGGGTGAACTAATCCTTTAACCATGAGGAACAAGTTAGTGCCTGGGCCGTACTGCTGTATTAAATCCACACTCACGTCTCATCTGTGTTGGTTTTGGTTCCTCTAATGTGACCATGAACAGTCCACAGGGTACAGCGATAGAACCACAAGACAAACCGCCACCAAAACCACCAGCATCAATGATCTGTGATTTAAACAAAACATACTGGCTCGCCCAGTGTGTGTGTTAGAAAGAGAGCAGAAGACACTAGAGGGCAATGTTCCTTCTTAATCTGTGTCTATCAGTCTTTGGAACAGCATAATACTATAGTATTATTACTGATTTGTAGTGCAGTATTTAGATTATGCAGTATTTATGTTGTGCTCTGTATGCAGTGAATATGATGTGCTACTTTTGCCAAAACATGCAGTACTTGGAATGCTATGTCCCACAATGCATTGCAGTCGACAATTGAAATGCTTGTATGGAGGTCATGTGAGATCATACTAATTTTCGAAAGGTTTTTTGTGACAGTTAGTATTCCACATATTAATTAATTTGAACAGCCAGTGATGTTGTTTTTTTTTAAAGTTGCAGTGACTCCAAATAGAATTCTAAAAATATAGTATAGTTTTCCGAGCATTCCGCATTTTTCTGATTGGTTGGACAAACAGATTGTCCCTCCTCAAACTCACGCCATTGGTTGAGTCAGTGCTGCTGTGTTGTGCTGGTCGTGGTGCTCAGACAAGCATAGTATCATATGAAATATCATTTTCATTTCGCACAGGGTTGGATGTTTGATAAGAGAGAGTCAGGTTAGCACACTAACACACGCAAAATATGATCACAGCTGTGATCTGAAGCTGTATTGATTGCTGCAGTCAGGTCATGACACATACGTGCTATTTTTGATGTTTCTTCCAAAGGCAGTAGATATCAACATCATCATCTCTATTGTTGTTACCAGCATGGGTTTTTTTTAGCCGTAGATATGACACACGCTCAGAGCCCTTGTCTGTGATGTTCACACCTTCCTATTTTGTGCACTCATGAACACAATTTAAAATAGTTCTTTTCTATGTGAATATATTTTAAAATGTTATTTAATCCTGTGATCAAAGCTGAATTTTCAGCATCATTACTCCAGTCTTCAGTGTCACATGATCCTTCAGAAATCATTCTAATATGCTGATTTGCTGCTCAAGAAACATTTCTGATTGTTATCAGTGTTGAAAACAGTTGTGCTGCTAGTGGAAACCATGATACATTTTTTTTAGGGTTCTTTGATGTATAGAAATTTCAAAAGAACAGCGTTTATTTGAAATAGAACTATTTTATGAAGAATAAATATTTTGTTGAATAAATAATGACTAAATTATAAATTTCTGTTAAAATGACCTCATGTTTTTGCATTAAAAAAGGAAGCACTACTAAATTACACTCTTAAAAACAGTGCAAAACATTTATATGGTCAATAAGAAAGAGTCTTGCAATGAATCACGCAGACCTGGCTTAAAATCAGTAATGATTGGGCTTTGCTTTGGTGTGTTTGATTGCGTTTATTTTGATTGTTTTGTCATTTCACTCCCTCAATTAACGTGACCTGTATTGTACATTCTGTTACATCCGTCCCCACCATATTTAGCTTCTATCAGGAGAGCAAAACTCTGATGGCAGCAGAAGCGAGATGTTGTGGGGAGGAAAATATGCTGGACGAAGTTACATGCTAGAACACAATTCATTCCCAATGAGAGCGGTGGACACAGCCCTGTAAATCTGCCATGAATGTGCAATATATGCACATGGTTTTGCTTGCAGCAGGCAAAAATGTGGCGGCTGATGATGCAGTCTTTTACCTTTTTTCATTTTTTACATTGCATTTTAATTCACTTTCAATATCCAGCCAAGAAGTTAAAGAAAAAAGGGATGTAATGGATGAACTGGAGCACAAAAAGACAAGCGATGCTCTCCCGTCCTCAGCCCGTATTGATTTTATGAACTCCACTCTCTGAAGTGCAGCCCAGACTGCCATCTTTATCAAAGCAGGATTCACACACACACACACACACACACACACACACACACACACACACACACAAATAGTGATGCGTCGTTCTGAATGCAGAGCAGTTGGCAAAAATCACTCCGCATCACTGCCTTTCTCTGATTCCTTTTTCATCTTTACTCATTTTTTGCTCCTCCTCTGCTCTAGATCATATTAGCCCTTTCAGAGCATTCTGCACGTATTTATGAGAGAGAGCGAGAGAGAGAGAGAGAGAGAGAGAGAGAGAGAGAGGGGGGCTGAGTGAGAGCGAGAGATGCAGGATGCTGATGATGTTGCTGCAGCACTGATGATGCTCCAGAGGGAGAATGCTGAAAGACACTAAACTCGCACGCGTCCGTCTCGTTGCGTCTCTTTCAGGAATCAGAAGTTTATTGGCTATTTTCAGCGTGTGAACCCGTGACTGCTGCTGCTGTTTCTGTGGGGATGTGAGTGCAGGAATATGACACAGACGCTCGTGGAATAACAGCAGAACGCGGACACACGCACACACGCGAGGGACAGAATGGCAAGTTTCGGGAAACTTACGGATTACTTTAACCGTCGGCGTTCCAGGGATGAGCTCATGGCTCGGAGGGACGCCCGTCGCAGCGGCAGTTATTGCTGCACAGTAGCTGAGGCCAGGTACTCAGAGCGCGGTTTGGGGGAGTGTGTACAATAGTGTGTGTGCATTTATGCATGTGTGTCCTGGTGCCTGAGATTTCTGACTTTTATTTTGAAAATGACAGGTGTGTTTGGTTAATACTATAACATATTTCAAATGGCATTACCTTAAAACAAGACAAGCACATTCAAAAATCAGTCATAAATATAGTGGATAATCAAAACTTCAAGGACAATCTGAGACTTCTTTCTTTTGGCTAATGGTGCTTGATGTGTGTCCTGGAGGGTTAGAGTGCGGTCAGTTCACCTGGACAGGGCAGAATTCGTCTGGTCAGTGGGTGGACAGAGCAGGGCGGGATGAGAGAAATGAGCAGCCAATGAAAGGAGAGAATTTAGAGGGAGGGAAGAGATGGGGAACTGTGATTGGCGGGGATTGAACTGACTCATCTGAATGTTGTAGTCATCAACCTTTGAAAAGGTGTAAATGCTCATACATCAAATGTATGAATGCAGTCTGGTGTCTTTGTCTTTATTGCTCAGGTGTTTGTTTTATCGTAGCTCAGACTATGTTGCATTTAAGTATCTGGTTTTCTTGAAAAATTCCTAAATAAAAAAGAGGCAAGTGAGAGCTGTAAATGTGAATGAATGTGGTGCAGCTCAGATTATTGCTGATGAGTTCATATTGAGATCTTTTGTTTTTGATCGCAGACTTTGCTGTCATGGCAAATTTGAGCACAAATTGAGACATTGTTGAGATCTGATCTGAAAATTACATGTGAGATTATTGGAGCCTTTTTTCTCAAGAGAAACATCTGAGATGCTGGAGGTGTAGAGCATTTCATTCTAAAAAAATAAAATAAAATAATACATCCAAAATTTCTCTTATTGTGTCAAAAAAATTTAATCTTCAAATTAGGAACAACATGACATCATTTACTCCTCATGTTGTTCCTAATCTGAAGATTAAATTTTTTTGACACAATAAAAGAAATTTTGGATGTATTATTTTATTTTATTTTTTTAGAATGAAAGTGCATATGGGAATGAATTTTTTTTAAAGTCAATTCTTAGTGTTATATTAGTTTTATTTATATACTATTGTAGTATTTCTAATTATTTTGGATTAGCTTTTAATTTTATATTTTAAGTTTTAGTAATTTTGTTGTGTGCTTTTGTCATTATTATTAATTATTTTAAAATTTCTATTTGGATTTAATTTATACTTATTTAAGCTTTAGTTTTAAACTTTTTATTTCAGTTTTTGACCGAGACAATATTTCAGATTTGAGTTTGTTTTTTTTTCCTTAATTGAAAAACAAAATACTACCATATTAAATAAATACTGTACAATTTAAATATGTAATTTTTCACATTGAAATAATGTTTTTTTGCATTACAGCAATAAGAATTTGTATCTTAAAATCAAGGCAATATTTCAAAATTTTCAAGTTTTAAGTTTACATTTTTTTTTTTAATTTTACATTTTACATCTAATATTTATATTTGAATTTATTTCAGCTTCATTTCAATTAAAGAACATGATTTTTAGCTTTAAGTTTTACTTGACTAACAAATCTGCCAGTTCTGTCATTTTAAAGCCTGAGATCTGTAAAAACATATAACAAGTGAAACATGGTATTAAATTAGAAAAAAATGTAGGTCAGGATTTGTTTTTCACCAATGGTTTGATGGGATCATGAAAACTCAGAACAAAACAGAATCAAGCCAGGTGTTTGCAGGGGAGAAGTTGGAAAAACACTGATGTCAACCAAAGAGAGAAACTGTTTCAGAGGCAGAGCAAGTTATTAAATTTTGATAAAAGATTGCAAAGACAAACATTTTTGTTTTCTTTTTTGATTTGGAATAACATACATTGATAAATCACAATAAGATCAGGAACATGTATTAAAAAACTAAATGATCACTTCTTTTTATTTTCTGCTCTAGTTCTTAAATCTGCTTTTATTTATTAAACTCATTAGTGAATATTAATTAAATTACATTTTCTTTATTACTTCAAATTTAATTCAATTCCATAATATGATCTGGATGGTCTTTATAAATTGTAATATTAGTCATTTTTGCATTGCCAGTGTTTTATTAAATGAATAGTTTAACTAAGCATTACTAATGATGGGAAAACAATATGCAGCATTTAATATTTGATCAATAGTGAAGTATATTACTGGCACAGACCTCAATCAAACACTCTGCAGCTGCTGTTCACATCTGTGCTGTGGCTTTCCAACATTTCTGTGTTTCAGTAGTTTTTGGGATGTTTTGTAGCGAGATTATTGTATCTGGACTTTATAAAATGCAGAACATCTTCTGTTTGCGCTGTAGCTTTGATTTACTCCAGTGTTTTGGATGGTAATCGCGTTGCATAACCCGACGCCTGTTCAGATCACAGACAGACGCCGTCACATTCTGCTGTAGAATTTCCTCATGCAGTTTGGAATTTGCTGCTCCGTCGTTGCCAGACATTCACACACGAATCTAGCCAAATCCCCACACGCTGTTACTCTCCATCTTGCACGCTTGAAAAATAATGGTTTTAATATTACTGTAACCTTACAGACAGACTGATCCAAACATGTTCATGTAATGCATGCAAACTTTACACCATGATTAGGGCAAAATGTTTCAGTTGTTTTGAGACACATTAAAACTACTTTATTCCATGTATTAAGTATAGTTGTACTAATATTAAACCATACCAATAAATAAATAGATAAATAACAAATGCATAAATAATCTCATATAAAACTTCACAAATAAAGTGTTCAAATGCACAGCCACATACATGCATACAATGTAAAACATTATGGAATGCAAATTGATTTTTATTGCTGAGTTTATTTCAGAAATGCATGCATTTTAATGAATGGGACTGAGATTGATTATTGATGTATTATTGGTTCTGATTGTTTGTGTTCCAGGTCTTTGGAGCGACGGCTACAGAGGCCTCTCTTGGCCAAATCCAGGACATTACCCAGCATTCCTCAGTCCCCAGCAGCTGTTCGCGTGCAGCAGTCGGAGAACGTTTGTGAACGTCAACAGCGCCCGCGGGTTACCTCCAGCCCTGGTGGTCTTGAAGCTTGTACGCTGCCTCCTGCAGGTACTACGTGTGTGTTTGTGTTTATTTATATTTATTTAAAATGCACAACCGTGTTTTGGCAATTCTGCTGTGAACTAGAAAAAAGCAGAAAAAAAACTCCATTCTTGGGTGAATCTCAAACATATCAAGCTCACATTTCACACTGAAATCAAATGAAAATCATTTATTTTGAATTAAGAAAATTAATCTTTTCATTTCCTTCAAAAATGAGTACAGTAATTATTTTTGTATGGTTTTTTAAAAATAACTCTTGATTATCAATATTGTATATTTTATATAATAATTCTATGTATTATAAATTAATAATTCTGTATTATAAAATTCTATAAAATAATTATATTTTTTCTGAGTGTTAATTCTCATTTTACATTTATAACAATTACTACAATGTTAATTTTGTTTTAATTAAATCAGCATAAGATAAATCATAAGTAAATCAAATACTGCTGTATAAAATAAATACTGTACAATTAAAATTATATCATTTTTCACATTACAATAATATATAATTTACTATAATATACATATGTTTTGCATGACATAAATCTGAATTTGTAGCTAAAATGTTATGAAAATATCAATATATTATAATCAAAATATAATTCGATTTTTTTTTTGAATGCTTTTGATTTAGAAATTTTGAATTAGCTATTATTTTTCTATTTTCAGTTTTAATAATCTTTATGTGCTTTTGTAATTCTTATTATGTTGTGTTTCTTAATAAAGAAATAAACATATATGTACATACACAATATTTATCTTTAATTTATTTTTGTTTAGTAGGTTTGGTACTTCAACGTATTTTATTTAGTTGCCAAAATAACTTTTTTTTTTTTTTTTTTATAAAAAATGTTGTAACCTTTTTTTTTTTTTTTTTTTTTTTTTTTTTTTTCAGTTTTTTTTCCAAATAACAAAAACTATTTTTAAAAGTTTTATTTAACAATAGCAACACTGTCAATTCTATAATTTTTTTTTTTTTTTTTTTTTTTTTTTGTATTACAGTGATAAGAATTAGTAGCTAAATTTGTCAATGCAAAAATGTCAATGCAAAAACTCATTGGTCCAAAAATGGGCTTCATTTCCTTCATGCAAAACATAATTTTTAGTTTCTTTCTTTTGTTTTTAGAATGCAATATGTTTTGTAAGATTCATCTTCTTTTCTTTGAGTCTGAGTAGCTTCAGCATTTGCACAGTTGTCCTATCAGTTGCTCTATTGAGCAAAAATAATAAATGTGATTAAAACATCAGCGAGAGACACAGGCAGAATTGATAGAATTGGCAGTGTAGTTGTGAATGGACGACGTCTGGAACGGAAAGCTTCATCGCAGCACATTCCATTCACAACATGTGTGAGCTTTACGCCATGTGTGATTGTTTAGCGCGTTCGCCGTCTGCGCGTACTCCATATTTACTTCAGCCCGCACCGCTCGGCCAAATCCCCCCTCTCTCTCTTTCTCACGCTTTTCTCCTCGATTCTCACAGCTGAGCTGCTCTTGTGTAAAGCTTCTGTGAAGGATTTTTTTCACTGTCTCTCAAATGTTAAACCTAAAGTCTTTGGCTTCCTCCCCATTCTAGTTGCTTAGCAACTGTCATTGCCAACAGCGAAGCGTGGTGCCGTTTCAACACACACACACTGAATCCCAGCCGTCTCCCTCAGCGTCTTTGACGTGCTCATTATGCTGGGATCATGCCAAATGAGGGCCGTAATATCTGCTAGAAACTCTGACCCAGATTTGACTGACTCAAGTCTAATAAACACAAATAACTGTTCCAGCGGCCTGACAGCTCCCTAACGTCCTCATCTGAGAGTCACAGATCTAGCCGGCTGCCTGGGAATATCCAGAGGCGAAATAAGGTTAAATATGCCGTTTGTGATATTTCACTGATGTGTGATCAGAATCTGTTCGTCCTCAGGCGAGATGTGGCAGCTGGAAGATGAAAATGAGGCAGACGTGGCTCCACGGCCGCGCTCTCAGTCACCGTTCTCGCATTTCTGCCAGCGGGCGGCGTATCTGAGGAAAAGCATCTCGGCCGATGATCACCTGGGAGGGGCGGAGTTTCAACCCGCTCAGCCGGAGAGGAGGAGTTTCGCTGATCCCAAAGTCAAACTGAAGAGGAAGTTTGTGAGTAGAAACTTAGTTTCTTTAAAGGGACAGTTCACCTGGAACATTCAGGCATTATCTACTCAACCTGTTTTATTCATCAAGGACACATTAAATTCATCAAAAGTGACAATAAAGACATTTATTAGCAAAATATTTCTATTTAAAATAAATGCTGTTCTTTTGAAATTTCTATTAATCAAAGAGTCCTGAAAAAATGAGCATGGTTTCCACAAATATATTAAGCGGCAAAAATATTTTCAGCATTGATAATAATAATAATAATAATAACCATTTTTAATATTTGAGCAGCAAATCAGCATATTAGAATGATTTCTGAAGGATCACGTGACACTGAAGACTGGAATAATGCTACTGAAAATTCAGCTTTGCTTCACAGGAATAAATTACATTTTACAATATATTAAAAAAAGAAAACAGGTCTTTTAAATTGTAATAATTTCTCACATTTTTACTATTTTTACTGCATTTTTAATCAAATAAATGTAGCCCTAGTGAGCAGAAGAGACTTTATATATTAAATACATAAAGTAAATAAGAATTTTCATTTTTGGGTGAAGTAATTCCCTAAAGTTGTGTTTGAAAATGCACACAGAGGGTTTTGTATGAATATTTAAAGTAGTGTGTATAATAGCATGAAAGTCGAGCCCTCATTACCTGCCTGCACCGTGTAATAGAGGCTCAGGTGTTCGAGTACAACCTGACATGTGGAGAGCCTTCAAAAAGCTGGAGACAAAACCAGTCTGTGTGTGAATTTCACTGTCAGGATGGGCTCTTATCTGGACCTAATGAGTCGTCTGTGTTTAGGGGTCAGACGTCTGTGTGTGGTTATTGTCTTAACATCTTTAATACTGTATAACTAAACTGGTTAAGGGATTAGACACATTTCTTAGTGATATATTGAATGCAGCCTTTTAATAGGGTAAGTGATAGATAAATAAACTAGATTATAAGCTCTTGCACAAGAGCATCATAGTCTTCACACAAATGGTGATATACATGTTATGTATAAAAACTGAAATGTTGCTCACAGCAGGCGATATCAAGTCAGACAGTAATTGTCTTGAAATTTTTTGTTGCAAACGGTCAGTTTGTTAGAAAAGCACTTTGATGGCTGTAGCAGCGGGGCTTTAAATGGGATGAATTTAGAGATGCAGCTTTTCAGAGATTGTTTCTGTTTCTGAAAATTTTAGTGTTGAAACACTTGGTTATTGAATGAGTATTCAACTAGTCTACCATCTCATCCCTTCTTATGTGTGTATTTTATAAGCTCTTTTCCTCCTGAATCGTTCATTTCAGTGTAGGAGTGTCATGGTACAGTAAGCAGATTATTTTGTTTTTCCTGTACTGTATGGTTTAATAATTTTCACTATGCTGACACATTCAGAAACCGTTCCAGGGTTGCAGAATGCTTTATTTTCTGCCAGCTTAGTTGTTACAGTATTTGTACAAATAAACAGCGCTTTGGCCGTCTGCCGACAACTACCGGCTTAAAGTCAGAGATTTGTTGGAGAAAATGGCTGGGAAAAGCTTTTTGCTGTGCATTGGCCTTCTGTTTGAATGGCCTGCTGAATGACTGTACACAGTCTGTGGACTTCTAGTGAACTTCTGATGTGGAGATATATGTGGAGATAAATGACAGCGGCGGGTCCATCAGGAGGATGTTTGAATAATTCATTATGGATATTCGTGGCAGGTATTTGTCATATATTAATCAGATGTTTTATTTAATGCACATTGATGCAGTACGGCTGGATTGGTTTCTGGAATATACATTTATAGAGCATCTGCATATAGTATGTGCTTCAAAGTTGTGTTTGCATGGGAACTAGAGCTAAGAAAATCATGATAATTATTATGTTTAATGCTGGTTCATGACTCAAGTAAAATTCAGCAATGATACTTTACAGTTCTCATGCATCCTGGTTGAACTAAAGAAAATATATTTGTTTCTCACAAATACATGTCCAGGTCATATTTCACCCCAAAATTACAAGAAAAAAATATTTGAATCATATATGTTTAAAAAATATTTAAAAACATTTATGTTCAGCATGAAGGCAGTGTTATTTTAGTATTATTTATATACTGTTATAGTATTTATTAATATTTTTTATTTTATTTATAAATTTTAAAGTAATTTTTGTATGTATTTTTTATGTGTCATTTTATTGTTTAGCTTGTATTTTTAGTTTTCAGTTTAGCTTTTATTTTTATTTCAGTTTAGTAATTTTAGTTTACTCATTTTTTTAACTAAGTTAGTTGCCAAGACAACATTTCTAATTTTTAAGTTTTTCATCTAATATGTAATTTCATTTCATATTTTGGCTTTATTTCAGTTAATAACTTTTAATCTTTTTATATTTACTTTACAAAACCAACACTGCAACATTAAATTCATGTGACTGTGATAAGTATACTTTTACTGACTTTTTTTTGCCATTTTTGTAACTCTCTTTATTCTGTTTTATTCTAATTAATTTCTTCTTGAAAACGTATTGTAATATTTGCTATTTTATTTTTTTTTTTTTTTTGGAAATATGACCTGGACATGACCTGGATTTTTATCAGGTTTCGTGAGATTGTCTGTTAAAAGGTTTATCATACTAAAATAAGGCAAATAAACAGATCCTAAATAAGCTGAATTAATCTTAATATGCATTTTTTTAATGATTATATTGGAATAATTGAGTTTTTTTTTTTTCCCCCAGAGTAATAATTATGGAATCAGTTTTATGAGAGAGTAATTTTCTCAGTACATTTAGTGCAGGATTTTCACCCTGAATGCTTGATTTTCAGAGGTCATCGAGTGTGTGTGTGTGCTGTGTAGTTGTGTAAGCACAGCTCTAGATGGCAGTGCTGAATAGGCACAAACTCTCTCAATCAGTCTGTGTCTTTAAATACTGAACCCAACTCAAGATCATCACACGCCTTCATTAAGAGCACAAACACTTACAAAACATTCACAGAAACTACAAATGCACAGAAGACGAGCATCACTGATAGGAGAAGAAAGAAAAATCCAGAAGAAATGGTGACGTTTAGCAAGTGTCATCTTTTTTGTTTGTGCTGTTTTCTTCAGACGCACACACACACACTTGAGAGGTGAAAGGCTGGACATTTTTTCCTCGCAGCAGTGGTTGCTGTTGGTTACGTGGTGAAACGGCGGCTATTAAGGCTCATTATGTATTTAGATGTGGGGCGTCGCTCCCAAACTCATCCTCACACTCTTCCCTCTGAAGTTTGTCCTTCTTTTCTTTTCCTTTTCACTCTGTTTGCGTTTTATCTGACGTGTCTTCCTAACAGAAAGCTAATAAAACGGTTTAGTTATTGCACTTAGCTGCAGGTTAAGCTTTGGTGAAGCGTGTGTGTTTGTAAACTCTCCATTAAAGCTCTGTTTGTATTAGTCTGAAGATGAATGAAACGCATGTTTGGCTGAACGCTTGTGCGTGTGAATGCGAATAAATTATTTGAATTGGATAAACGGAACCATCGCTCAGTCTTTATCAAATCAGTTGGGTCCCATGAGAACTTGTGTTCAGACTAACAGCTAAAATCAACAAACATGTTTCATTTCAGATGTGCAGTAAACATCAGCCAGACCCGACATGTGATTCACACATTTTTACCAAAAATAAGAGATGAAAGAGGGTTTGTGAGAGGGGGATGGGATCGGCATTATGTAAACGCAAAAGAGAAAGATATGCTCTAGAGGACTGAGTTAGGAAATATGAGAAATCCAAATGTTGACTTCATTTTTGGATATTGATTTAATTCGATTACTCGTTTGTAGTTCAGTGTGTGGGTCTTTCTGCAGGGTTTTCACGAGAGGCCGTAAACAAACATCCTAGCAACCATTTAACAACATTCTAACAACCACAGAGCAACATTGTTGCAGTTTTTGTTCGCAAGTAACACTTATATTCTTTTTCAGAAAAAATTTAACAAGTTGATGAAACAATTTTTCGCTCAAATTGCTAGTAAATATTACAATGTAACATTGAATTAAACATTAACATTTTGAAGTAGAAAAACTGTAGTAGTATTTTCTTGTAAAATGTATACCTAATCTTTGTTTTATTTACAACTTCTAAAAATATTTTTTTTGTAGTGCAGGCAGCTGATTTAAAAATAGTTTATAAATTATATTTCATTCGTCCTCACTCTGATTGGTTATTAATTGATTAGAGATGCTTTAAATCATATCTTTCATAGGCTTTACAAATTGCACATTAAGGATTTAGTTCACCCAAAAATCATTTACTCACTCTCATGTTGTTCCAAACTTGATTTTCTTTCTCCAGTGAAACAAAAAAGGGAAAAATAAGTAATTGTACTGGTTGCTGGTGCATATAACCTTCAAAAAGAAAACCATTAAAAAAGTAGTTCCTTTGATTCATGCAGTTTTTCAAGTTTTCTGAAGGCGCTTTTATGTCAATTTAAAGGGGTACTCCACCTCAAAACGAAAATTTTGTCATTAATCACTTGCCCCCATATCGTTCCAAACCCGTAAAAGCTTCGTTCGTCTTCGGAACACAATTTAAGATATTTTAGATGAAAACTGCTGAAATGTCGAATAATGTCGTTATTTTTGTTTTATTTCCGTACAAAAAGTATTCTCGTAGATTCATAACATTACAATTGAACCACTGATGGCAGATGGACTATTCTGACGATGTCTTTCATACTTTTCTGGACCTTGACAGTGTAATTTACTTGGCAGTCAATGGGACAGTCACAAGCCTCCCGGTTTTCATCTAAAATATCTTAAATTGTGTTCCGAAGACGAACAAAGCTTTTACGGGTTTGGAACGACATGGGGGTAAGTGATTAATGACAAAATTTTAATTTTGGGATGGAGTATCCCTTCAAGTTGTTATTCACTAATGTAACTCATGTTCATGAGTTCTTGAGTTAATCATTTGTTTAGAGTTGCATTTTTTTTTTCCAGTGAATCAGTTCACAAAATTGTGTAGTAGCAGTAATTTAGCAATGTACAATTCTTGAGAGAATTGCTCCTTTGAGTCAAATCTTTTCATTGAATCAGTTGATCACCGAACTGATCTGATCCAGTTCAAATCACCAACTCTGTTCAGTCACAGAGGTGAAGATTAGCAGTGACTAGGGGTGTGTGATATTTATCATCTACCATAGTATAGTAATTGTTGTTTTAACGATGTGTGAGCTGACATTATCAAGTATGTCACTTAACAAACAAAAACACGTATTGAGAGTCCAAAAGCATTCATTGTGTGATGAAATATAATAGATAGTTTAAATGCCCCTATAATTCAAGTTATGAAAGAAAAAATATCCCTGTATGGGTTTTTGATTTTTATATTTATAAAATATTATATAGTTAAGCAATATCACACAAGCAAGAATGCTGTTTTCCTGAATATCAACGTGTGAGCGGGATTGCGAATGTGGTATTAAAAAGTTAGAAACAAGTTAGTATTGCATGAGTTACATTTTAAACACAATAGTGTCTGTTTTTTCGGTTTCACCAACGAAAATAGTTCCAAACAAAGCCAAAACAGAACATTTGAGATTTAGAATGAATCATGTTAGTCAATGATTCAATGATTCACTTGCTTCATTTCTAAATGAATTGGTTGTTTTGAACAAATCATTTGAATGAATGATTCAGTGAACCACCTGCTGGCGGTTTTAGTGTCATATTTATTTATCAATGACAGGCCTAAATCAGCCAAGGTACCAGCACAAAAACACACTCAGCTAAATATTGTTTAATTATCGTTATCCAAAAAACCCAAAAAAAATTAAGATTTTTTTTTTTTTTTTTTGGAGTCTTGCACCCTAATAGTGATTTAAATTAGGGGTTGTTTCTCATGCAAAGTGTCCTTTATTTGAAGGTTTAAAGCTTCAGTCTCCATTCATTGTAATCGCATAGAAAACAGCAACCAGCGCAGCCTTTAGAATTCCTCCTTTTGTGTTTGACGGAGGAAAAAAGTCAAACGGGTTTGGAAAGACCTGATGACAAAGTTTGAATTCAGTGCTTTAATCCTGGTTTGTCATATTTTTTTATGTCTTATAGTGCATGATGTTGTGAGCAGCAGTGTTGTTGTAGCTGAGCGTCTGCAGTGGCGGTGTGTTGACGTATGGCTGTATACATTTACTGCGCTCACAGTGAGCTGCTCTATTCATCAGTCTTAAATAATACGGCTGCACTTACTGACCCGCACTGATTGATTTTATTGCTTTTGGGTTGAGCTAGTGTACTCGAGGCCGAGTGTTTGGGTTTTGTTGTTGCAGCGGCTGCACAGGTGGACGGCTGATTCAGCTGCTGTATTTCTGCTGTCAGATTAATGATTCCTCGTTAAGTATAGCTTTGTGAGTTTGCCGTTTTTTGCACACGCTTGACGTGTTTTCTTTGTTACTGTGGCTGTACCTGACCTCATTACTCAAGCTTTTTTCAAATGTCTACGTCAGTAAACCAGATTTTGTTATTATTCA
The DNA here is from genome assembly GCA_039654775.1 of Spinibarbus caldwelli. Taxonomy (NCBI): domain Eukaryota; kingdom Metazoa; phylum Chordata; class Actinopteri; order Cypriniformes; family Cyprinidae; genus Spinibarbus; species Spinibarbus caldwelli. Next base: position 2,664,416 of record CM077263.1, on the reverse strand, counting down.
GAAAGCTCACTATAAACATGTTGACTTGAGTTAACATTTTCCATCCAAAGTGGTGGACCTGAAAGAATTGTACCATAGAAGGAAATATTTTTATGCTAATGCATGCTATAGCACCCCTTGTGGCAATGCGGTGCATATGTGCGTAGTTCTAAACAGACCCATTTCACAGACTGTGGCGATTTACACGTTTTGTAAAATGCTTTTTTTTTTTAAATTATTTGTGTATATATATATATGTATGTATGTATGTATGTATATGTATGTATGTATATATATATATATATATATATATATATATATATATATATATATATATATATATATATATATATATATGGACGGAGCAAAAATGTAAGTGTCTAAAGCATACGCACAGTTCCATTGAATGATTAATGTGTTTTCACAATGTCGTTGAACCGAATCTATGAAGAAAACTGTTAAAATAACCACAGCATTAACAACAACCTTGAAATAAGAGCGCAAGGTTTATCTGTTAATCAGATACAAGTAGCATTCGTTGCGATAGGAAATAGACATCGGGCGCTTTTTCTTTCAGAATATTCATTCACCGATGGAGAGGAAAAGTTAAATACCATAGCATTTTATTTTATGAAAATGAGATAAAGAAATTTTTGCACTGAAATATAAGTGATCTTGGCTTGTAGAACTTAAGACGTGCCAGGAAATGCCTCATATGGACAAAGGCAGCTGCAACTAAGCTGAATAAAATGAACTGGTGAAACATTAAGACAATAAACACAATAAATAAATAAAATTCATGAATGATGCAGTGCTAATTGACATATCCTTTATTACAGTACAGAAACGATAAAGTTTTCCACCTTATTCTGTGCAGGAAATTGAAATAATTGTTTGTAGTATATAAAACAATCATGAAATTGCCATTAGGAAAAAATTATAGATTACAAATGATTTATTATTGTCCAGCAGTGTATTTGATTGATTTATAGCAAATTCAAAGTAAGAGATAAGAAAAGAATTTCTTGTAAAAAATAAATAAAAAATAATACATACATAAAATTATTGTATTTGACATTTCTGTCACTTCTGAAATGATGGCTACACACCTGGTGTGACAAAATGTTAGCCTATACATAATACTTTTAAAGCTCTTTTTTTTTTTTTTTAATTCTTGGCGTACATAAATTTCTACATATGCCATGTCACGCCATAGCATCATTAAACTAGCATCTAACAATGGACAAAAGGGTTTTTTTTCTCTAACCTATGGTTCTCTAACCATAAAGCCTGTTGTGTAATTTGCCCTCTGACTAAGCATTTAAAGAATTTAGGGGAAGCATTTACATAATCCTGTGAATGCACTGAAAGAATGCAGAGTCGAAACGTTAATCGAATCGAATCGAATTTAATTGTGAATTGAATCGAATTGAATCGTTTTGAATTTGCAAAAATCGTTCTTGAATCGAATCGAAAACCAATGAATCGTGAATCGAATCGATTCGCTGTCTACCCAAAGATTCACAGCTCTAGTATGTATGTATGTATGTATGCATGTATTTATTTATTTATTTATTTATTTATGTATAAATATACACTTTATATATAATAAAAAATGTTTATGTATGTATGTGTGTGTATGTAGCTTATATGTCTGTGTAACATTTTTTCAATTAAAAATATTAGATATACTTTATACACACACACACACACACATTATTATATATTATTAATATATTGTATTGTGTATATATATGAAATGTTATTTATATATATATATATATATATATATATGTTATTTTTGAAATTATTATTGTTATATTTTTGTGTATATATAAATACATAATTGTGTATATGCGTAACATTTTTTCAAATATTATTAATCTTCTATACTTAATAACTTAATATAATGTTCTACTTAATAAATTAATGCGTACATGCACCACACACACACACATTATGTATATTTTATGTAAAATTTTATGTAAAATAAATTTGTAAAAAGTTGTTTTAAAAATATAAATTTATTTTTAAATTATTATTATTATTGATTTATTTATTTTTAATTTCGTGTACATGTACAACACTTTTGTTTAATTGTACCTTGGCATTAAATGACAAAAAAATCCACCCAAAAATTAGTAAAACACTGCTTTTTCCTATTTTGAAAATTTGTGCAAATACAATAGTGCATTTTTTTTTTTTAAACAAATAGAAACACAATGAGAATAGTGTTTGTCTCCAGTGTTCTTCTAAGTAAGTTTCCCTTGCTTTAGTTTCCTTGAAAATAGTTGCGTCACAAGTCTGAATTCAAAAATGCATGAAATTGTGCTTGCATTGTTAGAAGCATCTGTATTCTTCCGTAAAGTATGTTTTGGGCCTCATAAAATCACTCGATGATTGCGTTTTTATTTCCTGTGTTGTTGTAGTTTTATGTTTGATTGTTTCGTGTCCTGCAGTATTTTTGTGTTCAGTGTGCACTGACGAACGCAGCAGGTTAGCACAGTATAAGTCACCAACTTTGATTGAAAACGAGTGACTTGTGGTTGCTTTATCGCTCCAGATCTCTTTGAGTGTGAACTTTAAGGTGGACTGATTCAGTGAATTCCTCTTGGCCGAAGTGGGCTGATTTATTACGGCTTGTTTACAGCCTGTTTTTTTTTTCTTTTGCCTTCATGGTCTGCAGCCTTCTGTCAGAGACTCCATTTTGTTTTTAATAAACTGACACTTATTGGTTGTTCAACATGAAGGGTGTATAAATATATGCGTGTATGTGTGTGTGTGGACTGGCTGTCTCCCAGCCGTACACCCAGAGAATGCAGCCCTTCATATGCTTACAAACAGTCCTTGGAAATCCTACTTACACAGAGCGCTACTACAAGAAGAGGAGTGTGTGTGTGTGTGTCTCTGAATCTGTCTACTCCATCACACACACACACTACATGCTCTGTGCCAAGCACATTTCAGAGCAGCATGTTTTGTAACCATGAGGACTCTGGGAATGGCTTGAGCTCCGTTTGCGGACTGATGTTTTGAATGTTTAAACTGGAAATAAAACACATCGATGCAGCCAGTCGCCGTAAACACAACCCGAAATCCAAATCCAGAAGACTGTGTCATTAGACCAGCTTTGTGATTCCTAAGTCTTGCAACTAAAGACAGAGATCTTTCATTCAAGCAGCAAAAACAGCATTAGAGTTAAGTTTGATTCAGTTCTGTCGATCAGTGTAAACTGTCCATTTCAGTGAAATGATTCAAAACGCTGATTCAACGATTCATTTGAATCATGTGGCTTTTTTTTTTTATATCTTAATGTTTCTCTTTCTATTTATATTTTTGTATTATATTTATATTTTTATTATAATGTTGTAGTAAAATATATATATATATATATATATATATATATATATATATATATATATATATATATATATATATATATATGAACATTTAAATATACATATTAAATATAAGCAAATATGTAAGTAAATATTGCCGTTAAGGATATTAAATATATTTTTAACTAGATTTTTTTTATCTTTTACTTTTATTACTTTTTTTAACCTATTGAATGAAACATTTTAAATATGCTTGGTTGAAATGTTGGTTTCTCTAAAAAAAAACTAAAAATATTTTCAAGACCTTTCAGACCAGAAACATAAATCTTAAGATACATAAATGAATATCAAAACAAGGCTGAGACAAATTTTAGCTGCATTATTTGATGCCATATTAAATATCAAAAAATTTTTAAATATATGAAAGTTACATATTGAATATACTGTTTCAAATTGTTAATCTGGTTTGTTGTTCCTCTGAAATGTTTATAAAAGGGTGTTTTATTATTACTATTTTTTTTTTTTTAGCACACAAACTTTTTTAAATATAATAAATATATCTTTAAATACAACAAATATCTTAACAAGGCTTAAAATACAGATATTTTAGCCACATCACTCAAACTTACTTGTTGCCATCTTAAATAACAAATTTTCATGTTGAAATAATTTGGGGAAAAAATAATTTAAATACAACAAATATACACTATTTTAATTATTTTTATTTTTTTTTTTTACTTTTTAATATATATATATATATATATAATAATTTTTTTTTTTTTTTACATTTTGTATTTGGTTTGTTGAAATTATGGTTCCTCACAAGTGTCTTGAATTTTTTTTGCAGAAATGTAAATCTGAATATATAATCAGTATCTTAATAAGGCTGAAGAATATTGAAATATGGGAAAAATATAAATGGAAGAAATGGATTCCGTATTAATTCTCAACAGTGTACTTCCTCTTCCAGCTCTGGGGCTGTATTATAATTGGGGCGTATCATAGACTCTTCATTTTTATTTCTGACTGTCAGTCATATTCTTCCAGCTTTCATGGGTTGAACATCACTGAAGAAAGAGAGTTTTTTTTTTTTTTAAGGCTTTCTCATTCCCGTCACGTTCCCAGACGAGTGTGAAGGAACTTTGACACCATCAGAGACGCAGACGCAAAGATCTTCCAGAGAGCAAAGAGATAACAGACTCTCAGAGCTTTTTGTCAGAAAGACGGACATTAACGGGGCGAAACAGAAGGTTTTCAAAGGACGTTTTCACAGTTGTCATGTATTTCATCATTTGTTTCAATGCGAAAACTAACTTGAACTTCATTTGGGTGTCAAGATTGCATCCATCTGATTAGATTTAATGAATGAATCAAATCCAAAATCATAAGGTAGTTCAATATTTAATTTAGCTCATTTTCAAGGCTAAATCAAAGTAATATGATCCAGCAGGCTTTTGCTTTGTGTATTAAACAAATGGATTTACTATTTGTAAAAGTGCCAACCTCAAAAAAACAAACAGCGTAAAACATTGAGTCTATTTAAAGATGATCTTAACATGCACATGCATTTCATCTCAGCATTTGTCTTTTATCATCTTCCCTCTTTTGGACTGTTGTCATGACAACACCAGTTATCGAATAAATGAAATATGAAATATCAGACGCGCACGTTTCTTGCGTGTAATCGTGAGCGCGCTCTTATGAGCTGTCTGCCTTTGAGCGTTTGTAAATATAATGCAGATGTGTGTAATTATAGCATTGGTTGAAATCTTTGTATATAGTGAATCATTGGTTATGTCACATAAACCCTCTCGGGCTCAAAACACATGCTTTCTTGCTTACCAAATTCACATCGATTTCTAATTCTACTCATATTGCAGTTTGAGCTGCTTTGTCTGTCAGTTGCTATTAGCAAAATCAGTGTTTTTATTTATGAATTGGCTGAAATTGGGAGGTGATAATACCAGGGATTTACTGTATGTTTTTCAAATCAACCTGGAAACTTTGGTCATAATGTTATCAGTTATTATAGCAACCACTAGCTTCTTTCATTACATCATAAGTAGGGCTGGGCGATATGGCCAAAAATAGGATAACAATATTTTTTGATGAAATACATGACAACTGTGAAATACATGACACATGAAATAGATGACAACTGTGAAAACGTCCTTTGAAAACCTTCTGTTTCGCCCCGTTAATGTCCCTCTTTCTGACAAAAAGCTCAGAGAGTCTGTTATCTCTTTGCTCTCTGGAAGATCTTTGCGTCTGCGTCTCTGATGGTGTCAAAGTTCCTTCACACTCGTCTGGGAACGTGACGGGAATGAGAAAGCCTTAAAAAACTTTCTTTCTTCAGTGATGTTCAACCCATGAAAGCTGGAAGAGTATGACTGACAGTCAGAAATAAAAATGAAGAGTCTATGATACACCCCAATTATAATACAGCCCCAGAGCTGGAAGAGGAAGTACACTGTTGAGAATATTTTTCCCAATTTCAGCCAATTCATAAATAAAAACACTGATTTTGCTATATTTATCATGATATTCAGAAATTGCTTTCCACATGTTTATTAGACATAGAGAATGAATTGTTTGTTCACAATTAAACTCCACAGAGTAGCAAAAATGTGATGTATCCATAAAATCAATATACAATACTACAAAAATAATACTAAATATACAATAAATTAAAAATAGCTTTATTTATTTATTATAAAATACATTTATAGGAGCATTTTAGCACTTTTTAGAAGTTTTTTTTTTATAAACAAGAAAACTGTATAATTTAAAACATGGATGAAATATATCATGGATTTATGATATTCCTTAAAATTCTTATTATTACTTGAGAATTATATTTTAGTATGTAATAGTAATATATTGTCATGAAGGGTTTTCTGTTTAATTTTTTTTAGTTTCTTTTTGTGTATTTGATGGTAGGTTTTCCTCAAACGAAGCGGTGAATTGTTACTTATAAAGCACATATTAATGCCTTATTATGCATGACCATAATTTAGATCCCTTAATTGTACCCCATAGCTAACAACTATTTCATTTAACAGCAAATTAGGAGTTTATTGAGGCAAACGTCATAGTTAATTGTTAGTTAATAGTGAAAATTGGTCCCCAAACTAAAGTTTGACCATCATTTCTGTTGGTTCACTGGGCTTAAATTATTTTTATTTTTTTTGATGTAGGACAAAAAATATGCTGCATGATTCTTTTCCACGCTGTCGCTTTCTACCTGACGACAGACGCTGGTATGTGTGAGATGGCCAGAGAGAGGCTGAACTGGACCATGTCCTTATGTCCCGCATGTCTTTGACACTGATAACACACACACACACACACACACACACAGACAGTGTCCATGAATCTCTCAGTGCAGCAGACAGACGGGCATTAGACAGCAGACAGCTCTCAGCACTGTCTGACACACAGATGAGAGTGTGTGTGTGTGTGTGTGAGAGACACATGCAGTAGTTGATTACAAACACTAACTGGTTGATATGGTTAGGATTATGTATGTGTATGTTTATCTTACTGTCATTTGCTCATGAACAAAATCATAGTAACATTGAGTTTGTAGATAGCAGTGAGTTTGTAGTCTTTTCACTGCAAACCATCATCTAAAAGTTATTCTTTCTCAATGGAGAGTGGCAAATGGATTTTAGGATCTGAGCTTTGGATGTTGAAATCAGTGTCAGAAACTTTTTTTCATAAAAAGTGTGCTTGTGTGTGTGTGTATTTATTTATTTTCTTATTATAGAATACTTTTTTAGAGGCTTTAGAAAATTCAAAATTTTCTGTGTTTGAAATTAGTTCAGAAACATTTTTAAAACTGAGTGAAATGTTTGTTTAGAATTTTTTTTTTTTTTTTCAGTTTAGTTTATTGTCATTCTATATATGTTGACACATGAGCACACAATTTTTACTCAGGTTCAGGAGTATATCCATAAAATCAACATACAATACTACAAAAATAAAACTAAATGTAAAATAAGTTAAGAATAATGGTATTTATTTATTTATTTATTTGTTTGTTTGTTTGTTATAAAATACATTTATAGCAGCATTTTTTAGCAATTTTTAGAAGTTATTTCTGTTTTCCAATATTTCTGTTTGAAATTAGCTTCAGAAACATTTTTCTTCAAATTTAGTGAAGTGTTTGTTTTTACAAACACAAAAAAACTTGTTTTTGTTTTGTTTATAAAACGCATTTATATGAGCATTTTTAAAAAGAAAACTGTTTAGAAGGTTTTTTTTTCCTGTTTTTCGATGTTTCTATGTTTCAAATCAGTATCAGAAAAAAATTCTTAAAAATGAATGAAATCTTTGTTTATTTATTTATTTATTTAAAAGTACATTTATGGGCACATTTTTAAGTTAAATTTTAGAAGTTTTTTTCTACGTTTGTTTTCCGGTATCTATCTTTGAAATCAATGTCGGAAACATTTTTCTTAATTTACAGAAATGTTAGTTTACTTATTCATTTATTTGTATTTTTTTAATTTATTTTGAAATGAATTTTTAGGGACATTTGTAACCTTTTTTTACGTGGCAATTTTTCTGTTTTCCCCAAATATATTCTAGAATATAGTCTGGAATATGATATATTGAAATATATCAAATGCTATTACAGGTAAAGAAAATAAGTATTCTATTTGCTGGCATTTTCCCCACTTAAATGTCTTTAGACACTTCAGTTGACATTTTTCCACCAAACTCAGTTAATTTGAATTAGCCTGTGAACATCTGATCAAATGTCATGCTGATTCAAGCTTTAATGTAAATGTAGTGATATGTGTGTCAGTGTGTACGTCTCAATATGTGCGTATGGGTGTGTGAATCAGCGTATGAATGTGTGTGTGTTGGCATAATCCCGTTCAGGAAACAGGTATTCTGGGCTGCTGGCTTCTATTTATTCACACGGACACTCAAAGGCCGCCGTAAGCCTCCATTAAGACAGGAATGGAATGTACTGAGACCTGTCTACACACACACACACACACACACAGAGAGACATGCGCTTGCAAATTTCCATGGAGCAGGTCCCTGCATTGGCGTAGGTGAAAGCTTCTCTGCTGCTAACTTTAGAGCGCTTAAATATTCCAGTATAAAAACACATTAGCGTGGACTACACAGATACACACCGCCATAGTAACACAAACGCACATAGACCTGCACATGCACCCAACACACAACATGCATGTTCCCATTTGAAGTGCATTAATATTTCTCTGTTATCACACACACACAGGTGTGTGTCCTTTCATAGACCAGCCTCTCGCCATCTCAAATCCGTCAGATTCCAGGGTCTGATCTGGGACTCAGTGGGACATTAAAGTTTTTCCACTCTGGAATTTTGGGGAAATTATATTCATGTTGTGCAGCGATAGCTTCAGCGTTGCGAGTGCTCTGATTGGCTGCTGTGAGAGCGATAGAGGGATGTGGAGCGAGTGGAAAGTTAGCAGCAGTGGACGGCTGGGAGATGAAAGGACGGCTAAAGCTGGGATGGAGGGGTTGACAGAGAGCTGCTGCAGGGAGAGAGAGGGCTGATATCTCTTTATCCCTGGCGTCTGGCACGCGCCGCTTTGTTCTGGAAGTGTGTCTGTGTGTGAAGAATGGCTCACTGGCACCACACCCCTGAGATGAGAAATAATACAACAGATTTATTGTACATGATATAATATAAAAATAGGGATGTCCACTGATTTAACATTACATAAATAGTCTCATATATTAATTGCCGTTTTACATATTAACAGGCATTTTTTAGTGGTGCATATTTGTACATATTAAATATGTTTAATGCCATAAAATGGATTTAGCACAATTAATGCATGTAGTTATTTTGAGTAAATGCATTAATATTTAGATGAAAACTTCCTATAGAAAAATGTTGACTAGATTTTTCATTTTAATAAATCAATCAGTGGCCAATCAATTGTACCTCACCAAAATGCCATAATTTGTTGATTTGACTAAATTCATTAATATTAAGATGAATATTTAGATATTTCAATGAAAGCTTCCTATAAAAAGTAAAAAAAAAAGTGTCACCTACATTTTTCATTTTTCAGATATTTCAATTTTAATATAATTGTTTACATAATTATTCAAATTAATCACATCAATGATCAATCGATTGTACCTCACCACATTTCACCAATTTTAACATTATTAACATTATTTTAACATTATATATGCCATAATTGGTTAATTTGACTAAATGCATTAATATTTAGTAGTGCTGTCAATCGATTAAAAAATTTAATCGCGTTAATCACAGTCATGGACTGTGATTAATCATGATTAATCGCACATTTAAAATACTAGGATTTACCTGTAAATGTGTTGAAATTAAATGCATGACAAACTAGTTTAAGGAAACAGAACCTTTCACACTTCTGCCAGGTATGAGACATAATCCTTATTATTCTATTATCATTATTCTTTTGTTTTTATTCAGCCATTACCAGTCTTTATACTGGCAATAAAACGTTTACCAAACCACATCGCTTCAATCCCAGTTTACATTTACCCAACTATTATCAAAAGTATTTCTAAATAAATACAACAAAACATTTTCTTGCGACCTTACGTGAAGTATTATGACAAAATGCATTATGAAGAAGAATTGGACCTGTTCTGCAGGTGCATTAGAGCTAATATTAGCATCACGCTTCATTAGAAAATTTATGAGATTAATAGTACACTCTTACTCAGAACTCACTTTAAACCACCATCGAGTGTTTGTAATAACTTCCTTTTGCGATCACATGTGGAATTTGGTTGTTTACTGTTGTTAAAATATGCTATTTATAGCCTTTTATATCGCTGCACAAATTAGCATTTCAGATGTACACATTCATCTCTAGAAAGTCACATACAAACCATATCCTATCGTAATCGTGTGTTTATTATCTTATATAATCTATAGTGGCTGTTGTCATGTTTATTTCAGCTGTGTAAAAGCCTTAACATGTATGCTCTGCTGAAACTCACGTTATTTGTGATGTTACAACCGCCTCTCTGTTCTTAAGTTGCCAGGGATACATTCCAACTATAATACACATTAGTAAAAGGATCTATTTTAATTTTCATTTGTCTATATACACTTTGGGCGGCCGCGGTACATTATAAAAGTAGCCCAAAAAACCGCAACCCGCGGCTCTGTGATTTTTCCCGCGACTGTATTTTCAAAATAGCCCACTTGTGCCGCTACCCTGGCAACACTGGTTCGCTGTACCCTTATCACACACTGATAGATAACCTTCCGCGCTGCGATGACGGGAAGAAGTTGGGGTCAAGCATTATCACATGATTAATTTGCGTTAAAAAAAATATTAACGCGTTAAAAAATTTAGATTAATCGCATGCGTTAACGCGTTAACGTTGACACCGCTAATATTTAGATACATTTATCTTTTGATGAAAGTTTCCTGTGACATTTTACAAAATCAAAAAGCGACGGCTAAATTTTGTCTGGTATAATACATAAACGTAAATTTTCATAAAATTGTTTGT
>CM077263.1:2616069-2648569 GCA_039654775.1 Spinibarbus caldwelli | reverse complement strand
GTGTAAAAATTCCTAAATGTTATTGTTTATTTTATATTTGTATTTTTTTTTTAATTCTTTAATTATAATTAACTGTATTTATTATAATTTGTATAATTTATTTTTCTGCAATACACAACTCAAAAACAGAAATAGATAAATTAATTTATTTTTTATTTTTTACGCAGTGCACACCTCAAAAACATAAAAGAAAACAGAAAAATTTGTTTTATTTTTATGTTTTTTACTCAATACACTACACAAAAAACTATATTTTATATATATATGTCCAGTACAAATTTTAATGTTTTTTTAAAGAGGTGTTATATTCACTAAGGCTGCATTTATTTGATCAAAAATACAGAAAAAAACAGCAATATTGTAAAATATTATTACAATTTAAAATAACTGTTTTCTATTTTAATTGGCTTTAAAATATAATTTATTCCTGTGATGCAAAGCTGAATTTTCAGCATCAGTACTCCAGTCTTCAGTGTCACATGATTCTTCAGAAATCATTCTAATATGCTGATTTATCAATAATGTTGGAAACCGTTCACAAAAATAAAATTAAAAAAATAAATAAAAATTAAGTAGCACAACTGTGATACCTTTTTCAGGATTCTTTGATAAATAAAACGTTAAAAAGAACAGTGTTTATTCAAAATATAAATCTTTCCTAACAATATAAGTCTTTACTATCACTCTTTATCAATTTTACACATCCTTGCTGAATAAAAATATTAATTTCATTCAAAAAAAAAAAAGAAAGAAAAAAAAATCCTGACCCCAAAATTTTGAATAGGATATATTGTTACAAAAGATTTGTATGAGTTTGAATGGTGGTCAATGGATCCAGATGGTGTAGTAACAGCATCTACCAGTAGGGGCATCCTGGACCACAATAACCCGCTCTACACCCGTCTCCACTCATCCACCTCTTCTTCTGCTCTCTGTTGCTCTGCCTTTCTTTCTGTCTGCTCCTTCCTTCTCTTTTCACCTCGTATGATGAGCCAGCCTAATGTTTGATGATTAATGGCTCATTTAACACCGCAAGAAACAGAACATGCAGAAGTGACCTAAACAGATTTCTGGATCATTGTTTTGAAACGTGGCAGCGTGCAGCATTGAGAAAAGACACCCACACCCATAATAAAGCAAAAAACTGATAGGAACTGTAGATACAGGCCGTTGTGCAGCAGTCAGTATATCAGCGTCTGACAGACCCACCGCCGCGGCTGGCATCGGTCTGCATTCGAATGACTTCATCATGCAGATGACAGCATGTCTTCTAGCCCCATTACCCTGATTTGAGGTGGCTACGCTGCAGAGATTTATGGGTAGCATTGAGTCGCTCCCCACAGGAACCACAAGCGTGGTAGATTGTGCTGTAGCCACACCCATCAGCACACTCACACACGCTTGTGAGGTTTCAGAGCATCTGCGTCTCCCGCTGTGACTCACTTCACATCCATGGTAATTGTCCGGTGACACTGAACACAGATCTGTGGTTCTGTCATTCTGACACATTCCCTCTTTCCACAGCATCCTCACCCAGAGGAATCTTTTATTGCTCTGACACCACTCTTTAAATACAGGCTTCTTGTGGTCGTGAAAGTATGTAAAACGTATCAGGGAATTTTATTTTATTTTATTTTTATTTTATTTTATTTTATTTTGCAAGACATAACTCAAAAACTTAAATAGATGAATTCATTTGATTTTAAATTTTACTTAAAATTTATTTTTATGCAATGCACAACTTAAAAACAAGCAGAAAAATTAATTTTATTTTTTATTTATGCAATGCACACCTCAAAAAACAGACAAACTCACGTTTATTTTTAATTTTAATTAATTTTTTTATGCAATACACTACTCAGAAAAAACATACACTGGTGCATTCATTCTTCTGATCTTAAAAAAAAACTTTTGGACTGAAAGCTTCTTCTTAAATTATTGAAACAAATTTTTAGACAAATATTAGTGTGAATTTCTTTACAAAACTGACATTTCAATTCAGGAAAACTTATCTGTAAATGTATCTGATTATGTATAAAATTGTAGAATGTAGAAAATGTAGAATTTTTTTTGTTTTTAATTTCTTTTCATGCAATACACAACTCAAAACATATCAGAATTCTATTATTATTTTATTTTATTTTGCAAGACATAACTCAAAAACTTAAATAGATGAATTCATTTTATTTTTATTTTTACTTTTAATTCATTTTTATGCAATGCACAACTTAACAAGCAGAAAAATTTATTTTATTTTTATTTATGCAATGCACAACTCAAAAACATAAATAGACAAATTCATTTATTTTTATTTTATTTTTCATTTATTTTTTTATGCCATGCACAACTCAAAAACATAAACAGAAAAATTTATTTTATTTTTAGTTACATTTTTAATGCAATACACTACTCAGAAAAAAAACATACATGGGTAAATGCATTCTTCTGATCTTAAAAAACTTCTGGACTAAATGTTTCTGCTTAAATTATTGAAACAAATTTTTAGACAAATATGAGTGTGAATTTCTTTACAAAACTGACATTTTAATTCAGGAAACCGTATCTGTAAAATTTATATGCATCTCATTATGTATACAATTATGGAATGTAGAAAATTGTTTTATTTTTAATGTATTTTTATGCAATACACAACTCAAAAACATAAACAAATTTTTATTTATTTTATTTTTTGTGAAATAACTCAAAAACATACACAGACAATTTTTTTTTTATTTTTATGCTATACACAACTCAGAAACAGACAGATAATTAATTTTATTTTATATTTACTTTTGTCATGCAATACACAACTCAAAACTGTAAAACATCAGAATTCAATTTTTATTTTATTTTATTTTTATGTAATACACAACTCAAAACATAAATGGATAAATTCATTTATTTTATTTTTTCACTCATTTTTATGCAGTACATAACTGAACAAATACATAGATAAATTCATTTATTTCATTTTATTTTTAATTCATTTTTATGCAATACACAACTGCAAAACGCATAAATTAAATTTTTTATTTTACTTTTAATAAATTTTATATGCAATATGCAACTCAAAAACAAATAGCAATATGCAACTCAAAAAAAAATGATAAATTCATTTTTTATGCTATACACAATTCAAAACTGTAAAACATATCAGGAAATGTTATTTTGTATTTTAACTCAAACACATAAACAGAAAAATTCAGATAATTTTAAAATGTCAAAATTAAAAGTCAGTTTTGTAAAGAAATTCACACTTACATTTGTCCACAAAACTAGTTGGAATAATTTAAGCAGAAACGTTTAGATCAAAAGGCTTTTTAGGATCATGAGAAACATAAATCCAGTCAAGTGTTTCCAAACTTTTCACTGGTACTGTATATGTTTTATAGTGTAAAATAAACAGAAATATGGAAGAACAATTATAAAAGCTCTTATGTTTTGGAGAGCCGTTTCTATGATAATTAGTGCACAGCCATGCGTGCAGACGGGAGCTGAACTGCGGATCATTATGGCAAACGAACACACATGAGAAACACTTTGATTTTCCATTTCATATAATGTGCTGCAAATGTTTCCAATTTTCCATTTCATACTAGAACAAGCTCATTTGGTTAAAGGGGGTGTGAATGTGTGTCTGCCAGAGATGCAGGGCTACAGTATCAGACTCTGAGATTTTTACTTAAATGCATTTAAAGGACTAGAATGTGAGTCTCTTGGTGTGTTTATGTTCATATATTCATGCGTGGCATCATTAGTTCATTAACCTTCTCTTTTGAGTGACATTTGCCCAGCCAGTGTCCCAAATCCCTGCATGGCATTATGGGAGCTCTCTGATTGGTGGAGACACTGCTGCTATGGCAACCTCAGCAGGCATCGCTTCCCTCCTATAGACACACAAATACACACTCCAGTGAGTTGTGTTTGTGTTTTAGTTAAACCAGGAAACCTGACTAGAAACTGGAATGGACTTGCCATGTGACTTCGCCTTTCAAAATAACTTTTGTAGTGTAGAAATTTGTGAGTAATGTAATAACATTTTGTATGATTGTTTTTTAGGGCCATTAAAAATACAATTTCCAGACCTGCAAAATGTGAATGTAAATTTTCCTGTTCATGCATGGAGGTTTAGAAAGCTGGATCTGTTTAAATCTAATTTGAAAATTGTAATAGTAATTTTAAATAATAATTTAAAGTCCCCCTGTGGTGAAAATCAACTTTTTTATGTTGTTTATTTGTCTGTGTGGTGTTTTTAATATGCTTTTAAACAAACCATGTGCCAAGCCATTTATCAATACCATTGCTGAGTATTTTCTCTTTAAAACTGTAGTCTCTCAGTGGCAGTCAAAGAAATGTGGTTTGAAACAGCCCTCGGTTTGCTACGTCACAAAATTCAATAACCAATCGCGTCAAGGGATCCTATCCTTAGCATATCATTAACTGTGCTGCAAAGCAGGGGGTCTAGTGAGAAGGCAGCGAGGTTAATCCGGTAACAGTTATATTTTTCTGTAGATATTTCGCTAACTGTTAATATTTCCCCCTATTTTCACAATGTCACGTGCTGTTAGCGCTTATTTATTTGTATTTAGAACCACTAACTTGAATAATACCCCGCAGCAGCAGTGTAAAAGTATCCCGGAGTCAGACGCACCTCTCCCGCATTGACATCCGCTCTTCACACGCATATGATCGCGGGCGCGAACTGAAATCACATACTTGGCTGCATTTGAGTTTTTAAGGCATTTTGAGGACACAACATCGTCAAGTAGGTAAATTTAACAAATGTTACAGTATCCACTGTAGCTGTCCGCTAGTAAAAACATAGCTTTATCAGTCATTACCCGTGTACAAACCAGCTCAAACAGATAATGTTACCTCACGAAGTTAATCATCAGTCTCCTTGCTTATGTTGAGCATACCAGCTTATTTCTGGTTCACGCGGGATGCGGCAGACGGTGGAGTTAATGCGCGGCTGCCGCTTTATCTCATGGTGGGGTTGTTTTGTGCAGCTGGGGTGCTGCTCGCGTCGCGGTCTCGCCGATTCCACGTGGAACATAAATACAAACTGAAAACCTGTGAAATCCAAGTTAAAAGGTTCTGAGAATATTCAATATCTGTATTTATTTTATTGTTTCACAATTGTTTTGTTTTCTTTAGGAATCCTGCAAGCACTTTATTTTTCATTGATATTAAGCAGATGTAATTCTATTGTTCAGATCAAAATGTTATGACATTGTACATTACAACTGTAAACTTAAACTGCGAACTTTTAAAGCAGGGTCTAAAAATATATATGGTCTGTTTATAAGAGCTTACATTTTATACATTTAATTTAACTAAAGAATCCTGCAAGCACTTTATTTTCCCCCCTTTACTCATACTGCACAAAAAGTGGTTGAATGTTAACAGGGACCGATTAATGCAAATGCAGATCCCACTGTGTTCTGGTTACATTTTTATTTTTATTTATTTATTTTTTTGATAAGGTTTGCATATGGTAGTGTGTTCGTAATGACAGCTTTCCTAAAATTATATTCTATTCCTAAAATAAGAAATATCCCAATATATCGCCTTGTTTACAGTATTGCAATGTATTGCAAAATATCATATCGCAACCCCTGTATCGTGATACGTATCGTATCGCCAGATTCTTGCCAATACACAGCCCTAATAAGTTTATTATTATGATTTTCTGTTAATGTATCAAATATTCTTTCACGGTTAAGTGTAATATTCTGAAAAATTGTACGTGTAGGTAAAGTATGTGTGTATATATATATATATATATATATATATATATATATATATATATATATTTATATATATATATATATATATATATATATATATTTATATATTTATTTATTTATTTATTTAATGTTTAAAAGTATAATACATAAGTATAAAAGCATATTTAGTATTGAAGTATATTTTTATAGTATCTAAATTATAAAATTATAAAAAATCTAAATTAGCCTAAGTAAAAAATAATTTATAAGTATATAATTTATTTTTTTGTTGATGCATCAAACAATGATACATTTTCAGAGTTATAGTTCTAATATTCTGAAAAATTGTATTTGAATGCAAAGTATATAAAACATTCAAATTATAATTAAATAAAATCAAATATTTAATATAGAAGAATATTTTAATAGTATTTAAATGATAAAATTTGAAATAATTAAAATAAAAACATTATTTTCTTAATTAAGTTCATTTAGTGTATATTTTAATATTTTTCTAAATAAAATTAAAATTTCTTAAGTAATTTGTTTTTTTACTTTTTATACTGTATGTAGCTAAATGTTTATTTTTTCGAAGTGAAAGATGACTTTTAAAACATGGATTTCAGAGTTGCATGACATTATAAAAAATAATTTTTAACATAATATTGTCAGTTTTTCTGTTAAATCACATTTTTTTTAAACTGTTATGTATTAACAAATGTATAAATCTATTTGAATATCTCTGTTAGTCCAGTGCATCAGTGAAGTCATTGAAGATCAGATTCATTCACAAGAAACCAAACAGAAAAGCAGCTCATTTTCAGGAACACAAATCATCATGCGCAGCCGCGAAGCCTTTTTTTTTTTTAATTGCATTCGTTCAGCTGCTAGTCTGGAAGCTTCTGAAGGAATATTTGAAGAGCTGCTAATGATGCCGCTTTAACTAAATCAGTGGAACAAAAGAGAAACATCATCACATAAAAGGATAAACGAGTGAATCAATATTTCATACGTGCTCACCTGCGCCTCTGCATTAACCAAATGTCAGAGAAATAAATACATGCAGGAAAAGTGACTGCCAGCTGATGTTTTAGGCAGTTTAAGGTTATTTCGTATAGAAAATAAAACTAGTTAGTGAAACACTGACGACAGACAAATCAGCTCACTAATGAGTAAAAATGATGTGAAATGTGACGCTGAGCGGTTTTGCTGCTCAACTTTCTAACAAACACTAAGTGTGATGCGCAACTGGCCTTTAGTTTAACTTTTATTGTTGCAGCAATTAGTATTCAGCACCATTTAGAACACCTCCCTCTCTCTCTCTCCCTCTCTCTCTCTCTCTCTCTCTCTCTCTCTCTCTCTCTCTCTCTTTCTGTTTACTGCACAGTTAGTGAAGCTTATCGCCTGGCAACCACAATTAAAGTACACTAAGTCAGCAGTAGCAGAGAAAGGGGCTGATAAAACAGTAAAACACCTCCAGCAGCGAGAGCGAGACAGATAGATACTGTGTGTGTGTTTTAGTTAGTCTGCGCCTGAAGCGAAAGGAAAGCAAGTGCGACAGGTGAAACTGGAACTGCACAGGTATGTGATCACTGGAATGCCTGAGGACTGTGTGTGTGTTTAGTAGTTTTGTTAAACGGTTTTTGCACTCTAATCACACTGGATGTGCGTTGACATGCTGTGTTTAGTAATGTTCTCAGGCAGAAGTTCTCATTTCGTGGTTAGGCTTTTGTCACAGCACTCGTTTGCACTGATGATTGGCTAATTGGTGTGGTTTGAGGCTGCTGAGGTGTGAAGCAATGTTCTGTGATTTCATTCGCTGTGATTACATGACTGTAGAAACTCACAGTGGCAGAGGAAGAACTGCATCATCAGCATCATCATTATCAGAGATTAACAGGTGCATGAATGAGTTTGATTGAGTGGAGGTTTGAGATCATACTTTAGATGTTATAAATCTGTGTTTTTCTGTCTCAGAGACTCTGACAGGTAAAGGTCAGAATCACAGCGGTGATCGTCCTCCAGCTGATCACTTTGAAACAACCACACACCCTTTCAAATGTCACCACATCTGTCTGTCTGTCTGTCTGTCTGTCTGTCTGTCTATCTATCTATCTTATCTATCATCCTATCTATCACTCTATCTCTACTGTTCTGTGGTTCTATCATTCAAACATTATTCCATTCATCTTTCCATCTATTTATCATCTCTCTCTATCTACCTGTTTAATCCATCATTTCATCTATCTGTCTGTCTTTCCATCCATCCATCCATCCATTGATAGTTGAATAATAAAGGGTTAATGTACGGTCAGCCAGACATGATTGCCAAATAAACCCTTGGCAGGGCACTGGAGACCGTCTGACTGTGTATGATCCCACTTATTTCACGGCTGCTTACCAAATTAGTAAATAAATAGGCATGAAATACTAATTTGAGTTTAAATTACTGGATTATGTGAGAAGAAAGAGCATGGAGCAATAAGCTTTTTAAATGCTATTTAAGCATAAGAAACAACATTCATGGGGCAGTTCATTTTAGATTTTGTTGCTGATTTGAAATATGTAATTTAATTACGAGTTCAGAAAGCAGTTTTTGAGATTTCAGGATTCCCCCATTCATTTAGATAGAACTTGGTCTTGTTTGAGCTGCCTGGAGGTGTTGCAAATAGGGCGGCCAAGTGAACGGACTTTCCTTGAAAGGGACTTTGGTAATAATCTGTTAAATGACTGCAGTGTTTTGAGATGACTGTATCGCTGTAAATTAGTTGTAACATTGTGTTTGTGTGTTTTTCAGAGTCTGGGCTCCATCGACAGGAAGGGAACGCGCCATAGAAGGTAAGACGTGTCTGTGTCATGCTCTAGTTTGGGTGATGCCGGGGTTAAATATGGCATAATGAAGCGGTCGAGTCATTAGGAATGCCTTTGACCTTAATTGGACCTAGTGATCCACAGAACAGAGAGATAATCTAGATTTAGCCAAACTGTAATCTATAGTAAGCATTTATAATGCCAACCTGAATGCGATTATGTGTTAGTCTGAAGGGTTTGCAAGAGTGTGCATGTGCAAGAAAATTCACCAAAAGTGAGCTAAATTAGGCAAGAATTTCCTGCGGGGTCATTTTCAACTGAGTAGGTGTTTCTTTCTTTGTTTTTTGAATGCATAAAATATTATTTTAGGGGAAGAGTTAGAATGTGTATAGAGTTCACCTATAATTTAATTAGCTTTAAAAAAAATTATGAAATCCATGCAAGTGACTCCTAAAAGTTGACAAAATTATCAGATATATGCATGTACACGGTCCTGCAGTCTATTGTGTGTTGTCAGATGATTTGCTGCTTTATTCAGTAGCATAGATTCACTTTAGTGATAGAAAGAAAGAAGTTATTATAATAAACATTGAGTCAAAAGTCAGAAGCCTAATGATTAAGTTAAAATGAGGCTTCACAAGTCAATAAAAATGAAACAGTATCTCAGAAATGAATGCATTAAAGATCAGGTTGCTACAGTATCGACAACCGTTATAACAGCACTGCAGCTCTATAGTGCACTGGATATGTTGCAGTAACTTGTTTGTGTCACCTGTAGGTTACGCATCAGTTGCATTTGCACATCCATGTTGCATCTCAACGGTAAATGAGTGCAACGAGTCTCTTTAATGTTTTAGTGCTCCTGACATGTTAAATCGTCATATTATTGAGGGTCTGTGTCTTTCTGAGTCTGTGAATTATGAAACTGTCACACAATGTGGCGTAGGAGAGCCTTCCTATCAACAAGAACACCATGTTACCTTGGTTACTCGATTGAAAATGGCAGATCTCCTAAATCTGTCACTAATGGCTGACTAACTGAACCGCTGATCGGATCTGATCAAAGGACGAGCACAAGATGAAGTCTTGTTTTCCCCTCTGGGTAGGTTATATAAAGCCACTTTGTGAGATTTCTTACCCCAGATCAATGAGAGCTGATGTAGTGTTGGTTATTTGGGCTAATTAGTGTGTCATCATTGTCAGTAATTAGTTAGTGTGTGTGTTCTGGTCACAAATAAACGGCTCCCTGTAGCAGTTTAATAATGTGTCCTTTCCAGAGTCAATTTTTCATCCTTGCTGAAAATGAAACGCTGTGCAAAACTAAATCACATTTAATAATTTCACAAAATCTAAAATCGAACTGACAGCAAAAGTTCAAAAGTTTGGGATCAGTAAGATTTTTAAATGTTTTTAAAAGAAGTCTGTTCTGCTCCCCAAGGCTGCATTTATTTGATCAAAAATGCTGTAAAGTTTTATATTACAATTTAAAATAACTTTTCTATTTGAATATATTGTAAAATATAATTTATTCCTGTGATCAAAGCTGAATTTTCAGCATCATTACTCCAGTCTTCTGTGTCACATTATCCTTCAGAAATCATTCTAATATGCTGATTTGCTGCTCACAAATCTTTTCTGATTATTATCAATGTTGAAAACAGTTGTGCTACTTCATATTTTATATTTCAGGTTCTTTGATGAATAGACCGTTCAAAAGAACAACATTCATTTGAAATTGAAATCTGTAACATTGCAAATGTCACTTTTGATTAATTTAATGCATTCTAGCTAAATAAAAGCATTAATTTTTTAATTAATTAAATTAAATAATAAAAAAAAAACATCCTTTTGAACTTTTTAGAGACCTGTCACATACAGTATGTCCCATAAGTTGTCTCAACTCAAATTGAGTATGAATCACTTTTTTCCATGTGTGTAGACAGTTTATTTTTTGAACATAACTCTGAAATATACAATTTTGTTTGTGAATATGCGGTTTACTTGCTGCTAAGTGTCTCGGACTAAACGTTGGCAAACTTTGGAAGACTTTCCAGTCAGGCAGACAAAATGAAACCTGTGTGGCCTTACGCTGAGAAGTCAAATTCAACCAGTCACATTGTTTTTATGAACACAATCAGCGAACGAACCGAATTAGCGAGGAATAAAATGCATGCGGCGTAACCATTTGCGGTCTCGCGTTTGAACGTCTAGCAACCAATTGTGAACAAGTCACATAAACCTTAAGTTGTCAGACTAGTTATTGTGGGTTGCATAACTAAAGGGAGAAAATCAAATGAATTAGTATGAATGATATTTGGCAGCAGTGTGCGTATGTCTCTCTGTCTCTCTCTCTCTCTGACCCACATAAGCATTTTTCACATAGACAGTCTAATAACTTTAATAAGTGTGCATGTTTCAGTGTTTGGTTTTGTGGTTAATGTGTGTATGTGTAAAGGTTGACTCAGCCGTGTGTGTGTGTGGAGGGGCTGGCTTTGTGGTTTGTGTCTTTGATGTGGTTTGGCCATGAAAAGTCTGACGGTTCCCCTACAGTGCCACGCCACACACACACACACACAAAAACACACACCTCAATAAAGCCCCGCCAGAGGAACTTTCCCGCGAAAACATCGCCTGGCATCTCACTTATTTTTGTGTGTGTGGGTGTGTGGCATCGTCTTTTCCATTCTCTCGTACACAGGCATATATGAACACGCTTGGCCACAGGTCTGGTTGTAGGTACGGAGATGACACAGAGGAAACCACTGGCTCGGAAAGCTTCCTCGCAAACACACGCTGTTGTTTGTTACCGCGTGTGTGTGTGTGGTTTGCGTCTATAAATGTATGACACGTTCACACGCTTGTGATCCGCTCCAGCATAAATAATCACCATGATGGCCGTCTCCACTCTGATTGGAATCTTGACGCCCTGTGGAATTGTGGGATTCTGGAGGGAACGACAAGATGGGAGACGCTTTTGGTCCATTACAGCATTCCAGCAAAGACCACAGAGAAAGAGAGAGAGAGAGACGGGGCGAGTAGGTGGCCCTCTAGAGAAGCCACTTTTATTTTGGAGTTCTGGGAACATGAATTAGAAGTGTGTGTACCAGTATGTGTTTATAGCTGTATTAGGTGTTGATTTATATGTATTTTTCTTTATAATCAAATATTATACCAACTTTTCAGCTTCTGAAATTACTTTTTGACTACACAGGCTTTTGATCAGTAGTCATAATATCATTGTCATTTAGAATTTAATTGCGAATGCATTTTAAATTCCAATTTATTTCCTGGATTTGATCAAGATTTAGAATTGCAATTCAATTTTAAATGTAAAAGGAAGAAGAATTGGGTTTAATTGAAATTCCAGGAAATTCATTTAAATGTTTTTTTTTTTTCAACTAGAGAAGCAAAACTTTTAAAAACTTGTGGTTGATTAAAGTTATGAATTTTAATTAAAATATGAAAGTTGATTAAAATATGAATCCCGCATGTTCTGCGAGTCTCTGTGTGAATGAATGAATGAACGCTCGCGGTGATTTTAGCATCTGCCATCTCAATGAGTACATAAATACATAAACAACATCTCCAGAACTGCTCTGAGAGTCGCTTCACGAGCATTTTACTGTTTCATTTGAGTAAAATAAGCTTCATATCATATACACACAGAAATTTAAAGGTATTCACGGCAACCCATCAAAATAAAAGTTCGGTTTAGACACTGGGCCAGAAATATATTACTATTATTTAGTAGAATATATGTTATGCTACTACTACTACTGTTTAAAAAAATTAATAAAACTTTATTTTTTAAGAAATAATCACACAATATTTCTTCCATGTTTTAATTTTAATAGGAAAGCCCCTTTATTTACCAAAAAATAAAATGTTTAAATTTCATAAATTAAAAGACAAATTAAATTTGGGTGAAACTTTTTTACTGTTTTTCATACTTTTATTACTTGTGGAAAAACCTGAAACACCATTTTAAATAAGTATAAAGAATGGCATTGATTTTTGTACATTTTATTTTTGTTTGACTTTATTAATAAAAATAGTGTGTTTTTTAATTAGCATGTTTTTGTGTTTTGCTTTGGTACCGAAATTGGTACCGAGAACCGTGGATTTTCACTGGTATCGGTACCGAATACAGAAATTTTGGTACTGTGACAACACTAGATGGATAGATGATAGATAAATGGATGGTTCTGTTGGTGAAATTCTACAATTTATCCTTCATAAAGAAGGCAATTCCAGAATGCTTTGCGCAGCTGACTTGATTTTGAAACAGATCTTCTCTCTCTCTCTCTCGCTCTCTCTCTCTCTCTCTCTCTCTCTCTCTCTCTCTCTCGCTTTCTCTCGCTCTCTCTCTCTCTCTCTCTCTCTCTCTCTCTCTCTCTCGCGCTCTCAATCATGTCTAAAAGTACATACGATTAAGCGTTGACTTGTGGCGTGTTTATGTTTGGTATTTATTTTTATACCGGCGTTTGTGTGTACGTGTACTCTTGAAGGAGGTGATGTCATCACTCAGGCCTTCGTACTGTAAGAAATCTTCTAATGGCATTACATCAGCGCATGGGACCCCTACCGAGCGCAGTGTCATCCAGAACAGCTGCCGGCGGAATCAGATTCATCCCGCTGTCCTTCTTCCTGTCTTATTCCCAAACGGCTTCTATCTAGGAACATTCCCTCTAGAAATACGGATGCGGTCACCTCTCGGTGGCATGAGCGTTTGGGAGGCGCTGACCTTGTCCTTCACTGTTTAAACATTCTTCAGTCGCACTTGTTGACTTGTTTGTCATTAAGCGATAGCAGGATTGTTCATTCACGCATTTACAGCGCTGTCAGCCTCACACGCACAGATCTGCATATAGCGGCCGCTGCTGCTGTTATGACGACACTGTTGCTAATGAGACGACAAATTCAATACACACAGTCCCTCTTACATAAAGTTTTACAGGGGAATCTCATGGAGAACATTTCTAGGTCATATTGCACCTTATTGTGGCCTTATTTTTTGATAATTAGACATGTTTTACTTCCAAGTTTTTTAAAATGTAACTTTTTTTGTAATATATAGTTGGTACAAAAGTCTCAGACCTCATTAAAAATCTTTATTTAAAAAAATTATAAACCTGGTATAAAAAATAAATAAATAAATAAAAAACGAGGGAAAAAACCTGGAAACAAACAGGTTTTTGAAAGATGTAAAACACTGAAAAGAATTTATTTATTTATTTAAAATTTTATTTGTTAATTACTTAGATGTTTTATTATCCACATTTATTTATTTTATTACTAAGTGTGTTTTATTTTATTTTCATGATGTTTGTCCTTTTAGTTTTGGGCAAAAGGATTTTTTTGTTGAATTAACAAATATAAAAAGTTTACATATTTTAAAGTGATGCTGAAATGGTTACTTGCACTATTTGTTTGTAATTAAAGATCCAATATTTATACATATGAAACATGATGGAAAATTATGATGGAAAATATTTGGTAAAACTCTGGACTGGTGAAAAAATTGAAAACCTGGAAATAAACAAGATTTTAGGATTTTGAAAAATGGAAAACAATGAAAAGATTTTATGTTCTTTCATTTATTGTTTTTCAATTTTATTTATATGTATTATTTGTTTTGTTATCATTATTCATATTTTTAGTTATTGTTTATTTTATTACTGTCCACATTATTATTATTATTATTATTATTATTATTTTTTTAGTTTTATCATTTTATATTATTATTATTATTATTATTATTATTATTATTATTATTAGATATGTTTTATTTTATTTTCATGATCTTCATCCTTTTAATTTTGGGCAAAAGGAGTTTTGACTGTAGTGATAGAAAAAGTTGATCTGCATTTTTAAAGTGACACTAAAATTGCCTTAATTGTACTTTTTGTTTATAATTGAAGATCAACTATTCATACACATGAAACATGATGGAACTTTATGATGGAAAGTGTTTGGTAAAGCTCTGAACTTCTCTTGGACAGCATGTGTGTGGGTGTGTGTGTTTTAGGGAAACACTGAGTAAATCAGTGGATCTATTGCAGTAATCATGCTATTTCTGTGTGTTTGTGTTTCTCAGGACTGAGTCTGGCATCGTGAAATTCACCCAGAGACTTTCTTTGAAGGACAAACACTGCAAGGAGGACAGGAGTCTGTCGTCTAGACCTCCGGCCTACAGGAGGCGCTCTATCAGCGTAGACTGGTACCACAACATTTACATCAATTCAATAAATCAATCAGCTAAAAACCAGTTTGCAAGAGGTTGACCAGACATTTGGGCTCAAAAGATGCCAAAAAAGCCATGTTGGCTCTGAACACCGCTAGTTACCCGTGGTTTTTCCTCTGCTCATCTCTACAGACATCATGACTCCAGCTCTGACTGTCTCTCTGCTCTCCACCCTCCCCATCTGTCACGGCTTATGCATGTCCAAAACTCACAAATCTGACTCACTTCCAACATGCTTTTCTTGGGAGCTTTTCCTGAGATCATCAACATGCACATCATTTTAAAGGCACATGAATCTCTCTGCCTTTTTTTTTTTTTTTTTTTTTTTTTTTACTGTTTAAGAAAAATTACCAAACCTTGACCACAATTACTCATTTTGGAAATTCTTTAATGGTGCTTCAAAGTACTTTAATGAATAGCAAGTCAGATTTGTGTAGCATTTTTTACAAAACCCACGCATTGTTTCAAAGCAGCTTTACACAAAATCATGATGTTAATATTTAAAATAGCTTAATATTTTCATGCCTTATAGTCGCATTTATCGATTAGAGTTGCACAATAAAATGATTACATTTTGTGACAATATATGCAATCAAGCAGTTGAGATTTGCTATATAGTATATATAGTTTTATGTGAGTATACTGTATGCATGCAAATAAAGTTGGACATACTTTATGTATCCAACATTATATAAAGAGCTGGTCAATATTACAATTATACCAGCAAACATAAAATTAAATAGGCTTATATGATTTTAGTTAATAATTTATTTTTGATAATTTGTATAAATAGATTTATACTGCATAGATAAACTTTTTTTATTGAATGAAATATGTTTATGATTTTCTTTTTGCAGAAATTGCTAGTTAATTTTATCACATTGGACTAAAACTTACTGACTTTGTTCACATATAGTATAACAGCTTCCCCCCAAAAACTGGATCATTTTTGTTCTTTTTTGAGTCCCCCCCCACTTTGTTACACTTGTAGTCTTCTCAGTCAAAAATGGCCAGCTTATAAATTTATCATTATGCTTTATTACTCCCAAATATTGGATTCTATCTTTTTGTCAGCTTGTTTTCTGTCAGTTAGCACATGTTTTGTATTTCTTTTTGGAAGTGATTAATCATAGACCTCATTGATCTAAGCTCATGCGCCTGAGTTTTTGAGTGAACATTGCCAAAATTATCCATAAATAATGATTTTTTCACACTTAAATGAGGCCTACAACCAATCAGTTCCAAAAAGATATACAAAACCTGTGCTAATTGGAATATTGAATCCAAGATTTGGTGGTAATGTAGCATAATAAGAGATTTACAAGCAATTTTTAAATGGACAGTCGTTTTTGATTGGGAAAACCAAATTAAAGGGACAGTTCACCCATAGTATTCCACAGTATTTTTGAAGTATTTTGGTTGATGGTACCCATTGACTTCCATAGTATTTTTGAAGTATTTTGGTTGATGGTACCCATAGTATTCCACAGTATTTTTGAAGTATTTTGGTTGATGGTACCCATTGACTTCCATAGTATTTTTTTTCATACTATGGAACTGTTTGTTTCCCAACATTCTTCGATATATTGGTTTGGAGGTTGGGAACAACTTGAGGTTGAGTAAATGATGACAGAATTTTCTTTTTTGCCTGAACTATCCCTTTAAGTAAAGGAGTTAAAATATATTTATATCGTCCCATCTATCGTAAACCTGCTATATTCCTGATCTACGAGTTTAAGTGCTTTTGTTCGTGCATGAGAAGAGGTGCGTATCGTCGGCCGCATCTGGGTCGTGGCATATGGCAGATTGGGAGCCGGGCTCCAGAGTCACATATAACTCCAGGGAGTCTCGGCCGGCGTGTCCCCAGGATGTACCCACCCTGGCTGGGCGAGATGCGGGCTGGGCCCCCCTGTTTTCGGGACTGCGCAGAGACTCACGCAGACTCCCTGTCACCTCCTGCACGCCGAGCTGTCTGTCGCCAGAGCCTCTTAGACGGGCCTAACGTCACACATGCGTACGAGGCCGATGCACAAAGACACATCAGCGTGCACGCATTCATACATTGATTGATCCCGCGTCTCGGAACATCCCCATGGCGACGGTCTTCTGTCTCTGCTCATCAGAATTAGAGAGATTTGCCCCCTGGGGTGGGGGGCGAACAGGTGGCGGGCAGTTGAACTCCACACAGCAAACACTCTCACAGGGGAGCGACTACTACTGCGACAACACGCGCGCATACCGCCGCATACACACAAATACTCCCGCGCTTAATCTCTTAATCGGAGCGGATTAGAATGCATACACTCGCCACAGAAACACGCAAACGCACGCGCGATGGGAAAAGACCATGGCTTTACTGCGTTAAACAAACTCACTCCTGTTCTAATGCCGTTGATGCGACATGCGTGTGTGCATGGGTAAATCTCACGAAACGCATGTCACTGCAAATTTAAATGAAATAAATTGCATTGTTTAAAGAAAATTAAACCTATTTTTGGAGGTTTTTGTTTTGCAATCAGACATACTATTATTTACTTATATTTCTATAATGCAGAATAATGTTTTTTATTATTGTAATGTGAAAAAATTTATATATATATATATATATATATATATATATTTAAAATATATTTAAAGATTTTAAACATTTTCAAGTAAGACACTGCAGGCAAAATAAGGTCAATTTTGTGGTCAACTTTATTCAATTTTTTTTCCTGAATTTTTTCAAAAAATTTTTATTTATTGCAATTTTGCTTTTAATTTTGCCATAACTTGTCTTCTTTCAGATTTTTGAAAAGACGATATCCTAAATACACATGAGTGTTGATTTTATCTATTTGCATCTGTAGATTTCAGTTATAATGCATTTATATAAAGGCTGCTTTCTCAAAATGAGAAATATCCACTTCATTAGCACTTACATCCACCAAACTTTAGTCTTATTCCTATTTTGAAGCATTTGTTCAAAAAAAAAATTTATATATATATATATTTATATATATAAATGTTCAAATATATATATTTATATATATATAACATTTATTTTATATATAACATTTTATTCCTAAATATATGATGAAAATCTAAATTTTCTTCTGTCAGTATTTTCTGATTTATGAAGTGATAAAAAAGAGATATCCAAAAAATGCCAATATGCCAACAAAATTTTAATATGCAACAAGAATTTTAAACCTGTCTTATCCAATTTTCAGATTGTTGTGTTTTGGAAATGTTTGCAAATTAGTGCATATTTAATTAGATAACACCTCATTTGCATATTTATACATATCATTTTAGTAAACTTGCAATACAGAAGTTAAAATTTGTATCTTATTAAACATCAAGTAAAACATTATAAATAGTAAAATCATTACAGTAATGAGAATTTCTGTTGGAAAATTTGCTTATGTGTCATTAAAATTATGCCACATTCTTAAAAATTTGCTTTGATTATGCAAAACATATTATCCTATTTCTTGGCTGTTAAATTTGAGGTGAAATGTGACCCTTTCTTGTGAGATTCTAATCTGATTCTGTTTGCATGCTGAAGATCTCAGTGGTGACACGCAAACCTGTCGGCGTGTCTTTCAAATGGTGAGGGAATCAACTGATTAGCTTTGATTCCCCATTGTGTGTGTGAGAGGTCGAAGGGTTAGATTGGCTCCACTAGGCCTGAAGTACACGAGAGAGAGAGACGGGTTCTGTTGACCCTAGTAACACACACACACACACACACACACACACACTGATCAGTAATACTGTCCTCGCTGCCCCCCTCCTGTTGCTTACTGTCACACACACTCCCCCTCCAAATTTTGGCTGGTCGGACTGCAGTCTGTCTGGTGCCAAGAATCAAATTTCAGACTCTCCTTCTCGCAGCCACATATAACCCTTGGAGAGGAGTCCCTCTGCCCCCTTTCCATCTATTATTGCCAGCTACTCTGAAAGAAAGAGAGACGTCGTCCCGTCCGCTCTTTGCGCATTTGTCGTAAAACATTCCAAATGTCACCGGAGTTTTGTTTGATTGATGACGACGTGAAAGAAACGGCATGTTACTCTGACTGGAGTTTCTCGCACACATCAGTGCATAGTTATTGTTGCATCTATTTGTTCCATGTCTTGAGTTAAGCTAATGAGTAAAATCATTCACAAACTCATGATTACAGCGAAGGAATCTAAAAGTAGTTTAGGTCAAATGTTTCCACTTTTGTTCTGTTTGATATATGTGATGTATCTGTTTGATAGTATTTCCTGATGTTCTGTATGTAATTCTTTAATATTCTGAAAGATGATATTAATTGAATACAATGCAATTAAATTGAATATCGTTGAGTCAGAGAATGTGAATTGCTCTTACAATTGTTTTGCAATTGTGATCATTTCATGAATGCAACATAATGTCGAAGAGCTACTCTCTAATTTCTAGATTCTATTTTTCCAGATTTTAAATTCAGAATTATAAATTAAGTGCTAAATAACTAATCAGATAATCTTGCACTATTTATTTAGTTATTTAATTAATTTATTTATTTATTTTTGAAGATGGATAATCAACAGTCATACATTTTGCTGTTGTCTAAAGAGTTGAAACTAATAGTAAATTAAAAAAAAAATTCCATTAAATTTTCTCTACAGGAATTTCCATCACTGTAAAAATGCAGCTGCAATTAGTTATAACAATTTAAAATTTGTTGAGATAACTAAATCCACTAAATAACTATCCAACTTAATTAAATTAAAGTTAACTAAATATATAATTTTATGTCACTTATGCTATTGATGAATTTTAAGTTGTGATAACTAATTGCAGCCATCATTTTTTGAATTCTTCATCAATTGAAGAATTCTTCAATAAAGAAAATTGCAGTAAAATTTCAGTAAACAATTCGGTAACACTTTACAATAAGTTTGAATGATAGTTAAGATTACTTTCAGCATTACTAAAATCAAAAGCTGTATCTGTTAACATTAGTTAATGCACTGTGAACTAACATGAACATTTTTAATAACATTAACAAAGGTTAATAAATATGTAAAAATAAACTGTTAGGTTAATGTCAGTTAATGCATTAACTAATGTTAACAAATGAGAATTTATTGTAAAATGTTACAAAAAAATAAATAAAAATTCTTCAATAAAGCTTGAACCAAACTTTGAAAGTATATTCAAATTAAAAAAAAAAAAGTGAAAGATACAAAGACTATGAACTTGTGCATCCCATTACACATAGCAAATGATGTAAATCAAATTAACGACTGTAATACTAAAAGTTAAATGCACTGTTTATATTTGTTCTTGCTGTCAGTGTTTATCTGCTAGTCTGTGTAAAATTTACATTTTATTTACAAAAATGATATTTCATTCCCATAATCTGATGCACATTTGCTTAAATAATGCCTAAATAGCTATTTGGCTATTGGTTAACATTACTCAATGGTCTGAATGATGGATGGTGTTAATGGAAATTCATTTCAGAGGAAGAGCGCGTTTTTATATTTTGAATGAAATATCATGATTTTTTGCCTCTCAAATAACATGCATTGATGGATTGTGAAGAATAATCCCAGGAACGTCATTAAGAAAGCACAGAGCGTTCCCGTTGTCATTTGTTTTCTGTATAGCAACATCAGATCTAAAAAACGAGTGACAAAAATACTCTCCAGCTTTTATCGTTGTCTCACGTGAAACAAAGCGGATAATTTAGCGGCCACATTAGCAGTGCTATCGGGCAGAGTTTGATCTCAGAGGTAAATGTGAACATGTGTTCGGGGAAACGGTAAAGAGTAATCTCTTACCATCAGTGAGCTCAACACATGCACATGTGTGCGGGATTGCATGTGTTTATATGCGCCTACTGTTCTCAATGGCTATTATTCTTAGACGGAGGCATTACTCACTAAATTTTCCATACTATGGCCTATTCTCATTTAGCCTTGACTTACTGGACGTGTTAAATGTGCTCGTATTTGTGTGCTAAATTTTGCTTCGCCTTTTGATGTGACGCCAGACACAGTCCCCAGATATTGGAGCACTTTTGCCCCCAACTTGACTGTGTTTGTGCGCACAGTTTAAATAAGTGTGTGTTGCTGTGCAAGCATTTTTCAAATGAATAGCATTTTGAATTACAAATATGTTAGAATTGAAAAATCAACGTTCTTCAGCGTGATCTGAGATTCAGTGGAAGAAGGCAATCTGACTGTCTGTACAAAGAGTCACATGATCGATGTTCAGAAGTGTTACAGTGTTTCTTTGTTTGTAACTGTTTCAAAATTCTAAATCTTCCAGATTTAAATCAGATTCGGAATCCTGGGTTTTTCGTGTGGTCTCAGACGTTTGGACCTCACAGTAGTTGTGTGGTGGGAAACTATGTTGTGTGTGTGTGTGTGTGTGTGTGTGTGTCTGTTCTCTTCTATCACTATTCGTCTGATGGGGTGCTGAGACGGCTGTGTTAACATGTGGTGTCCCTGTTTCTTTTGTCTTTCTCTCTTTATCCCTCGTTCTTTCATCTGCAAGTCTTTCATGTGAGTGCACGCACCGTTCGCTCGGCAGCCCGTGTGTTCGGCACAAGAGGAGAAACTTTAAGCCCGGAGATCAGCCGCCTTTGAAACTGATCCGGCCTGCCACAAATATACCCACTTTTATCTGCACACAGCACATACCTGCCCGTTAAAATAACCGCGTTATTATCAGAGCACTCGGAGGTGTTCGCCTGTTTCTGACGACGCGGCGTCCTAGTACGAGAGCATTTGTGACAGTTGTAGTTCTTGGAGCGCTTTGTTCTCTTTCCAAACCTGAAGCCCCTCTGAATGAATCTTCAGATCAGGGAATACATGTCAATATTAATATAAATCAGCAATCAATGTGGGTTTTTCAGCTTCTGATTATAAAAATTTTGTTCCTTCCAATCTTATTCTATTTTGTTTTTTTCAAGAATAAATCTCATTAGTTTATGTTTTAGAACAAGAAATACTAATTTGCAAAAAAAGTTTGTAAGGGACCAAATTTAGGAAAATAAACTTAATTCAAGATTTATTCTCTGAAAAGTCAAGCATTATTTTGCATCTTAATTAAGTAGGCTATTTTTTATTTTTAGTAGTTTTTAATTTATAATTTTAATCATCATAACAATCCATATTAATTCATAATAATTAGAATTTATTATTTATTTATTATTTATTAAATTTATTTAAGGATGTTTACAATAAGGACCCATTAGTTAACGCGTTAACGCATGCGATTAATCTAAAAATTTTAACGCGTTAATATTTTTTTAACGCAAATTAATCGTTTGATAAGGTTTGACCCCAACTTCTTCCCGTCATCGCATCGCGGAAGGTTATCTATCATTGTGTGATGAGGGTACAGCAGTGAATCAGTGTTGTCAGGGTAACAGCACAAGTGGGCTATTTTGAAAATACAGTCGCGGGAAAAATTACAGAGCTGCGGGTTGCGTTTTTTTGGGCTACTTTTATAATGTACCGCGGCCGCCCAAAGTGTATATAGACAAATAAAAATGAAAATAGATCATTTTACTAATGTGTATTATAGTTGGAATGTATACCTGGCAACTTAAGAACGGAGAGGCGGTTATAAACATCACAAACAACGTAAGTTTCAGCCAGAGCATACATGTTAAGGCTTTTACACAGCAGAAATAAAGATGACAACAGCCTCTATAGATTATATAAGATAATAAACACACGATTACAATAGGATATGGTTTGTATGTGATTTTCTTGAGATGAATGTGTACATCTATGCTAATTTGTGCAGCGATATAAAAGGCTATAAAGAGCATATTTTAACAACAGTAAACGACCAAATTCCACATGTGATCGCAAAAGGAAGTTATTACAAACACTCGATGGTGGTTTGAAGTGAGTTCTGAGTAAAAGTGTACTATTAATCTCATAAACTGTCTTATGTAGCATGATGCTAATGTTAGCTCTAATGCAGCTGCAGAACAGGTCCAATTCTTCTTAATAATGCATTTTGTCATAATACTTCACATAAGGTCGCAAGAAAATGTTTTGTTGAATTTATTTAGAAATACTTTTGATAATAGTTGGGTAAATGTATACTTGGATTGAAGCGATGTGGCTTAGTTAACGTTTTATTGTCAGTATAAAGGCTGATAATGGCTGAATAAAAACAGAAGAATAATGATAAAAGAATAATAAGGATTATGTCTCATATCTGGCAGAAGTGTGAAAGGTTCTGTTTCCTTAAACTAGTTTGTCATGCATTTCATTTCAACACATTTACAGGTAAATCCTAGTATTTTAAATTTGCGATTAATCATGATTAATCACAGTCCAGGACTGTGATTAACGCGATTAAATTTTTTAATCAATTGACAGCACTAGTTAATACATTAACTAAAATTAAATAACGATGAGCAATTAATTATTAATGTAATTTTTTTTTTGCTAACATTAATTTGTTAATGTTAATAAATAAAAATACATCTGTTCATTGTCAGCTCAGGTCTGTTAAATAATATTAAGAGGTACAAATTTTAATTTTAGTAATGTATTAGTAAATGTTGAAATTAATTAAGATGAATAAATGTCTTTTTATATAAATAATTTATCATTGTTAGTTTGTTGTTACTAAAGTGGCTGACTAATGTTAACAAATGGAACCTTATTATAAAGTTTTATTGAAATATTTCATGGAAACAAGATCCAAAAAAAAAACTATTGAATATGTTTTTGTGGTGGCAATAAATAGTCTAAAAAAAAGACTCATATATATATATATATATATATATATATATATATATATAAGTATTTATCCACTAATTTTTGCACACTGAATATAAACCTTCAAAGAAAACAATGAACTTTAAGTTTCAGTGAACTTTATTATTGTTATTTCATCCTGATGACAGTGCTGACAGCATCTCTCTTTATTTCTCGTAAATTCTCATTTCTTGTGTATTTTCTTTTTCAGGGCCGAATCCAAAATGACTCAACAGATTCCAGACCCCCATCCTCTGATTCCACGCAAATACTCCAGCACGTCATGTTCGTCTCCACCGAGCGCCGCGCGACGCCTCTACAGAAACCTGTCTGGAAAGTTCCGAACGGCCAACTTGGCTCTGGATGACGCAGTGCTCCCGAGCCAATCGGACAAGGACCATTCACACAAAACCACCATGGTGTGATGCAAACACCTCAACAAGAGCTATGCAATAACAGAAACTAAAATAGTCTCACATAACTATTGAATTTTGACTTGTTCAGCTTGTTCTAGCTAAGAACCGCCCACTTACTTATGACTGACATATGAAGCAACCAATCACAAGTGATGATGCTTTAACCTTCAAAGAACCATATTGCTCAAAATCATATTCATTTATAAATCAAAAATCATATTCAGTCAAAAATAGCATTGATATATTTCATGCATGTGTGTATTTGCAGTTGTGCAGCATGCATTTTTCTATGTGAGTGATGTGTATCTGTCCATGCATGTGTAGTTCCAGGGAAATGAGGCTCTGTTTGAAGCCGTGGAGCATCAGGAGCTGGACGTCGTGGAGTCTCTGTTGAACACCTTCAGTCTGGAGGAGCTGGACTTGAACACACCCAACAGTGAAGGGCTGCTGCCGCTCGACATCGCTATCATGACCAACAACGTCCCCATGGCCAAACTTCTGCTGAGAGCCGGGGCCAAAGAGAGTCCCCACTGTGAGTACACACTCCCTGTGATCAAACACATGCAGGATGAGCCCCGTGGAATTTGATCATTGCTTTCCAAATAGGAAATTAAATGGTTTAAACATATTTAAAACTGTGTTCCTGGATTAAAAAGATTGAAAAATCAAAACTCTGGTTTATTTTTTCACTATTTGACAAGATGTTTGTTTAACTTTTTTTTTTGTTTTTTATTCTCTAGTTTTAAGTCTTGAAGGCAGAGCCGCTCACCTGGCCTCGCTGGTGCAAGAGGCGGAGCATCGCATAGCAGAGCTGGTTGCCCAGGTGATGGGGGAGGGGCCTGTGGAGAGGGAGGAGTCAAACAGAGAGAGACAGCTGAAGACCTGGGAATGGAAGCTCCGCCTCTACAAGCGCATGCAGACGGGATACACACACGCCAGTAAGTAACACACACAAGAACACACACACTCACCTGAGGTTACAGCGGGTTACCATGTGTGACACTGAGTGTGTGTTTGTGTTGATTTCAGGTCCTCCTGAGCCTCCCAGCATCGTTCATCTGTCCGTTTGCAGTAGCACCAGTCTCAGAGTTTACTTCCAAGAGCCTCTCTGTCACAACTCTGCTGTTATTACCAAATACCGCGGTGAGTGACCCCTGACCCTGTTTTAAGGCCGATTTAGATTATACCACTAAAACACCGGAACACACACAACTGACTAGCCTGCAACTAGCTGGTGAGAATCAGCGATTTGACACCCAATTAGAGAATATATTCCATGCAATCGAGATAATGCCACGTATCACATATTTCACATAACTCGTTTGCCAAATTCACACTATTATATTTTTGTAGTTTTTATAAATATTTTTAATTATCTCATTTTTTTCAGTTTTAAATGAGTAGTGAAAATAAGTAGCAGTAAGTAAAATAAGTATATACTATTATAGTTTTATCAATATTTTTAATTGCCTTTTATTTCTATATATATATTAAGTTTTAAATGAGTAAAAATAAGTAGTAGTAAGTAAAATAAGTGCATACTATTGTAGTTTTTATTAATATTTTTAATTGGCTTTTATATATATTTATATTTTCAGTTGTATTTTAAATTTTGTTAAATTTTTTGTAATTTTACTAATTTTTTTTTTTTTTTTTTTTTTTTTTTACTCTTTAGGATTAATTTATTTTTTATTTCTGTTTTAGTTTGTTTATTTCCAGCTAATAATTCACATTTATTTAAATTAGTTGCAATGGTAAAAATTCAAATTTTCATTTAGTTTAAGTCTAATGCTTATATTTTATTCCAAATAACAAAAAAATGTTTTAATAGCTTATGTTTTAGTATTAGTTAATGATAATAACCCCGGTGCTGTCATAAACAGTGTCAAAAAAAAAAACTTGCTTCACTTATACACCTGCTTGTAGTTTCTGTCAGATATTAGGTTTGTTGGTTTGTTTAATGGGTCTTTGAGTGGTGCAAACGAACTTATCATACAAAACAAATAGCACAGAAATACACCAAGACACAGTTTGTTTCACCATATAGAACAAGCACAGTTGAAGCCACATGATACGTGACTAGTAGACACAGCATGGCATGGTGGTAAAACTAGTTGACTAGTCAGTGCAGTTCCGTCTGTGCATCTGCTGACTGACTGCTTGCTTATGTGTGTTTCAGTGAGCTGGAGCAGTGTTCCTTCATTCACTCCATTACTGGGTGAGACGATCATTGAAGACGTGACTCAGCTCCAGTATGACATCACTGGACTTCCAGCGGTTAGTATGTGGAGTAAAACAAACTGCAAACATTACCACAGCTGTCAAGCTCAAAAAAAAGCAAACTAAAAAGCATCAGATAGTTTCATAACATACAACTTCTGCACTATATTTCAGGTTTTCTGAAGCCGTATGATAGTTTTGTGTGAGAAACGGAGCTGAAATTAAAATTATTTGTGACCTGCTCTGTCTTTGTGAATCACTTTGACCCAGAAACATATTTTTAGTTTTATGAACAAATGTTTTATGAATGAAAGAACAGACGTTTTACGAAAGCAGTGGTTCTCAACCACTAGGAAGCTTCAGCAAACTTCCAAGGGGTCCTTAAGATGATTTAAAATAAGACAAAACAAGCATTAAAATAAGCTAAAACAACATATGTCTTATTTTAATTCATCCCCTCAACAGCTTAATTTTAAAAGTGTGATTTCTAGACCTGGAAAAGTCATGTAAAGTAATACAATCATAAAACTCCACTGGCATTTATATAATAAATCCACAAAACATTTCTTTTAATGTCCAACAGAAGAAATAGTCAGTGACATGAGGCAAAGTAAATGATTTCTGAATTTTCATTTTGAGTTAGCTATCCCTTTAAGCTATAAGATATCATTGGTTAATATAAATTGGTTAT
The DNA here is from genome assembly GCA_039654775.1 of Spinibarbus caldwelli. Lineage (NCBI taxonomy): Eukaryota > Metazoa > Chordata > Actinopteri > Cypriniformes > Cyprinidae > Spinibarbus > Spinibarbus caldwelli. The sequence goes on along the minus strand of CM077263.1, from coordinate 2,621,713 downwards.
GTCAGGAGGAGAGAAAAGTTGTTTTAGAGGTGAAGAAAGATTATAAAAAAAAAAATTTAGTAACTGAAAAATCATGCACAAGACTAATATTAATGAACTATCATTGTTTGAGTTATCAAAATTTTATGCCTTTTGTCACTGTCATTAATGTTTTTAATGTTTCTATTTAGATGAGATTAATTGGATTCATTTTTTATTCAACTTAAACATTTTATTTCATTTTTTAAGTTTGTTTTATATCATTTTATGTAAGCTTCATTTCAAGTAATGAAACTTTATTTTAAACTTTAAATCTTAATGGTTTTATTTTTATTGTTAGTAATCTATAACAACACCAGTGCACAATAAAGCAGTACAAAAATTCATTGTTTAATTGTTTTAACTGGTTTTGTAAGAACAACAGCAGTGAACAAATAACAAAGACAACAAAAATAACTAATATTATTAATAAAAAACAACAACTAATAAACCTGAAAAATGTTACAAATAGCATAAATGCCTAAAGATGTAAAATAGAGGAAGATATAAAATTGTACAAAAATCATAGTATCACAATCTTTAAATACTACTGACAGTTTTTAAATGAATTTAAACCGCATTTTCAGTGGAAGGTTGTATTAAATACAACATCAGTCACAGATCTGTCTCTCTCATTTCAGGGCACATGCTGTTATGTCCAGGTAGCAGCATATAACATGAAGGGATGGAGTTCAACTCAGATATCTGAACCTGCTTGTGCTACAGTCTCAAGTGAGCACACACACACACACACACACACATTCAACAACGACAAACAGGACAGATGTTAGTCACGTTTTGCTTTCTAAGAAGTTGCATGACAGATTGTGTGTGTGTGTTTTATGTATGTGTGTCTGGCTTTATTTGTGTCATACTTGTGTCCTCATTTTTATGTTTGTGAGGACAAGCCTTCCTTTTCTCCCACAGATTTTAGGGCTCTTTTGCGTCGAGTGTGTGTGTGTGTTTTGAGCATGCTAATTTAAATGTGTGTTTGTGTTTTCCATTTCGACTCCCTCTGGAAATATTTGCATGTCTGTGAGAAGCTGTAAAGTCGCAGACAGAACGGCTCTTATACACCAACTCAAACACACACACACACACACACACACACACTTGTTGTCTCCCTCTACAGTTCACGCTCACATATACACACCGCTTTACGGCTGCATGCAGAAATGATTTTCAATCAATTTCTTTTATTTACATGATGTTTGCGTCTTTTTTTCCGCTCGCTCTATCTGGTTGGTAACACACACACACACACGCTCTCAGTGAGGTTAGCCGACTGAAGAGAGGGTCTGTGTTAGACGTTCCCGGAATAGAGCGTCCATGATTTCCCTGCTTCCCCAGGAACCGGCCTGCAACCAACACACCGTCAGAACACCATCCTGTTTACTGTGCTGAGTGTGAGTGTGAGTGTGAGTGTGAGTGTGCGTGTGCGTGTGCGTGTGTGTGTGTGTGTGTGTGTGTGAGTAGGGCTCTGCGATAAATTGATAATGATAATTATCGCAATATAATTTTCCTTGATAGAACAATATGAAGAGTTTGATAAATGTTCGATATAATGTTTATGCGCCAAAGGGAAATGAAACAGCATTACTCGTTTGAATCATGCCACATGGACCGTTTATCCGCTCGACTCAAAGTTCAAACGGCAGCGCAGCGCAAATTTACTAGAGCAAATGTGTTTACACACTGATGAGTCCCGGTCATATGATTACTAAACAGCACTGCGAGTTTCAGTGTGAAGCACTTGAATTCAGCAAAGAACACAAATGACTCGTGATTTTAAACTAGTTCAAAGGCAGATGAAACAACGCTGACAAACAGCAGAAACACTGTGCGCAACGATACAGTCAGAAAGCTTTTCAATCTACAAATCGCCATCATTTACCATGGATTTACTGTAGTAACAACTGCAGAAATGTGGGATATGCATATCAAGTTTTATTATAGGAGTAATGGAATATAATTAGTATAGTATTTTTTTGTGATTAAGCTATAGCATGTGTGCATTTGTACTAAATGTTTTTAGACTACTGTTTTTCATACAAATATCTAAAAACAATATAGTTATATTTTACCATGGTATTGGGGTGCTATATGTGTGGTTTTAACTGTGTTTATCATGATTTAAATGTATGCTACTGTAAGGGACCAAAAAAAAAAAAAAAAACACTGTCAGAACAATTAAAATTTCACCACATAAAAATGAGATTGCTACAATTTTTTTACAGATGTTACTGATTTTGATAATGAACAAAAATTTACATCAGCATCCTAACTCAGGCTACTTCTATTATCAAATGTGCATTTCTAAGAGACAAAAAAAAAATATTATTAATATTATCAGGCAACACAAACCTGTTTCTTGATTTGAAACAATATCAATCATTAGAACATGCAGAAACTAAGAAAATAATCTATTAAGATATTTATTTTGTTAAGGAAAATTAATGATCTGTTTTCTTCAACTTTCACTTTGGTGCAAAACTCTGGCTTCAAACTTGAAAGAAATAAAGATTTGACATTTATCATGATAATTATCGATATCAACTGATATGAAAAAAAATTATCGTGAAAATTATCGTGATATTTTTTTTGGTCATGTCGCCCAGCCCTGTGTTTATGTGAGCCTGATGCAGAGATATAAGGGCAATACTGAATGGTTTACTGCCAGACTAGCATGGAAACGTTACATAATCACATAGTTTTTGTTTTTACCCACGATGCACAAGTTCTTATCTCTGTCTGTTTCTGTAGGCTGGAGGGAGGTGGATGTTCTTCCGCCCCGCCAGCAGGGTCTGAAAGAGGCGCTAGAGCAGCTCCTGGTGCAAATTAAAGGGGCACATCGTCACTGCGCCTGCCACGGTAAACACTCACTCACACTGGACCTGAATGAAACACTCCTCATTCACGCCACAAACCTTACAGTGCTTTAAAACTAATGCTGAGTTAATATTTCAGAGGGCTGGAGCATGTGGGTCCTGTTTGTTGGTTTTAGGGCATCAACGCTGAGGGTTTATTTTACTGTGAGTTAAAGAGGATCAATTAGACTCAACTAGAGGGAGTAAAACACACACATACTCTATGAGGAAATCACCGGCTGCAGATGATTTACATTCATTCATTTTCCCTTGAATTGGGGTCTGTTAAAAAAGACCAGAAATTTACTGCCAAAAACATCTTTTGGATGCTACAGCTTTATCATCGTACTTTGTACATGGTACATTTTTTGGTAGTAAGTTTTGTTTGAATTAGAATGTAAATATCTTGGTACATGAATATGATAATTTCATAAAACATGAATATATTTAATCCCAAATATATGTATATTTCATCCCAAAATCAAAAGGAAAAAATAATGACATATATTTTGCATAAGAAAATGAAGCTTATTTTAAGTTCATTTTTTTGTTTGTTTGTTTTTTGTTTTATTTTGTTGTGTTTTTTTGCTTTGTGACATCATTCTTTTTTTTTTTTTTTTTTTTAATAAAACACATTTAAACCCCTTTAAAAAGCCCTGTACTTTACAATGAATTAAATTGTTATAAAAAATGCCATCTCAGTGTACTAAAATAATATTTATTTATTAATTTATTCATTCATTCATTCATTTATGATATGTTTGGCAATTTGCCATTTTAATTTAAATTAAATAATTATGTAATTACAGTAATTACAATTTTTGGCTGTATGTCAATAATCTGTATGTAATATTTTATTCTTTTTTTAATCACATTTTCCTCAGTGTTTTATATGCACTTCATGCTTATGAATCTTCACGTTAAAGTTGAAAAGCAACAGCAAATACTATTAGTGATTTATCATTTCAACTGAAAGCTTAAACTACCTATCTGAACTCCTCTGCATGACTGTCTGTGCTGTATTTGACATGTCTGACCTCTCTGTCTGTGTAGAACAATGCAAAGCCCCGTCAAACACCAGGAAACACTCTGTGTCTAAAAGTCTGAGGCATCTCTTCCAGCCCACCAGCAAATTTATCAAAAATCTGAAAAGGTGAGAGAAAACAACATCAGATAATGGCTGCTGCAATGTTGAAGGCTCTCAACATGCACGACTTGCATTATCTATGACTTCTCTGTTTCTACCTCTCTATAGAGGCCTTTATCTGGCCTGTATATTTTATAAAGATGAAAACGTTCTGGTGACACCAGAGGATCAGCTGCCTGTCGTTGAGGTGGACGACTCATACAGCTGTCACGCGCAGGATTTACTCTGGTTCACAAAGGTAACAAAGTGTTGCTCACAACCAGATCACTAATAATAACCGATCAAGGCTTTTGTGATAGTACTGGTTTGGTGAGGTGCATTGCCTTTTACTTCATTTTTAGTATTTTTTTTTTTTTAGTTTAAATAAACGTAATTGTTATTATATGTAATTGGTAATATTATATTTAATTGTTTTTAAAAACTAAATATATATTATATAAATATATTTTATATATCAGTCACCTTTAATTGTACAGTGCTTTATACAATACAGATTGTTTCAAAGCAGCTTTACAGTTATAGACAAGAACATACTGATTCAGTAATACAAACAAAACTCAATTCTGCTGTAAAGCAGCCCTAAAAAGACTATATTATTATAAATGAAAAAATTATATAAAATTAAATATAATTTTATGTAATATCTATTTACATAATTTATACGTGTGTGTGTATGTATGTATGTATATATGTATATATGTATATATATATATATAAATAACAAAAAATGGTTTCAAGTCAGTTATTTCTATCTTTTGCTGTAGTGTGTCAGTAGGAAATATCAGTTTACATTTCCAAATATTATTTTTGCCATTAATTGTAATAATCCAGTGAGATTATTGTTGGCACAAGGAGTCTGACAACAGCCAGTGCTCCACACAGAGATCTGATCTCATCATCATCATCAGTCTGTCTGGAATAACATGAAGAAACAGAACAAACTGAGACAGACTAAATCCAGAAGAACTGTGGCAACGTCTCCAAGATGCTTCAAGAAACCTACCTGCAAAGCTACCTGAAAAACTATGTGCAAGTGTACCTCAGACAAAAGCTGTTTTAAACACAAAGGATGCTCACACCAAATGTTGATTTAACTTAGTTAATAGAAGTTAATTGATAAAGAAAATCTGTTCATGGCATTATTTCTGAAAGCATCCTCATTTTACAGCATTTTTACACAATTGCCAAAAACATTTAACAGTACTGTAGCTTTGCAGGTAGGTTTCTTGAAGCATCTTGGAGACGTTGCCACAGTTCTTCTGGATTTAGTCTGTCTCAGTTTGTTCTGTTTCTTCATGTCATTCCAGACAGACTGATGATGATGAGATCAGATCTCTGTGTGGAGTACTGGCTGTTGTCAGACTTCTTGTGCATGCAAAAATCTCACTGGATTATTAAAATTAATGGCAAAAATAATGTTTGGAAATGTAAACTGTTATTTCCAACTGACATGCTACAGCAAAAGATAGAAACAACCGACTTAAAACCATTTTTTTGTTGTTGGTGAAAATACTAGTGGCCTAAGACTTTTGCACAGTACTGTGTGTATATGTATATGTATATGTATGTATATATATATATATATATATATATATATGTATATATATATATA